>JAJMLR010000024.1:0-170576 GCA_030569745.1 Petasospora bimundalis
AACAAAATATCCTTATTTGCAATTTCATTCATTGCTCGTATCTTAATGAACTCCCGATACATGACAATAGCTTCGGTACTATATCCTAAGAATACGTTATAACCATTATCTAAAAGCAACCCAACCTCAACACCCAATGCACTATTTGATCCATATAAACCAACATCTAATAATTGATCCAGTTCATGGACTTTACCTGTCCCTACACTTCGTAATCCTGCAAGGATCTCAATAGCAGCAAACCAACTTTTGGCTAATAATAGACTCGGTGTGGTGTTATAGAATCTAATATATTTCATGAACAAGTCCTTTGCACCTCTCAAATGTGCTCTCCAATTTCCTGAACTTGAATCTGAACCGAGTAATAATATTGTAAGGATCAAAGGTTCAATGTTACTTAAAATTTTGGAAGCGTCTTGGAAAACTGTGTTTAAACTTTTCAAACAAGTTGCAATGTATCTTGATTTCTCATCATCCTTTGCAGCTAAACTGAGCATTGCAGCTAATAAATAAGGAGATGATCTAGCATGAAGTAAAAGGATTTCATTACAAAGTTGTTGTTCCAATGGCATTAACCATGCAGAGATCTTATCATAAAATAATTCCAAATGTGACTTATGAGGTTCTAATAAGTTAAAAGAATCCAAAACGTCCTTCTTCTTCTCATAAGCAGAACCTGTTAAATCAATTAAGAAATCATCTAAATCTGGATGAATAGATTCGATGATCTCATGTGCTAATGTCGATGCTTCATTTATGATGTTCAAACGACGTTCTTCTGGAGGTGATATATGTGTCATTGGCTGTGTCAAGACCCTTTGATTATTGATTTGAACTTCTCCATTATCTTCAAGTGGTCTCTTTGTTGTTGGTTGTGGAGTGTTACTAAAATC
This sequence comes from Petasospora bimundalis, assembly GCA_030569745.1. Taxonomy (NCBI): domain Eukaryota; kingdom Fungi; phylum Ascomycota; class Saccharomycetes; order Phaffomycetales; family Wickerhamomycetaceae; genus Petasospora; species Petasospora bimundalis. Next base: position 894 of record JAJMLR010000024.1, read on the forward strand.
AATGACATTAAAGAACACAGTTGTGTCTCGAGAAGATCTCTTTGGTTTACTCGGTTGTTTGACCTTCGCAACAGGCGAACTCGCCCTTCCAAGTGCTGACTCCTCAACTGGTGAAGAAGAGACTTGTGTAGGCACAAAGTTCCTTGATTCACTGAACTTTATCGTCTTTGTATAGTTACACGTCTTACCGAGATGTGAACACTGCCAACACTCCGGCTTGCCCTCGTCACACTTCAGTTTCCGCCTCTTGCACTCCTTACACCCATTTCTGGAATATTGCCTCTTCTTAATCGACTTCTCACTCTTCATTCTTGCCTTCCTCCTGTGTTTATTGTTTACTGTTCGTCTTCTCTGCCTAGCCGTGGGGGGGCCAGCCTGGTGAGGTGGGCCCCCCGTACTAAACCTCCCTGTGTGGCCGTACCGGTGCAGCACCACAAACAAACATTTAAACGGAGGGGGGGGGCATCAGCGAACATACACACAAAGAACAGGGGAATTAAGAACGAAACATGTCGAAAGAAGAAGAAGAAGAAGAACGTAAAGACGTTTATAAGGAGGCACCTTTGTATGCCAAGCTCGGGTTCAACTTCCTTGCCTGGGCACTCTCTGTGACATTTGCATGCTTCTTCAGAGAGATCCGTCCAAGGGGCGCCTTCCGTATCCCCAAATCCGGTCCAGTGATCTTTGTTGCCGCTCCACATCATAATCAATTCGTTGATGCTGGAATTCTTGTGTGTCAGGTGAAGAAAGAAGCTGAGAGACGAGTCTCCTTCTTGATTGCCGAGAAATCAATGTCTGTTAAGGGAGTTGGTGAGATGGCGACTCTTGCGATGGCCATCCCTGTTAAGAGAGCTCAAGATAATTTGAAAAATGCCACTGGACAAATCACATTGGATCCAAATGATCCTTTCAAGATCATTGGACATGGCACTAAGTTCACTGAGGAGGCACAAGCTAAGGGACTCCTTGGTCTTCCTCGTTCAAAGGGTAATACTGAAATTTCTGAAGTTATAAGTGATACAGAACTTATCCTTAAGAGAGAATTTAAGAAAAACGCTGCAGATATCCTCAAGAATAAAACCGATTTCAAACTTGCCGCTAAGATAAACCAAAGAGAAGTTTACGAGAAAGTTTTTGCTCATTTGGCTCATGGTGAATGCATTGGTATCTTCCCAGAAGGTGGATCACACGACCGTACAGATTTGTTACCATTGAAAGCCGGTGTCGCTATCATGGTACTTGGTGCCATGCAACACCATCCAGGTACAGATGTGAAGATTGTTCCATGTGGTATGAACTACTTCCATGCTCATAAGTTTAGATCTCGTGCCGTTGTGGAGTTTGGTCACCCAATCACCATTTCTAAGGAATTAGTCAACATGTACGCTGATCCTAAAACTTCAAAGGAGGCGATTCAAAGAGTATTGGATATTGTTGAAAGTGGATTGAGAGCTGTCACTGTTACTTGCCCTGACTATGAAACTTTAATGGTTGTCCAGGCCGCTAGACGACTTTACACTCATGGTAAGACTTTACCAATCCCATTGATTGTAGAAATCAATAGAAGATTGGTTATAGGATATCAACATTACAGTCAAGACCCAAGAATTATCAAGCTTCGTGAAAAGATTCTTAACTACAACCAACAATTGAGAGATTTCCACTTACCAGACCATGACGTTGAAGATGCTAAAGTTGATTACCTCAGAAATACTTGGCTTGTCATTTACAGAGCTTTGAAACTCACCGTGATGGTGCTATTAGCATTGCCTGGTATTTTACTCTTCACTCCAGTATTTGTTGCTGGTAAATCATACTCTAATAAGAAGAGACGTGAAGCATTGGCTGGTTCCGTTGTGAAGATTAAAGCTAATGATGTCGTTGCCACTTGGAAAGTGTTGATCGGAATGGGACTTGCTCCATTGTTATACGTCTTCTATTCTTGCGTCGGTTTGTATTATTTCAGAGACTCTAACATCAACAAGTTCATCTTGTTCTGGAGTATATACGCATCAAGTGCTTTGGTCACTTATTCAGCTTTGACTTTTGGTGATACCGGTATGGATCTCCTCAAATCTATCAGACCATTATACCTTTCTTTGGTGTCTCCAGACGCATTACTTCATCTCAAATCGACTAGAAGGGAGTTGAAAGAAGAGATAATTGAGACTATCAATGAACTTGGACCACAACTCTTCCCAGACTTTGATCATTTGAAACCTCAGAACTTTGACGAAGAACTGGAAGATAAGAAAACCGAAGAACTCAGAAAGAGAAGACGTGAGAGAAAGAGAAGACAGAGAAAAGAACGTGATTCAGATACATCTGATGCTGAATCAATCTCCAACGCCTCCTTATTTGGTTCTGCTTCAGATGCTGAAAGTGAATTCTCTGAAACCTCTGTTGATTCTGCAGCCGAAGCTGAATATTCTACTGGAATCTCCTCTAAGGTTGTCGATGCCTTGAGAGAAAGAAGACAAATTGAAGATTCAGACGATGAATAAATCTTGTACGATTGCATATCATTCCACATCATTGTCACTGCCTGTGTTTCTGTATTTCTTTTCTTTTTCAAATTTCTTTTCTTCAGTTTTATTTCATCCACTGTTTTATTTTTTCTAGATCCATTCATTTCATTGATTGCATCTAGTGGTTCTTGGAAGCGTGTATAATATAGACATTGCATCTTAATCTTAAGTGCATCAATTCAACCTATTCAATACTACTCAAATTATAACTTAAGAACAATCGTTGTTTTTTTTAAAAAAAAGTTTCCTTATATATGAAGTTAAGCTAAAGAGCCCAAGCAAACACAAATCCCAGGTTTACCCAAAACAGGCATTTCTATCAAAGAAACCATAATATCATTTCGTAACTTCTTTTTCAAAATTTCTTTTTTCCTTCTCTCTCCAATAATACACCTTCTATTGTTGTTGTTGTTGTTTTCGTTGGTCATCAATCAAGCTTCAAATGGCTCCAAGTTTGGACGTTTCTGGACCCTTCTCTTGATACCAGAAGCAGATTGCTTCTCGAACTTTGTAGCATCATGCAAGTCACGTCCAACGTTGTCGAGGTCCTTCACCTTGTAAATACGGACCATCCAGTTCTCAGAAGTGAATACCTCTTCGACAACGTTCAATTCTGGTTCTTCTGGGATGATTTGATTACGAACCCTGTCGACAGCTTGTCTACCCATTTTTTGATGCAAGTCAACAAACTTGTGGTAACTCATCTTATACATCAAGGAGTTCTTCATTGTTTCAGTGGCATCCTTGTCAACTTTGTATTCACCTTTATCCGTGAAGAAGTTTCTCTCCTTCACCTCATCTGGCCAGATACCCTCTGCGATACGAACCATCCACAAGAACTTGTTGATGTCATCACCAGAGTATCCCAAAAATCCTCCAAAGATAATCAACACGTAATCAACATCGTGTTGTTTCAAGATCTGGTATGAGACCTCTTCGGAGGAACACATGGCCTTACCGACAGTGGCAATATGGGTATTGTTCCAAGTGTTGTTATCAACAAGAGTAGTACGATCAGCCATACCACCAATCTGATAACCATAATCCCACCAAGCCATGACTTTAGCGTCCTCAGCTGTGTTCATACGCAACCAATAGTAAGCCTCACGATAGTCATCGATTAACGTTGGGGAACCATCGGCAGCTCTGGAAGACAAGACAACAGATGGGGAGGAATAAGCGTTTGAGGTAACCCAGGTACAGTGGAAGACAAACAAGTAAAGGTAGAAGACAAAGGTACCAATGACAGAGAGTCTAGATGCCAAGTCCAAAATGGAAACTTGACCTTCCTTCTTTAATTTTTTCTCTGTGGCCTCATCTCCTCTTTCTTTCAATTCTTCCAAGTAAGTGGAGAAATCCAAATAAATGTCAAACAACTTAGAAATTGCTACAGCAGCAGAGACACAAATGATTGGAGTTAAAGTCAACATCAAACGGACCATGACACCAGCAAAGTAAGAACAAAGAACGGCATAAGCAATGACAAAGACATGTTCATTCTTCAAATCCTGGAAAAGTAAATAGATACCAGCTGGGAACAACCAAATCAAAAACTGAGTGTCAAAGAAAAATGCTGGCCAAGCTGTTGGCTGATGCTCAGAGACAGAAGCAATGATTGGAATGTGAATCTTGGCGTAGTTAGTATCCCATAAGGAATAGAAACGACCAGTCCATGGAGCAATTAAACCTGCATATGTCAAACCAACCAAGGCACCAATACCGAGGAAGATCATCAATACAATAGAAACTGCCAAGACAGATTTGAATTGAGTAGATGGGATCTTGGAACGGATGTAATCACCAAATGCAACGATTTGAATCAAACCAAAGACACCGAGAGCTGCCATGTGATCATTTGAACGAATAGGTAAGAATCCAACAAATGGAATTTGCATTGAAGCCAAAGTACCAATGGCATACCAAGTTGTATAAGCTGTGTATAACTTATGGTTATAACGACCCATTAAGATCAAAATAAACACGTGCAATGGAACCAAATTTGTGATGAAGACGTAACCACCCCAAGCAGAGACCATATAAAAGTAAAAACCAGCTGCCCAAGATGCCCAAAAGACGGAACCTTCTTTAGAAGCCTTAATCCAAAAGTAGAATGCAGCCATCAAAAGTGTAATTGCAATGGCTTCATTATCATAAGATCCAGCAACAGATCTTGAGATATAACCTGGGGCAATACCCATGAATGCAGCTGCAAGTAAACCTGCAGATTTATCCTTAATCTCAGCAGTGAACAAGTATGTGAAGTAAGCCGTTACACCTGAGAAAGCTGGTGCAAGCATAACACAAATGTTTCTAATATCCACTGGGAGACCAATCTTTCTAAGTCCATGCCAAATGGTTCCCGAAGTGACCATAAGACCTGGGTAAAGAGTACCACCGGTGACTCTTCCCAACGGGTACCATGTTCTATCGTCGAACCAGTTGAGGAACTCGTAATATGAATGAGACACGAGGTATTTCGTGGCACGGAAGTTGAACCACGGATCAAACTCATGAATGATGGACTCGAAACGGATCACCGAGAAGAGACGCGACGACACAGCAGCGCACGCAATTGACACCAGAATGAGCGCCCTAAGCACAAGCTTGACGTTGGACAGCGTCGATGGTGACACTTCCAAAGCCATTGTGTGTATAATTTTCTTTTACCCCCTTTGTCCATATCAATCAATCAGCTTTCTTTCAACTCACAAACTTCCACCCACAAAAGAGCGTGTGGCCACGTCGCGCTCGCAAAACAGATATCCGACTTCGGGTCACGTGATGATAGGGCGCGCACCTCCGCACTTCCGACCTGGCGCTCCGAGCTGGCCGTTGGGGGGTTCGAGAAATATTTCACATCTGCCTGGGGTAAAAAAAAAAAGAAAGAGGCATTGAATTTGGAAAAGGGAATAGCAATTTTTTTTGTACTGTTTAAGGTCACAAGTTGTATTACAGGTTAAGTTTCCAGGTTGGTTTAACAAGTGCAAAAAAAAGATAAAGAGAAAGAGAAAGAGAGAGAGAGAGAGAGAGAAATTTGAAGTAGAAGAATGAGTCACGAGGGAGATAAAGCCAACGGTGAGGAAGTCATCACTCAGCAACAGAACCATCAACAACGTCACGATAGCACAGACCATATACCACAGGCCCCGATGGATCACCTGGAACCTCTTCAACCAATTGACAATGAAATTACTTTCCAGAAACGCACAGTTCCTAAACAGAGAACACAAAGCGTTCAAAGTGTATTATCGAGTGTTTCTTTAAAGAGTTTTATTCATCAAAAGCAAGCTCTTCAACAACAATCACAACAGTCTCAACAACAGCAACAACAACAACTGAATCAACAACAATCTCAAGTTACACAAGCTCAGTTCATAAGTGCAAAAACTCATATTCAAGCACCAGCCACTGCTGCATCATCCAAGAGAAGGGCATCTTTCGAAATTGGACAAAGACTTCCATTTAATAAAGAATCAGAGAAGGAAGAATCTACTACGGAAGTGGAAAATGCACTTGTAAGTGATGATGAAAACCAACAAGAAGAACAAAAAAGGCTCACTACAGATGCTTTAAAAAGATTAAGCTCATTTGGTAAATTCACACCTGCTGAAGTTGATATGACAATGGCTACAAAGATAGTAGATGAAGAAGAGATTGCAAAAGCAGCTGCTCAAGATAAAATTGATACAAACATACCTTTCAGAACAAATTCTACTTCACAAATTCATATGATGCGTCCTTTATCAGCTCAATCTTCTCGTGCTTTAAGTCGTAATGTGTCGAATTTATCACCAGTTCAACATTCCGATATAGATGATGAAATACCTCCTCCACCAACACAAAATATACACGATTATATTGGTTCAACACCTGCAATTACAAATCCACAGGGAAAGTTGCATATTAATTTACCACCATCATCACATAATGACGTTGTCTCTTCAAGTATGGTACCAACACCAAGTTCAAATAGCAGTATCGACAATGCCAATCTTAAGACTATTAGTGACCCAAAGAGACCAATGTATCTCCCTGCTGTTTTACGTCAATCAAACACTAATTTGAAACCGGAGGATGTTGAGCATATCAATGAACAAAACTCTAGAAAGCTTTCAAAGAATATTTTACAAGAAGCTGCACATTCAATCCGTTCACAATCATCTCATTGGTCATTAAGGCTTGATGGTTCCTCATCTAAATCACCAACAAGATCACACTGGCGTCGTGATGTTTCAAGATCTTCTTGTGCTTTATGTGATAAATCTTTTACATTCTTTGAACGTCGTCATCATTGTCGTCGGTGTGGTGAGATCTTTTGTGCTGAACATACTTCACATTTGTTAAAATTAGGACTCGATGCACAATTCACCCTTGGTGGTAAAGGTTTATTATGTAAAGTGTGTGATGGGTGCTGTAGGGACTATGAAACATTTGTGAAGAGAGAATTAGGTGAAAGTGCTATCAATGGAGTTAAAAGATCTGGTAGTGTAACGGGCTTGACAGAAGACCAATCAAAGCAAAGCAATGATGGAAATAACGTGGTAGGTGTTGTACCAGCAGATTGGAGTTGGAGTTCTTTCTAAACATATACCAATATTTGCTATAATAATAATAATAATAATCTAATGCATATAATCTATAATTAGTCCGAAGCTATAGTTGTAATATATATAGAGAGACTAGCTGAGAGAGATGGGGAGGTGTCCGGATGGTGTAGAGGTTTTATGAATTGGTGTCCGGGTTAATGTTCAGGTTAAAATTGGTTACAAATTAATGTTTTGTTTTATTCTTATTATATGGCTCTTTAAACCAAGTTTGTCTATGTTACTGGGTTTATTGAAATGTGGTTATTCAATAAAGAGGCATTATTTGTCTTAGAATCTTAATACAAGCTATAAATCGTATAAAATGTGTTTTCAAAGAGAAATATGAGAAAAGGGTGACTCCATTTCTGAAATTAAGCTGTTCACTTCTCTTAACACCTAAAAATATTAATTAATAATATTAATATATATTATTATTAATATTTAATTATATATAATAATATTAATAATAATATTATTAATATTAAATTAATATAATATTAATATATATAATTCAATTGAATTAATAAATAACTAAATGTACATTAACATAAAGCTTCAATCATCCAGAAATTAAAGCTTGTACTTAACACTGGTCATGAGCCCTGCTCCAATTTTCGCGCACACCCGCACACCCTACTTGATATAAGCTCGAGCGTACGTCTCTCTCTATAAACACAATCTCCCCACCTTATTCATATACACCGGAAAGATCTTTTTTTTTTTGGCTTTTTGGTGGTGGAATTTATTGATAAACATGTCAGATGAATTGAATGACCAAGTTGAGCAGGTGAATGTTCATGTTGGAGAAGAGACTGGTGATTCTACACCTGTTGAAGACACGAATACTACAATGGAGAATGAAGATAAAGATGAAGATGAAGACGATTTTGGTGACTTCTCTGATGCATCATTTGACGATTTTGAAGAACCACAATTGACAACAAATGTTACAATGAAAGATCCAATTATCATATCAAATGAATCAATTTTCCCACAGAATTGTTTTATTGATGAGAATAAATTGAAAGATAAATTAAGTGATCTTTGTCAAGAGGCATTTCCTCAACAATTGGAAAATTTTGAATTCCCAAAAGACACTTCAATTCTTAATGAAAGATCTACACATCTATTAGAAAGATTAATTGCACCACCTTATTTAAAGCCTTATAATTGGCAACGTGGTTCATTACGAAGACAACTATTAGTAACATTAGGATTACCAGATGATACCGTTGTTCATAAGGAACGTTCCAATGAATTCGATATGGATCAATACGTGGTAAGGAAATTGAATGATCTTGACATTAACTCCGAGGAAAAGAAGAAAATAATGGAAAATAGTGAAGAAGAATTACATTTACTCAATGAAGCCGTATTGAATGAAGAGACATTATCAGCAATGTCAGAAGATCAATTAAATGAGATAATAAATAAGCTCCAAAAACACGTTGAAAGAGTCGAAACATTGCTCAGCGTATGGGAAGATGAAAAAAACAAGTTAGAAGAAGATCATAGAACTTATGAAGAAGTTGTGGAGAATCTCGTGGGTCATACACAGAGATTAAGACGCGAAGAGGCTCTTAAATCATTGAAGAAGGAGAAAGAAAAGGGAAGATTGGGACTCTTTAAGAGAAAATCCAGGAAATGACCTTATTTATATATAATGAGACCTTATTTATATATAATACCAAAAAAGGCTGTAGGATTTATGAACGCATTGAAATTTCTCGAATCCTAAACGAAGAGGGGGGCCCCCCGGAACGAGCAGCCGAGAACCACAAAAGCTCCGATCTGCCCCCCCCCTCGACGCGTCCTTTATAAACAATCTCTCGGACCACCCGTGGAAAAAAGCATCAACAATGGCACAGACGAGCTATGCAGAGCGTTATCTCAAGAAGGAGGAGGTCGAATACGAGTTCGGTGGTGTTCCGGGCGTCCTCGGCATGGTGTTCGGTTTCCCTCTCTTGATGTGGTACATGTGGATCAGTGCTGAGTTCTACAACGGTCAGTTCGCCACACCAACTGAAGGTCAATCCTTTGCTGAATTCATTAAGCATCTCTACGGTATCTTCCTTGAGCATGGTGTTCCAACGGCAAGAGCTTGGAGAATCTTTATCACTTTTGCTGCTGTCCAAGTTGCCTTTTACTACACTTTACCAGGTGTTTGGACCAAAGGTCAACCTTTGAAACATCTTAAAGGTAAACAATTGCCTTATTTCTGTAATGCCATGGCAACTTTTTACACTTCCACTGCAATTGCATTAGTTTTGCATTTCACAGGCATTTTCCCATTGTATACAATCTTGGATATGTTTGGTGAAATTATGACATGTGCAATCATCATTGGTATTTCATTTGCAATCTTCCTTTACATCTTTACTCTGTTTATTACTCATGATTATCACAACATGACAGGTAATCATATCTATGACTTCTTCATGGGTGCCCCATTGAACCCAAGAGTTGGAATTTTGGATATGAAAATGTTCTTTGAAGTTAGATTACCATGGTTTATCTTATTCTTCCTCACTTTGGCTGCCACTTTAAGACAAATTGAGACTTATGGTTATTTGTCACCACAGATGGCACTTATCTTTTTGGCCCATTGGTCTTATGCTAATGCTTGTGCAAAAGGTGAAGAATTGATCGTTCCAACTTGGGACATGGCTTATGAAAAATTTGGTTTCATGCTCATATTTTGGAACATCGCCGGTGTACCATTCACTTATTGTCATTGTACTTTGTTCTTGTCTTACCATGATCCATCCGAATACGCTTGGTCTACCCCATATATGGTCACACTGTTTGTTGTTTACGTTCTCGCTTACTACTTCTTTGACACAGCTAACTCTCAAAAATCCTACTTTAGAAAAAGATTGCGTGGTGACCTCTCAGTTAGAACAGCTTTCCCATACTTGCCTTATCAGTACATTAAGGATCCAAAGTACTTGACTACTAAGATCGGAACTCACTTCTTGATTGATGGATGGTGGGCTTATGCCAGAAAGCCACATTACACTGCTGACTACACTCAGGCTTTCATTTGGGGTTTGACTTGTGGTTTCGCTTCTCCATTGCCATGGTTCTTCCCTGTCTTCTTCTTTGTTGTCTTACTCCACAGAGCTTTGAGAGACCAGCATAAGTTGGAAAACAAGTACGGTGATGACTGGTTGAAGTACAAGGAGATCGTTCCTTACATGTTTATCCCATATGTCATCTAATTGAGTAGGTGTACATACTCGTTAGTTTACCTCAACTAACTCCCCCAAAATTGCTGTCACTCATAATATATAATTACGAGCGCAGATACTTTCTATGCCCAAAAAGAAATAAAAAAAAAACCACTTCAAAGTGTATGAAATATTATTATAACGAAAAAAATCTTATATAGCTAAAGTTACAGAGCATAAACTTATTCACTGTAGTCGTCATCGCTAGCGATAAAACTATCAATATCATCATCATCATCATCTTCAACTTCAGATTCAGAAAGAACGTAAGTTTTCTTTTTAGCAGCAGCTCTTCCAGATCTGGATCTTGGTTCAATTGGACTATCACCCATATCAACGTCAAGATCATCAAGTTCATCACTCAGATCCATCTTCTTCTTACCAGTTGCCTTTGGCTTAGCAGCGGCCTTAGTCTTTGAAGTCTTAGAGCTTTTGGAAGCTGAGATAATCTCAACATCGGAGTTGTTGCCATCAGACATTGATTCATCTTCATCATCAGAGATGATAGACTTCTTCGTTGTTCTCTTGGTAGCTGGCTTTGAAGGTGCTGGTTTTGTCATCTTGTTAATGGCTCTCTTTGTAGTCTTCTTGACTGGCTTGATAACTTCCGCCTCATCACTCAAGTCGAGAATATCAACATTATCGAAAATGCTCTTGACAACCTTCTCCTCCTCCTTGTCCTCAAGCTCTAAATCAAAGACACTATTCTCCTTGGATGGTGTACCGAAAAGTCCACCTTTTCCAAACAGCGTATTGAACTTTGGTTCTTGGTCTTCCTCCTCCTCCTTCTTTGGCTTTAAAAGCGCATCAAGGGGACCAGACTTCTTTGCTTCAGAACTTTCCGACTTAAGCGTTGGTGTACTTTCTTTCTTAACACCTGGGGTAGTTTCCCTCTTAACTTTTGTCTTTGGAGGAACGAAATCAGGAATTGGAATCAGTTCACCCTTGACAGACGACCACTTGTCATCGTCTTTCTTACCCTTTTTGGCCTTTTTTTTCGAAGAACCCCAGTCATCATCATCGTCTTTATTGGCAGCACGCTTTCTTGATTTTTTCTTACTACCGGACAACAATGTCGTTCTCTTGGCTTCATCTTCTACCAGGAACTTGTTCCAGCCGGCAAGGAAATCATCCAGGTCCTTGTTCCAGATATCCTTAGCACTTAGCTTGAGCAACTCTGTCAACTCATCCTCCTTGTTGGCCTTCTGTTGAATAATCTTTTCATATCTCTCTCGAGTCAAAGACCAGATGGCCATACCTAGCAGGTAATCAAAGGAAGATAGAATGTTATCTCTTGAATGGATATTGGCATCCTCATCCTCAGCATCACTTCCAGAATCATCCTCCATCATTGTCTCATCACGTGTTAGGTCGGAAACCTCAGACTTGGAGTAAACAGGATTACCTTTCTTGTCAAACTTAGGGAAGTTCAAGTCCTCCAACTCTTGAATCAAGCTAACACGTTTTTTGTTATTGACAACCAGCTCTCCATCGATAACGAGCTTGAGGAAGCGAGCCTGGGCGCATAACTTTGCCAGCTCATTCTCCAACTGCTTAGCCAAATGGTCTTTTCTCTTCTGGTAATATTCGATTCTCACAAAGTAGAAATCCTTCATAATTTCCTCAACAGTTTCGTATTTCTTGATACGATTTTGGGCATCGAATAGAACCATGTTGGTCAGGTTGATGACCTGTGAAAGTTTGAATTTCTCGTAAAGACCAACAGCCTTAGCCTTTCTCATTTCCTCATCAGAGAGCGTAACGATAAATCTGATACCGAGACCGTGCTTTTCCTCAAAGTCCTTGATCCATGGTTTAATCTTGTCCGTACCAGCAATACCTTGAAGCAAAAACTCCTTCATGTTCGAAATCCACAGTTTAGGAGGCAGTTCTGTGATGGCCAGTGTGTTATTGTCTAACTGTTCAATCTTACCAAACATCTTATATCTACCCGGGCCGATCTTTTGGACTTGACCGTCCCAGCCCTTGAACCACGGCTGCATTTCCGTCATCTCCTCATTGTTCATAAGGGCACGAAGGTTAGAAACAATATCATCTGGATTGTACTGAGGAACAAGAGTAGAGTAACCAGTACCGATACCTTCAGCACCATTGATCAGTACCAATGGAACCGTTGGGATATAAGAAATTGGCTCAACGACTTGTCCATCATCTTCGTTGTATGTCAGCAAAGCACTATCATCCTTATGCAAAATGTTAGATGAAAGAGGACTCAAAGCAGTGAAAATATAACGGGGAGCAGAAGCATCTTTACCACCGAGCAATCTTGTACCAAAAGCACCATTTGGCAAAAGCAAATTTAAGTTATTAGAGCCAACAAAATCTTGTGCCAAGCCGATAATCGTCTGAACTAAAGATTGTTCACCGTGATGGTAAGCAGTCTTTTCCGAAATGTAACCAGCCAATTGTGCGACCTTGATTTCATTTTTCAAGTTTCTCTTCAAACAACCAAACATGATCTTTCTCTGACCAGGTTTCAAACCATCCAAGACACTTGGAACGGATCTTTTCAAATCATAGATGGAGTGAAGACGTAAATCGTAGTTGATGAATTGAGTGATACCAACAGTTTCCTGTTCGTAACGATCATCATTAGCGTCTTCAACAAAAGAGCCAATCCAATCCTTTCTGTCGTCAGCCCTGTTCTTAGCAAATGCCAAGTCAATCGACTCTTTATCTTCATCTTGCAAAGTCTCAAATGTCTTCATATGTTGAACCAAGTCAGAGAAGTATTCACGACCCTCTTCTTGAGTGGAGGTACCCAAACCCTTGTAGTACTTATGGGACCAAGTATATTTGTGCGACTCTTTCTCAACCCACTCCTCGTATTGAAGCATACTGTAGAAAGCAATGGTATCCTTTTTTGGCTTAGTGATATTGACTTTGACGATTGGAGTGATGAATTCAAGGAGGAACCCAGGAATAGTTAAAAGCTCTGGCCATTGACTTTCAATAAAGTTGATCAACAGACCTTTGATATGGGAACCATCTGTATCTTGATCTGTCATGAGCATGACACGACCGTATCTAAGTGACTTAGTGTCCTCGTATTTCTTTTTGTGTTGTAAACCAATGATCTGTTTCAGGGCATTGATCTCTGCGTTGTTCGAGATTTGAGTGTGGGAAGCCTCTCTAACGTTCAATGGCTTACCACGTAATGGGAAACAACCATAGTAGTCTCTTCCAACAACAGCAAGACCAGCAACAGCCAATGCCAAAGCGGAATCACCTTCTGTCAAGATCAAAGTACACTTGTAACCCTCTTTAGTACCAGCCATGTTAGCGTCATGAAGCTTTGGCAAGTTTGTAATTCTAGACTTTCTGGAACCATCAGTCTTTTTCAATGCCTTATCGGCATTTGCTTGAGCAACGTCCATAATCTTCTCAATAAACTCTGTCTTCATGATACTAGCAACAAAATCATCTGGGACTTTACAATCAGAACCAAATTGTGGTTTTCTGGTACTCATCTGTTCTTTAGTTTGCGAAGTGAAAGCAGGGTTTTCAATCAAACAGTTGACAAATATGAACATGTTGTTTCTGATTTGGAATGGCTTGACCTGTGTATTTTTGTGTTTCTTTTTGATAAGTTCACCGATCTTGTCAACAATTTGATCTGCAATGTACGTGACATGGGTACCACCTGAGGTAGTAGCAATGGAGTTGACAAATGAAATTTGATTGAAACTGGAATCAGATACACCAAATGCAATCTCCCAACGTCCTTTTGACTTTGGATCGTCAATTTTTTTATAAATGATGGTTGGTTTCTTCTGAGCATCTGCTTCTGTCATTTCACCTTCAGCAAGTTTCTTTTTATTGAGAGATTTGACATACATTTCCACATACTCTTTAAAGTTCCTCACTTTGAGTTTTTCACCATTGAGGTAAACGGAAACACCTTTCACGGTACCAGCCAAATCATAAACACGACGACGAAGAACACCAAGGATATCTTCATCAAGCTTTTCCATGTGGAATTTTTCAAGATCTGGCTTGAATGTGATCTTTGTAAACTCACTCTTTGTCTTAAGAGCTGTAATGGAGGCCTTACCAATGACAGACATGTTGTTTTTCCAGGTTTGGCGATAAAGTTTCTTGACGTTCAAATCAGCAGTCTCAACAGTAAATTCAGTGGAGAAGATGTTACATAATTTAGAACCGTAACCATTTCTACCACCAGTGACTTTTTTTTCGTTATCGTCATAATTGGAAGAAGTTAAGAGGTTACCGAAGATCAACTCTGGGATCCACATGTTTTCCTTCTCGTGGTGCTCAACAGGGATACCTTTACCATCGTTTTTCACAGAGATGGTGTTGTTCTCAGGATCAATACTGACCTCGATCTTGGTCATACCAGGATCACGGATCTTGTTATCAGCAGCATTAACGAGGATCTCATCAAAGATCTTGAATAAACCAGGCACAATTTTGACTTCCTTATCAACCAATCCTTGCTCTTCCTCTGAGTAAACCCAGAGCTTCTGCTCCAAGGGCTCCGTAGAGCCAATGTAGGTGTCAGGTCTCTTGAGGATGTGTTCCAGCTGAGTGAGCTTCTGGTACTGCTCGGTGGCGTTTTTCTTCTTTGGCTTTGGAGAACTCATCGTGTTAATGCTTGCGTCCTGTAAGGGTGGCATTCTCAAAACAGGCAGTTTCTTCCTGTAAAAACGCAACGGCGCTAAACTATTCAAAAGTCTGTTCACCTTCTTTTGGGTTACCAACAGATCACAAGGGCGGCAAAAGGTTGCTGTTGTTGTTTTGTTTTGTTTTTGTTGTTGATTGTAGCAAAGGCTCTTAACGCGTTTTCGTGTTTAAATTTTTGTTTACCTTTTCAAAATCGCGAAACCAAAACAAACTACGCGTAATGAGACAGAAATATATATATTTTTTCATCTCTTGAACAAGAGATTCAAAAGGGTGTTTGAAGGGGTGTCCTTCTTCTCTGGCTGTGGGGCCTCAACTGGTTCAGGGGCTGGGGTCTTGTGCAAGAGGCTCAAGAGATCATTCGCTGGCGTGCCATTTGCTTGTTGAATGGGTTTCTTATGCAATAACGAAAGTAAATCGTTAGATGGAGATGAGGTTTGTGGTGCACTTTCCTTTTCCATTGGTGATTTATGAAGTAAGTTCATTAGGTCGTTCTTAGCCGCGATGTTCTCTTGTGGAACAGATGGTGATTGCGCTTTACTGTGAAGCAAGCCCAATAGCTCACTACCTGCAGCGTTTGTAGTTGGTACTGAAGTTGGAGTTGGTGTTGGGGTATCTCTATGCAAAATGCTCAAGATCTCAGCACCGCCATTTACCGTAGGCGTCTTCTCTCTTGGCGAATCCGCCTTTCCCAGTAGTTGTGCGAGTAATGCGTTTCCTTCATTGGAAGGAACGTATGAAATGTCTTCTTTACCAGATTCAAGTTCATCAACAGACATAGATTTATCCATCGATGGAGCATGTGCATCTTCAAATGGCTCCTCCGAAGACTCAGAGTTATCGCCACTGTCATCTTCGTCATCATCAGAAAATTGAATTGTAGAAACACTTGCAGCTTCGTGATGGTCGGCCTCTTCAATATCCTCTTCTTGATATTCGCTCTGGTCTCTTTGAGTCGATTGCTCAGCAATGATATCATCAAGAGTCTCACCTCTCTTTAGTAGCCTCATCTTCTTTGGTTCTGACACTGTGTTATTTACAGGGGTAGGAAGAGCATCAGCTTCCGGACTAAATTCCTCCTCTGCAAAATGTTCTTCAACATCATCATCAAAGTCTTCATATGATTCTTCTTCCTCTTCTTCAAATTCTTCTTCGCTAAAGTCTTCAAATATTTCGACTTCATCTGTACTGTCAATTTTGGACTTCTTGATCAGTTCAAGAAGTTCTTTGCTTGGTGGAGCTGGTTGCAAATGATTGGATTCATCTTCATAAGATCTCTCCTCCTTCTTAGATTTCTGAGAGTTCTTCTTCTCAGATTTAGGAGTCTCCAGTGACTTTTTTGGAGTTTCTGATCTCTTTGGACTTTCAACTTCTGGGGATTCTCTCTTGAGTAATTTCATCTTCGGCTTAACTTGGCCGTTTGTTTCTTCGGGTGTTTGTGATTTCTTTGGTTTCAAAAGGTTCATCAAATCAAGGGATGCATTACTGGTTGATGACTGTGATACAGGAGGTTCTTCTTTCTGCTCCTGCTTATCTTCAACGATCTTCTTCGTTGGTTGCTTTTGAAGTAGTGCTAGTAAATCATTCTTATGTTTTCCATTAGAGTCGTCGTCATCTTCTCTTTTCAACAGTGTGATCTTTTTCTTAGGCTCAGTGACATTAGTATTACCCATGAGCTGTGAAAGGAATCCCTTAGCTTTGGTATCTTCTTTTCTAGTCAAGATACTGAGAAGTTCCTTACTACTTTCGTCATTTCTCATACTCAGACTTGGTCTTTGTAATTGATCAGTAGCAGGTGGTGGCTGAATCTGTGCCGGTCTCATCTGTATAGGTGGGCCTTGGAACATCATTGGATTAATACCATATGGGGCAAATTGCATAGATGGTGGGATACCCATTGCTGGCATTGCCGGTGGAGCAAATGGAGCCATAAACTGTTGGAAAGGAGGTGGTTGGAATCCGAATGCCGGCATTGGATACATAGGCATATGAGGCGGAATATGCATAGATGGATGTTGTTGATGTGGTGTCATAAGTTGCTGGTCCTTGATCTGCTTCTTGGCAGCAGATTCTCTGATAAAGTCCAAGAGTTCTCTTCCTGGGTCGTTGACCTGCTGTTCTTCTTGACCAATTCCAAGCAAAGACTTGAGTTGTTGTTCCACTTCCAGTTTGATTTGGGTCTCGTTTATCTCTCCTCTATGCTTCTTGGCATAGTCGATTAATGGACGGATCATGCTTGGAAGTAAAAAGTACTTTCCTGGTGAGTTTTTCACTTTCTTACTCACAGTTCTGAAATCAACCCATTGTATGCTGTTAATTTCGTTTCTAGCCAACGGCTTAAAGTCGAAATCCTCTGGAATGTTTTTACAAAGGTAAATTCTATAATGCTTTGCCCTTAACGTTCTTTCAATATAGTCATCTTCGTTAATGTACGGTGAAATGTCAAATCCAATTTCTTCTTTCACTTCTCTAACTGCACAAGTAGAATCATCTTCATCCTTTGAGATCTTACCTCTTGGGAAAGACCATGTGTTTGACTCTGTACCTTGGACGAGGAGCAACTTATTCAATTGAGTGTTAAACAAGGCAGCTCCTCTCACAGGGATAGATTGTTTATAGTTGGAGAATTCTTTTAAACCTTCTTCTGGATCACCACCTTGCCAAATCAATGGGAACAACTCGATGAGCTTTTTCGAAAAGTTCTTCATCTTCAACGACGGTAAAGAAGGGTTCAATTGACGAACATAGTCCAAGTAGAACCAGTGTGCTTCTTCAAAGAGAAAGAAGACTCTCTAAGCGGAAAGAGTTAGTATCGAAGCCAAACCAAAACAACTACAAACACAAAAGGATGAGGGGGTAAAATGAGGGATAAATCAACTTACGGCATTAGTAGAAAGGTCATCAGCGGGCGAATTGATAACAAAGCGCACCAAGAGATCCTCCAGAGCTCTGTCGAGCGGTTGGCCCTGTAGGCCGTCTCTCAACTCAATGGACATATCGGTTAACTTGTCGTGCTGTGTAAATGCTTCAGTGCTGCTTCAGTGCAAATGTATGTATAAATTCAACGTGTTAAATGAAACAGCCTTTTTCCTTCTTCAAACGTGGTTTGTTTGGTGGGCGGCTCTTTATTTCTCCTTCGCCAGCCATTTTCAGCGCTCTTTCGCAGCGCTTTGCCCCTACCGAACACTTTCGCGACACCCGGACACCCACATAGGAGGAGGGGGGAGGAGGAGGCCCGAGACGGAGCTTTCTCATCAAAAAGTACGGGAAAGAAATTAAAAAACTGTGTATGAATTAAGAGATAATAACTTGAAATGTCATTGAAAGTTGGATACGTTCCAGAGCATTTTAGCACTCCGATTGCGTTTGCGCAAAGCAAAGGTTTCTTCAAGAGTCGTGGAGTTGATGTCGAGTTGATCCCCTATCCTTCCGGTTCTGGTCATTTGATTCAATCACTTGAGGATAACTCACTGGATATTGCTATTGGATTAACAGAGGCCTTTGTAAGAGGAATTGCACAAGGTAAACAGAACTATAAGCTTATTGGAACCTATGTCAAATCCCCATTGCGTTGGGCTGTGAGTACAGGTTACGATAGAGAGTTCAAAGATAAGGCTGAACTTGCTGGTAAGAAGATTGGTGTTAGTAGAATCGGATCTGGTTCCTATGTGATGGCATATGTCTTAGCACTTCAATTAGGATTCAAGAAACCTTTCTTTGAAGGATTCCCAATTCTTTCGACTTTCAAAAACTTGAGAGCCTCTGTAAATCAGGAAGAAGGCGTTGAGTCCTCTGAAGCCTTCATGTGGGAGTACTTCACCACAAAGAGATACTACGACAACAAGGAGGTCAGATACATTGGCGATATCTACACTCCTTGGCCATCTTGGGTTATCAATGCTAGAACTCAACTTGTTGAGGAAAAGGGAAAACTGATTAGTGACTTTATGGATGCTATCAGTGAAGGTATCGACTACTTCAATGAGCACAAGGAAGAGGCCGTCGAGTATATCTACAACAATTTAGACTATTCAGAAGAAGATGCCAAAGAGTGGATTAAGACAGTCGAGTTCCAGGATTCCAAGATGGTCAAGGATATTGATCAAGAGTCGGTCGTTTCGAAGACATACAAGGTGTTGATTGAGGCTGGTGTCCTTGAGGACTCCGAGGAAGTAATTACTGAGAGATTAGCAAAAGGTGTCGTTTCCCTGTAATATAACGCTTTGTACTATATGTGATGATGAATACATAGAAAATAAATTATGGTATGTACAAGTGTCTAATATAAGAAAATGGGAATAATTACCAGCCAAAGTTCTCCGTGTGCAGGTACACTTCTTGGACGTCTCCTGATAAAACTTTCTTTTGAATTGTGGAAACAGCATTGCCGCAAGCTTCTTGAGCTGAAGCAGTACCACAGCAGATAATAGCGTTTTTGTTCAATAGCTCTGTATCTTGGATAAGTTTTTGGAAGTCCGGTTTTGTGTTTTGGTAGATCTTGATGTAATGATTGATATCGTGTTCATCTAAGTCCTTGGTACTTCCTTTGGACTCAGCATCAGAGCCGGAGCTGGAATTATCAGGAATCTCATTTTTTGAAGTAATAACTTGAGCTTGTACACCATCATCAGAGCCCGTAACAAAAATTTTGATCTTAAACATAGAGATGAGATTGTGCTCTATAGCCTCTGAGAGGGCACTTTGAATCTCTCCACGAATCCATTCAACTGCGTCAACCGACTTGACCACCCAATAGAACTCCACTGATTGAACACAGTTAGTAACAGAATCCAATCTATTGGCAACATAAGAGACAAAAGGAGCAGTAACTGAAACTCCAGTACCAGTGGAGACAAGAATTAGCTTGTCGAATGCTAAAGGATCACGGTTCATACCACCGTAAGGACCATCAATGAAGCAGCGGAGATTTTTGTTTTCTTTGTCATCCTGGATCAATTCGTACAACTTCTTGGTGAGACCCTTTTGTGGTTTCACAATCAGTTTCAAAGTAGAGGCCTTTGTCAATTCAGGGATTGTGAGAATGGAGAAAGGATGATTATCCAGAGTGTGAAGTCCCATAATGAACCTGATAAAAATATGTTGTCCAGGCATCCAGTCCAATTCGGTTTTCTCATTGATAGGAACAGCGATCTCATACACACCTCCTGGTAACAACTTCAGATTAACCTGCTTAGATTTGAAGGAAAATTTATTTGGCTTGAAAGTAGTCTTCACCAGAGCTCTATAGAACATCTGGAATCCCCAAAATGCCATAGTAGCCCACAAGTACTTGTCAGACGCAAGGGAATCGTAGATGTGATACCATAACGTACCGATGTACGCAACTCCGAAAACCCAGTGAGAGTGGAACCACAGTTCGTAAACTAATGATCTTGAAAATCTGGTACTGAGGAAGCAGAGAAGGAAGAGCAGGATCAAAGGTGGAACACCATTTCTATAGATAAGCTCTTCGTTCCACATGTATCTCAGACGGGACATACCTCCTTCATTTACACTCTGGACCAAGAATGGGAAAGTGTGAAGAAGGGCAAGGAAAAGTGCACCCCAACCAAGTGACTGATGGAAAATATTCAATTTCTCATATGAAATACCAGTGATAAAAGAAATGAAGTTAGTCTTTCCAGACATGATGATTAAGAGAGGTGTAAGAGATGTTGACATGACTCCTGTACGAACCGATATAGGTGGTGAGCCGAAACCACGACATGGTCTCATCAAATAACCAGGAGCAAAGCAGAGGCAAAACATAAAGATTGTTGATGCGGCAAAAATGAGGAGAGTTCCAAGATTTGCTGGTAAACCTGTAATCTTGGAGATGATCAAAGGAAGACGACGATAGGAAATATATCTGGAGAGAGCGGTGAGCCTTTCCAATATAGAAAACCTTAGGTTCTTACTTCCGACTTTTGTGTTTCTGTAAGACCAATCGCTGTACATATAGAGACCTTTTCTCAAGACTACTAAGAACAGAAGGACAGCAGCAAAATACATACACCAGATGGCATAATGACCCTGATAAGCCCATGAATGCCTTCCCGTTTGCGAGATTTTCTTATACTTCGTGTACATATCTGTACCCATGTCAGCGACACAGTCCAAACCTTCATATGTCACCGTCATTTTGGGGATGCCTCGGTACTGTTGAACCCACTCATGTCGTTGGATCTGCGGAAAAAAGAAGATCTCTTGGCTTTATAAGATTCAACGGTATGTTCTACCGTTTTCCGTTAGACTCGAGCCAGTGTAAGCAAGGGGTTTAAAAAATAATTTGCTCGTAAAAGAGATTTTCCGAGATCCATTGTTTGCTTTTTGGTTGGGTAACGGTAAGAGTAATTTGCTCGTGTGACCTATAAATGAGCACCCTTATTTGCTCAATTCAAAGATCCCAGATAACGGATGATTAGAATTCACTGATCAAATTAGATAATTTAAGCTCATGGATGTTTTTCCGTTCCGAAAACGGTTAAAATGGAGCTTTCAGGGCTGAATTTATGGTCTCATAAAATCATGAATTTATGCATGAATGATATTAGCAAACAATCGTAATTAATTAATAGTCATAAATACCAAATAGTTATAAATACAAATAAACAGTAAATAGAATAATCCACAGATCACCAACCAAAGTTCTCTGTGTGCAAATAAACTTCCTTAGCTTCTCCCTTCAAAACTTTCTTTTGAAGGTTAGAGACAGCATTACCACAAGCCTCCTGAACAGAACCGGTTCCGGAGCAAATAAATGCAGTCTTTGGGAAAAGAGCAATTTCTTGAAGGAGTGACGAGAAGTCTGGCTTCATATCACGGTAGATTTTGATGCTTTCATCAATTTTGTTTTCTGATATCTCTTTAACCATATTGTCATCTGAGCCACTTGAAGGCGTTGATGAACCTACCGGAAGTTGAGAGCTGGAAGTGATGATCTGAGGGTTTGAACCTTCTCTGGAGTTTGTCACAAATATCTTAATGTCAAACAAGGACGCCATCTCCTCGTTAGAAGCTTTGGAGAGGACATCTCTCAATTCAGCACGGACCCATTCAACAGCATCTTCGGAACTGACAACCCAGAAGAACTCCACCTTCTCTATACAGTTGGTGACACTCCATAGTTTACTTGCAACGTATGCCATGAATGGGATGGTAACGGAAATACCAGTACCAGTGGCGACAAGAACCAACTTGTCGAATGCCAAAGGATCGCGGTTCATACCACCGTAAGGACCATCAATGAAACATTTGATATCTTTCTTAGATTTCTCATCTTTCAATTGACCATAAAGCTTCTTTGTTAAACCCTTCTGTGGCTTGACAATCAGCTTAAGCAATGATTTACCATTGTGCTCCGGGATCGTAAGGATGGAGAAAGGATGATTATCCAAAGTGTGCAACCCACTCATGAATCTGATAAAGATATGCTGACCCGGCATCCAGTCGAGTTCTTGCTCGTTGCTGACTGGAACAATTACCTCAAAGACACCCCCTGATAGGGCCTGCAACTCTGCTGACTTGGATTTGAAGCAGTACTGGTTTGGCTTAAATGTTGTCTTCACCATTGCTCTATATAACATTTGGAAACCCCAGAAGGCCATGGTAGCCCAGAGATATTTGTCTGAAGCAAGCAAGTCATAAACGTGATACCAAAGGGTACCTATATAGGCGACACCAATAACCCAGTGAGAATGGAACCAGAGCTCATATGCTAATGATCTTGAGAATCTGGTACTGAGGAAACAGAGAAGGAAGAGGAGAATCAATGGTGGAACACCATTACGGTAGAGATTGTTAGTTTGCCATTGCTCTTTGACGTTAGACATACCTCCCTCCAAAACAGGCTGGACAACCCATGGGAAAGTGTGGAGAAGAGAAAGGAATAAAATAACCCATCCAAGGTATTGATGGAAGATGTTCAACTTTTCATATGAAATACCAGTGATAAAAGAAATGAAGTTTGTTTTACCAGAGATAATGATGATAAATGGAGTCAGAGCAGTAGCCATTACACCTGAACGGGTAGCCAAAGGTGGGGAACCGAAACCGAAACATCCTCTATATAGGTTACCAGGGGCAAAGTTGAGACAGATGATGAAGATGAATGAAGAGAGCAAAACGACAATGGTTCCAAGATTAGCAGGCAAACCAGTGATTCTGGATAAGATTAATGGAATACGGCGATATGCAACGGTTCTTGACAATGCAGTAATCTTTTCTAGCAAACCGAATAGTCTGAACTGTCTATGTCCCAGCTTTGTGTTTCTGGCACTCCAGTCTCCATACATGTAAAGACCTTTCCTCAAAACAACGATGAAAATGAGCACAGCAGCATAGTACATACACCAAATGGAGTACTTTGCCTGATAGGCCCATGCGGTTTTCCCACTTTGAGAAATATCGCTGAGGGCCATAAACTCGTCAGTCATGGTGATCGAGTCAGCCAAACAGTCAACGCCCTTATAAGTAACACCCATTCTTCTTATCAGCTGACCAGATGAGCCACTTTTACCGATCTCTATAATAACCACTGATGAACCAGAGATCAACAAAAAGTTACAAACAATTTTATTATGATTCTTATAGCTTTATGAAATATTTGCTCATCTGCACATATTTGCTCATTTTATTTTCAGACTGTAAGACGTATCAGAGATCTTACTCTTAGATCCGACTCCGAGATCTCGATAGGGTAAGTTCATGATCCAAATAGAGAGCAAATGAGAGATTTAGCCAATTGCAAATCTTATATTTATAAGATTTGTATTTTTTTGAAATCATTACTTAAATGTAGTGGAGAAGACATAATACGGTAAGGGCAGCATTAACAATCAGTGATAAAACCAAAAAAAAATTAAGTGCTTTCACTGTGGATCGAACACAGGACCTTATGAACTTCAGTCATACGCTCTCCCAACTGAGCTATGAAAGCAACTTGTTGAAGTTTTGAAAAGGCACATTGTCAGGTGCATAAAAAACATTGCTAAAAACTTTAATTTCGACAAAAACACGTCTAAATGATCGTATTAAGGATTTTAAAATTAAACATTGAAAACCTAGGATGAGAAACTAGTGATTCATGCACTTGTGGAAGGGATTATATAATCAACACACCCACAATATTGTATTTTATACTATCTAACTTCTCTCTCCGGGGCACAACACCCAGACACCCTCAGATCAGAGCTGCTCGAGACACGCGTAGCTCTTCCCCAACAAACACGACCCCGATGAAGCAAACACAATAGCTTGAAGCCTTAAGTATTAAAACAATTGAGAAAGGATATGCTGTCTAGCGTATCAAAAAGCAGGATAACCGTGAGTATCATATAAATTGTGTCTTAAAATAAGATTTTGAATCTAACAAACTGAATAAACAGATCTCAGGCAAAGATGCAGTCACGTTTACTGCAATTCTGAAGAGTGGTAAGTAAACTAGAATTTTAAAGTTGTTAACAGAATTCTAACGCTTTATAATTATAGGAACGTTCGGAGTGTCACTTCTATCAAATTTACTTTTCAGGTATAATTTTCTTTTCACAGATGAATCAATGAAGCATGAATTGTAGGTATCCATCCCACTTTGTCTCGAAACATGCAAACTCATACTGACTACTTAAAACTGCAGCTTCCCATCCATTCAAGACACAATCACTGATGCATATCCATATCGTTCCCTGTACCAGATAATGATAGCGCTTGTATCATTTTCCAATTTGATCTCTGTTGGCTTAATGTACTCAACTATCCGTTCCAAGTCACCCGGAATGGGGAAGTCCTTCGGACTCATACAAATATTGAGACACCTAACACTTATTGCATTTAGTTGTATCCCGGCAAAAGAAGACATCAATTCAAGTACAAACTGTTTTGTCCTTTACATATTGACTACCTTGGGATGGATCCATTCATACCAATCCAAGATATCCTCTAGGAACATTTCACTGAACAGAAGAAGGAGGATTCTGAGGGACGTATATATTGGATGCATATGTTTAGCAGCCATTGCTTTCTACAAACATCAAGTCGAACTGTCAAGTGGCTGGTATTCACTTGGTGCAATGCTCCAATGGACAATGATAGCGATTGACATCTACTTTGATTATTCAACATCATATGAACTGAGAGATGTGAAGCTAGAAATGGACTTGCAACATGACAAAAACGGCCATTTGGTTTGATCCATCTGGTCAATCTTGAACTATTGGGACTCAAAAGTAATACATAACTTCAAATATCCTATTTTTCATTCAGTAGAAAGAGTAATTACAAACTAAAACTTCAAAATTTGATAAAGTGTGCCCCTACCAATTTGGAGGAGTATGGAAACAATAGTATTTCCAAATTTTCGTAAACAGCTCATGTGGCGCAGTGGTAGCGCAGCAGATTGCAAATCTGTTGGTCACTAGTTCGATCCTGGTCATGAGCTGTTATTTTTTTGCAACTTTTTTTTTACACAATTTAATTGAATTAATGTGATATATATTCCATACATTTTAGTTGTCATTATTTAATCGAACACATTTCTATGACTACAGGTTTGATCATTAGTTGGCAGGAATAATTTTTCAGTCATAAATGCTCAGTATATAAGCCACCACGATCAAGCTTTCTTTCTTAATTTTCTATTAGCGTATGCAATAACTTGAGCATTTCCTTCCTTTGTGACAAAGAACTTCTTTTTAGCATGATCACTCCAGAGAAGTACACCAATCTCTTCCGAGTACGCTTGAAGTAATTGATATTCTTGATCCGTTGAGAAATCGGTAAACAAGTAACCTTGGAAACTGAGAATACGGTCCATTTCTAACTGCCACAATTTGATTTGATCAGCAATAGTCGGTTGCAAGATATGTAGCTGTTCTTTTGTATTGGAATCGTAATCAATCTTCTTTTCTAATAGCTCCTCGGCTGAACGACGTAATTGTGGATGGGCATGAGTTTCCAAATATGAGATGATCTGATCGGCTGTTATACCATTTTGTAAAGCCTTTCTAATAGATTCTCTTGTGATTTGACCCGTAACTAAATTGGAGAATCTTTGTTTCAAATGAACAAATAAGTTGAGGACCGCAATTTGTAATGGTGAGTTAGTGTAAGCATAAAGTTTAAAGTTGGTCTCAATGATGATAGTACCGGCATTTTCAATATTTGCCTCTGCATATGCATTATCCTTTGTATGTTCAATGACTTTATTCATAGCAGCGGAGGCAGATCTTAAAGTTGTAGCATCTGATGTCAAAGTCGTTGCAAGTCTTGTTGGATAGAATCGACGAGACGTAGATTTTCGTTGATAAATTAATCCATAATCTCTAAGATCTTCCAACATGTTCACTTGTGTGGGACTTAGTGCAGATAATGAATAATCCTTTCCTAATTCCAAAGAACCAAGCATGAAAATGAAATTCAAAACATCAACGGGATCCATTTGTAAAGTTTCTGACATTCTAAGATATTGAAGCAACAAAGTCCATAATTGTGCATTAACATCTTGCAACAAAAATTGGAAACCATCATTTGTGATAGTCATACTCTTGGGTGTTTTCCCCTCCATCAATCCACTGTGCCTTAGTAAACTCAATACACCTGCACTTGGTATTTGTTCCAATTGGGTTCCGACCATGTAATGTAAGATTGTCTCCCATTTGCTTGCAGCATATGTATCAAGGAAGGAGGAATCCACTTTATGAGCATCTTCAGTATCACATAAGACACCGAATGAGTTACCGATATCTGTTCCGGTTAACACATTTCTAAAACTCTTTCTGAAGACCGGATTCAAGATGGCAATTCCTCTTCCTTCTTTTAAAAGATGTAATGATTTAAGAGCTCTAATGGCTTCCACTTGGTCAATACGCCCACTGGGATTCACCCAGTTGTCAAAGTCCGTGACAGAAACAGGATCCTCATTGAAGATCATCGACATGACATAGAATTTGGCCAATGCTGGAAGAAGTCTGAATATGGCTAATGACGTTGCAGGCTTGGTTCACTGTTAGTACACCAAATCCACTGGATGGAGAACGGGATTAAACTCACCGAGTGATAGAGCCTCGTCTGAACAGAGTCCGGCAGTCCCTCCAAGTACTCGTTGACATTCGACTTGAACAGATCGGAGGACATTGCGTTGCTCTTTTACCTTTGTTACTTATGTCACAGTTCTCTACGATAAACTGAGTGTGATGTAAAGCCCATCCATATGGTCGGAAGTCAGAGTTCCGAGGGCGGAATGAGGGCCGAGGGCCCCCCCCGTAAGCGAAAAAAAAAAGTTTGTAAGCGTAGGCACAAAAGCACTTAACGTATAAACAGAGAGGGGAAATTGTCAGAAATTGTTGTCCTTTTGACTGATTTTGAAGTTTCAGAAGATGGTCACTAAGCGCAGGAACTCTGTCAGGGCGAAAGACGCTAAGAAATCGCATAAGGACGTGCAACCGGCGCACGATGAGGCCTTCAATGAGATGCTCAACCCTGTTTACAAGGGAAAGCACCTTACTGATGAGATCAACACCGCTAAAGACAAATGGAACCTTTTACCTGCTTTTTTGAAAGTGAAAGGTCTGGTCAAACAGCATTTGGACTCCTTTAACTACTTTGTGGATGTTGATTTGAAGAAGATCATCAAGGCTAACGAGCTCGTCCTCTCAGATGTCGATCCAGAATTCTACGTTAAGTATTTGGACATTAGAGTTGGATATAAATCCAATGCCACACATATTGACCCAATCCTACCGCCACATGAGTGTCGTTTACGTGATCTCACATACTCTGCTCCTATTTATGTGGATGTTGAATACACTAGAGGCCGTAAGATCATCATGCATCGTGATCTTGAGATTGGTAAAATGCCAATCATGTTAAGATCCAATAAGTGTACTCTTAACGGTGCATCGGAGGCTAAAATGGCAAGCTTAAACGAGTGTCCATTGGACCCTGGTGGTTATTTTATCGTTAATGGTACGGAAAAAGTTATCTTGGTCCAGGAACAGTTGTCCAAGAACAGAATTATCGTTGAAGCAGATGAAAAGAAAGGTATTGTCCAGGCATCTGTCACATCTTCTACACATGAGAGAAAATCTAAGACATACGTTGTCACTAAGCATGACAGAATTTACTTGAAGCATAACTCCATTGGTGAAGAAGTTCCAATCGTTGTTGTGCTTAAGGCTGCTGGTATCGTATCCGACTTGGAGATCATGCAGTTGGTATGTGGTGATGATGCTGCTTATCAAGATCTTTTTGCAATTAACTTTGAGGAATGTGCCAAATTGAATATCTTTACACAGCAACAGGCTCTCGAGTTCCTTGGATCAAAAGTCAAGACAATGAGAAGAGCTAAACTCACCACATTGCAAGAAGGTATTGAGGCAATTGCCACAACTATTATTGCCCATCTTACAGTTAATGACCTGGACTTTAAGGAGAAAGCCCTTTATATGGCTATGATGACAAGAAGAGTTATTATGGCAATGCACAACCCAAAGATGGTTGATGACAGAGATTACGTTGGTAACAAGCGTCTTGAATTGGCTGGTCAGTTGATGTCACTGCTCTTTGAAGATTTGTTCAAGAAGTTCAACTCAGATTTCAAGGCCAATATTGATAAGATCTTGAAGAAACCTAATAGAGCTACTGAATTCAACCCATTGTTATCTATTAATGTCCATTCTAACAACATTACTTCCGGTTTGAACAGAGCTATCTCCACAGGTAACTGGTCGTTAAAGAGATTTAAGATGGAAAGAGCTGGTGTTACACACGTCTTATCAAGACTTTCGTACGTTTCGGCGTTAGGTATGATGACAAGAATCTCATCTCAATTTGAAAAATCGAGAAAAGTCTCTGGACCAAGAGCTTTACAACCCTCACAGTTTGGTATGTTATGTACTTCTGATACTCCTGAAGGTGAGGCCTGTGGTTTGGTTAAGAACTTGGCTCTTATGACACATATTACCACCGATGATGAGGAAGATCCAATTAAACACTTATGTTACCTCATCGGTGTTGAGTCTATTTCTATCATTGATTCAGCTTCTTTACATGCGAACTTTGGTGTCTACTTGAACGGTACTCTGATTGGTACCACCCGTTTCCCAGCCAAATTCGTTGCATTGTTTAGAACATTGAGACGTTCTGGTAAGGTTTCTGAGTTTATCTCAATTTACACAAACTCTCACCAAAAGGCAGTTCACATTGCTACTGATGGTGGTCGTATTTGTCGTCCACTGATCATTATCGACAACGGTGTGTCCAAAGTTAAGGCCCATCATTTGCTCAAGCTGAAACAGGGCCGTATGCAGTTTGATGATTTCCTTAAACAGGGTCTTGTTGAATATTTGGATGTCAATGAGGAGAATGATTGTTTCATTGCCTTGTATGAAAGCGATCTTTCAGATCAAATTACACATTTGGAAATCGAGCCATTCACTGTTCTTGGTGCGGTTGCTGGTTTAATTCCTTACCCACATCACAACCAATCTCCAAGAAACACATATCAATGTGCGATGGGTAAGCAGGCTATTGGAGCTATTGCATACAATCAATTCAAACGTATTGATACACTGTTGTACTTAATGGTATACCCACAACAACCGATGGTGAAAACCAAGACCATTGAGTTGATTGATTATGACAAGTTACCAGCTGGTCAAAATGCTACAGTTGCCGTTATGTCTTACTCTGGTTACGATATTGAAGATGCTTTGGTTTTGAACAAGGCATCCATTGACAGAGGTTTCGGTCGTTGTCAAGTGCTGCGTAAGAATACCACTGTTCTTAAGAGATATCCAAACCATACAAAGGATATCGTTGCTGGTATGAGAGTTAATGAGAACAACGAGCCTATTTTCCAACACGCTTCTTTAGGTCCAGATGGTCTTGGTGAAGTTGGTACTAGAGTTGAAAGTGGTCAAGTTTACATCAACAAGTGTGTCCCAACAAATGCATCTGAGAGCATCATGAACCATAGTGAAAACGAGCACAGAGAGACTCCAGTGTTCTACAAAGCCCCAGAACCTTCATATATCGACCAAGTTATGATGTCGGTTTCAGATAATGATCAGGCATTGATCAAGGTCCTTTTAAGACAAACCAGAAGACCAGAATTGGGTGATAAGTTCTCATCGAGACACGGACAGAAGGGTGTCTGTGGTATCATTGTTCAACAGGAGGATCTGCCATTCAATGACGATGGTATCTCTCCAGATATTATTATGAACCCTCACGGTTTCCCATCTCGTATGACTGTGGGTAAGATGATTGAGTTGATCAGTGGTAAAGCTGGTGTTTTGAACGGTACACTGGAGTACGGTACCTGTTTCGGTGGTTCCAAGTTGGAAGATATGTCTAAGATTTTGGTTGATCAGGGTTTCAACTACTCCGGTAAGGATATGTTGTACTCTGGTATTACCGGTGAGTGTCTCCAGGCCTATATCTTCTTCGGTCCTATCTACTACCAGAAGTTGAAACATATGGTGTTGGATAAGATGCACGCAAGAGCCAGGGGTCCTAGAGCCGTTTTGACAAGACAGCCTACTGAAGGTAGATCAAGAGATGGTGGTTTGAGATTGGGTGAAATGGAGAGAGACTGTGTTATTGCTTATGGTGCTTCACAGCTTCTTTTAGAAAGATTGATGTTGTCCTCTGATGCCTTTGACGTTGATGTCTGTGACAAGTGTGGTTTGATGGGTTATAACGGTTGGTGTACTACTTGTAAGAGTGCCGAAAACGTTGTCAAGATGACAATTCCATACGCTGCCAAGTTATTATTCCAGGAGTTGTTGTCTATGAACATTGCTCCAAGATTGAAGTTGGACGATGTTTTCTGATTGGATTGGGGGATGGTGTTTTACATATATTGAGAGGGGGGGGGGATGTTTTAGTCATTAATAATTGCATAGATTCATTAGGATCGTTTTTTTTTTCTAAACAGATTTAGTGCGTAGCTCATAACAGTCGTAATCTTTAGTCTCCATTTGGAAACACAAGATTGTAATTCAACTTGAGTCTCTTGTAGAGATCTTTCATTGTAAAATCATCATCATCATCATCGTCATCATCATTCTCTGTGAATGACTTCTCAACTTCCTTCATAACAGCTTCTTGCTCTTCTTCTAGTCTTTGGATAACTCTCTCCTGATCTTTTTCTGGTAAATGTGTAAACTCCTCAGACTGAGTCACTTCTCCAATGCGATCCTGGAAGGAAGAGTCAATGGTGTATTCCATTGTCTCTCTTCGCTTTTCCTTTTCTCTTTTGATGAACTCTTTCTTACCCCCAACTCTATTTACTTTATCCAGGGCAGTGTTATAAAGATAGTTAGATGCTCTTTGTGCAGCTTCTCTCCATTTCTTTACAAGTTGGGAATTTTTACCAGCGTCCTTCTTTGAAAGAATTACCATTGCTCTTTTGTAAGTTTCCAACTTGGACTTCTCTCGTCTTATAAGCATATCTAACTCTGTCTCCCTGCGCTTCAGGGCCTTGATACCGGCTGGCGTATTCTCAAAGGGAGTAACAGAAGGGGATGAAAGTACACGATTTTCCGTATTGGGAGTGCCAATGGGGCCCTCCTCAAGGGATTTGTATGAGGTATTGGAATTTGGAGGTGATAATTTCGGTTTTGATATTTTGTGTAAAGAAGGTATCCTCGATCTGTTCCTAGAGGAGATGGATAACGAATTGGTGGACTTTATTGGAACTAACCGTGTATTGTTCAATGGGGAATCAGGAGTGGCCGTAAGTTTCAACTTTCTCCCTTTTGTGACAATGAGTGAATCACTGTCATCAGCACTTACATGTGGGAGGGGTGTTGTGTCTGTCTTCTTGGTTGGGATGGCAATGCTATCCTGGTTATCCCCAATGCCAGTTCCTTCTTCAGGAACAGAACTCGTTGCCATCTTTATAACCAACTTCTTTCACAGAAATCGATGTAAAATCTGGAGAAGCTCGCTCTCTCTCTTTACTTTATATTTTCCACTTTTTGGTTGTTTATAAGACATCTCGGTAGGGGACACAGAACAATACGGGGATTCTTCAAAAAAAAAAACAGACAGCTCATGACCAGGATCGAACTAGTGACCAACAGATTTGCAATCTGCTGCGCTACCACTGCGCCACATGAGCTGCTATTGAAAGCTTTGGATTGTGAAATGAAACAGGTGAGGAAGGGTACCACCAAAAATGCAAAAATGCGAAAAAATAGCAGTTTGAGAGGTATTGGAGTGTTCTGAGTTCCAATAAATGTTAAAGAGAGGGTTGAAGAATGTATTGATAGCAATAAAACTTAAATTTTTGGATTGTGAAGCGCATATTTAACTCGATATATAAACATGCATGGGTCACTGCGATAAGCGAGGAAAAATTAAAAAGATCTAGGATATTCAATTGATAGCGTTATTTCCTCTATATAAGTTTTAATAATTCGATAAACAATTGCCCCATGAATTAGTAATAGTCTTTTGCGGGAATCTATCAACTTTTGACGTAATTATGTCGAAGTGTAGAAATGACACTGATGGGTCACATCCTTTTTTCAAACCCCGAAGCCCGCAGACGGAGTTTTAGGTGCCCGATCGCCCTTCAGGCCTTTGGTTTTCTCGGGGGTTTCGGGGTCTCACTCAGCGGTGACTCGATGAGATGAGCTTTTATAAAGTGCAAAAGAGAATCGATGAGTTCGAAAAATCCTTTAGAAACATTTTAAGATGGAAGTAAGATGATTCAACTACAAATGCCACGATTCAGAACACCTTGGTTCATCTGTACGATGGCCACGGGAATCTCCACATCGATTCTCTACAATTTCCCATACCCTGCTACATGGCTTCGAGACTGTGCATGCATTATGTTTGCCATATGTTCGATATCTCTTTTAACCACAACGATATTATTCGTTTCACAACTAATAACATCTTCCGAGTATCGTCATAATATAATATTTAACTCTAATGACAATTTATTTCTTGGATGTGGTGTTATGGGGTACACCTCCTGGGTAACTGGTATGCACCTTGTTACGGGTGCTAGAGCTCCAATGTTATCATATGTTTTATGGTGGATAAGTAATATTTTATCACTTGGAACAGGATGGTTCATCTTTATATGTATTCTTTGGAGATCAGAAATCAAATTTGAAACACTCAAAGCCACGATTTTATTACCAATAGTTCCATTAACAGTTACTGCAGCTTCAGGTGGTGTAATTGCACCTTCATTACCAATTTCATTAAGACAATCCACTATTGTATTATCTTTCTTATTTTTTTCCAATGCAATTGGTTTAGCATTTATTGTATTAACAATCTATATTCATAGACTTGTTTTGAATAAATTACCTGAAAAGAATAGTATATTCACATCATTTATTCCAATTGGATTTCTTGGTCAAGGTGCATTTGCAGTACAATTATTTGGTAAGGATTATCATGATCATTTATTTTCAATATCAACAGAATTGAATATTAAGATCCAAGCAAAGATCTTCCAATACGTTGGTGTTATCAGTGGATTATTCTTAGAATCCATGGGATTTTGTTTCACTGTAATTGCCATATGGTTTGTACTCTCTTATGGAAGTCACAAATTTCATTATGGATGGTGGGCTATGACTTTCCCATTGGGAACAATGTGTTTAGCTACAAGAGAGACCGGAATTGTCATGGAATGGGAGACATTCTTAGCAGTATCGGCTATCTATGGGATCTTCACAGTGATCTCTACGATATTCTGCACTGCCATGTCGTTGTTCGACCTCGTCCGTTGGGTGTTGGAGGAAAGAGCCGAGGCACTTCCGGTGACGAACAGCACTAAGCAATCAGAGGTGTAAAACCCTCGAGGGGGTGAGCAGGCAATCACAGCATTTTGATTTAATAGTAAACAAATTTAATATAATAACATTTCTTCCCGTATTTTTTATTCATTTCATACGAAGTGGAAAGATCACAACGCCACACTGATCAGATTTGTCATGTGCCCTGGCCGCGCCGGGCTTTATATAAAGCGGTGTGTGGCCCCCCTGGCACAGTTTTCCATGACAGTTTTATCTGCCTAGCACAATTGAATGACCACAAGACTGTTGAATTTTACTCGCCAACTGTCCACGATGGCCCCAATTGCTAAGAACCACTACAACTATCTCGTTATTGGAGGAGGCTCCGGAGGTGTCGCCTCTTCCAGAAGAGCAGCTTCTTATGGAGCAAAGACAATTGTTATTGAAGGTAACGCCATTGGTGGAACCTGTGTCAACGTTGGTTGTGTGCCGAAGAAAGTGATGTGGTACGCTTCTGATGTTGCAAAGACTATTTCTGAGGCCCAGGAGTACGGATTTGATGTTGATCCTGCATTGGCAAAGACTTTTAACTGGGAGTACTTTAAGCCAAAAAGAGATGCATACATTGAACGTTTAAATGGTATCTATGAGCGTAATTTGGCTAAGGAGGGTGTTGAACTTGTCTACGGATGGGCTAAACTTGTTGCCAAGGACACCGTTGAGGTTACAAAGAGAGATGGAACCAAAGAGACATACACCGCCGATAAGATCCTCGTTGCCACTGGTGGTAAGCCAATTCAACCAGAGATCCCAGGATTTGAACATGCAATTGACTCTGATGGATTCTTTAAGTTGGAGAAACAACCAAAACGTGTTGGTATCGTTGGTGCAGGTTACATTGGTGTAGAGTTTGCTGGATTCTTCCACGGTTTGGGAACCGAGACTCATTTGATCATCAGAGGTGACACTGTCCTTAGAAAGTTTGATGAATCTATTCAAACTACAATCACAGATCACTATGTTGAAATGGGTGTTAACGTTCACAAGAAGGCCCAAGTATCTTCTGTTGAGAAGCTTGATTCCGGTGCTTTGAAATTGAATTTGGACAATGGAACCACCGTTGAGGTTGATCAGTTGATCTGGACTACAGGAAGACGTTCTTTCCTCGGTTTGGGTCTTGAGAACGCTGGTGTTGAGGTTAAGAACGATAAGATCGTTGTTGATGAGTACCAGAACACCACAACTGAGAACATTTACTCTCTTGGTGATGTTACTGGTGAAGTCGAGCTCACACCAGTGGCCATTGCTGCTGGTAGAAAACTCTCAAACAGACTCTTTGGTCCAGAGGAATTCAAGACTCAAAAACAGGATTACACTAACGTCCCATCCGTTATCTTCTCTCACCCAGAGGCTGGTTCAATCGGTTTGACCGAGAAGGAGGCCCGTGCTCAATATGGTGATGCTGAGATCAAGGTTTACAAGTCACGTTTCACTCCAATGTACTATGCCATGCTTGAACACAAATCCCCAGTATCATACAAGTTGGTCTGTGCAGGTAAGGACGAGAAAGTTGTCGGTTTGCACTTGGTTGGTGACGCTTCTGCTGAGATCCTCCAAGGATTTGGTGTTGCTATTAAGATGGGTGCTACAAAGGCCGACTTTGATAGCGTCGTTGCCATTCACCCAACCAGTGCTGAAGAACTTGTCACTTTGCGTTAAGTCACAAATATCTATCTCTATATATATAAGTAATATGACATTCTTTTTTTAAAGAAGACTACATGTTTTTGTAAATGTACAAATTAACGTTGAAAATTTTGCAGTTTTTGAATGAAGATTAAACAAAAAGGAATAAATCGAAACAAACTCCCTTAAGCCTGAGCAGCCTTCAAGGAAGAAGCTCTTCTCTTCTTAACCTCAGCCTTCTCAGCCTTTCTCTCGTGCAATCTCTGGGCCAACAACTGAGCGTACTCAGCAGCAGCATCCTTCTGAGCCTGAGCGTTCTTGACCTTCTGGGCCTTCAAGTTTCTCTTTCTCTGCAAAGTCTGTGGAGTAACGAGACGCTGGATCTTTGGAGCCTTGGTGTACTTCTTCTCACCCTTAACGATCTCTCTTCTGATAACGTACTGTCTGACGTCATCCTCCTTGGACAAACCGAAGAACTTTCTAATGTTGTTGGCTCTCTTTGGACCCAATCTCTTTGGAACCTGAGTGTCGGTCAAACCGGCGAGCTCAGCGTCACCCTGCTTAACAATGACAAGGGACAAGACAGCGAGGTCAGCACCAACAATGGCACCTCTGACGGACTTTCTCTTTCTCTCACCAGTTCTTCTGGCTCTGTAACAAGAGACATCCTTGGTAAGGAGCAACTTAACACGGTTTGGCAACAAAACACCCTGCTTCATTGGGAAACCCTGCTTGTCGTTACCACCAGTGATCTTGAAGAGGTAACCCTTGAACTCGTCACCGACGGAGTCACCCTCAACCTCCTGACCGATTCTCTTCTCGTAGAAGACACGGAGACGGTGCTCATCGTCAATCTCAAAGGTCTTCTGAGACCCGTTGGCTGGGTAAGCAATGTTCAACTAGAAAAAAAAAATAGGTTAGTACTTGCTGGTCGATACAAAGAAAAAAAAAATAGTGAAGGGGGGGGGGGAATGAGAGAAGAATAGAGATGCTTTTGGGATCACAAAAGAATGAGTTCTTGGAAGTGAGTAAAGTACGACTAGTGTTGTCATTTCATTTTCTTTTTTTTTTTTTGCATTTTGGGTCCATTAAGTTTTGCTGCCCTGATGGATCCCTCCAGCTTGAGGTGGAGGCCAAAGCAACATCGAAAACTTTCAAATCCGAGTTTTGGTCTCCTTTACTGAGAACGTTTCTTTGAATATATTATGGTCATTTGCAAATGGTGTTCTTTTTTTTGATTTCCCGTTGGTGAATAAAGTCCCGTTGATCAATCTTTCAAGTTGGACGATTGAATTGGTCTTTAACTGGACTGGACCCGTTTGAATATTTCTTTCTTGCTATGGATAAAGCTCTTCTCATTTTCTCTCTCTCATTATTGCCTTGCACTTGTGTATCCATTTATGACATACTTTCATGATTGCCGATGCTGGTGTATCTAGACCTTCCTGTTGTGTTGGTGTATTGAGCACAGCCAAACAAAATTAAATTTCACGGTGCGAATCCGCTGGACAATTTTCGTGAGTGGGTCCGGCAAGCGGAAAGTTTCCGGATCGGGTGATTTCTGGATATTTTCGCGAAATCCTCTTTAAAAAACTGGCGTGCTTCCCCGTCCAAAACCCGCGCCGCGATTGTGGAGGCTCCGCGTTTTCGTGTGACTGATACACCCGAACACCACAAAGCCGCGAAGAATCCCCGGTCGAGATTAGGGCAACATTCTTTGTAACTAAGATCACGTGTAAGGGGTAAGGGCAAACTTTTTTTTTTATTTCATTTATTTCATTTTTTTTATTTTTTTAATTTTTCACTTTATGCGTAGGAACAATGGGGCTTACACAGAGTTTGTCGATCAGCCACACTGCCCGATAATGTAGCTGCGGAATGCAAGAGGTATGCTACAGATGTCATATGTACGTGGTATATATATATATTTAGTAAAGCTAATTACTGTATGTGTGTGTGTGTAAATGTATGGCTGTATCTCTCAAGTTTTATCATCTTCTTTGATACTCATCTGTTCAAATTTTATTTTCTTAGCCTCCAGTTCTTGGATGGGTGTTTTATCCTTTTGTAGATTTTGTAATGGTGAATCCACAGGATCTTGATTTAACATTGTATGTTTCCTGATCTTTGTATTTGCATTAGACCCACCGGGAATTGGCAACATATGTGGTCCTGCTGAGGATGGATAAGGTGTATTACCAGATCCAAATGGGATATTCCATTCATTGGAATAGAAATTGGATGGTGAAGGGAACAAATCCGGAACGTATCTCGATGGTAGTCCACCTGTCAAAGGTGTTTGTTCTCCAGCTACCAAAGGTTTGAAATTGCCATTATTATTATGTCCATGATAATGATGCATAGCTTGTGGTGGAGGTAAATTGAAAAGTGCAGATGGTAAAGTGGCAGAAACGGGTGTTGAATTATTTGATAAGATTCCTAAACCAGATGGTTTTATATCATCTCCACTTTTAGCACTTGGTGGTGTTTTATCTCCACTTTGTTTGGATTTTGAAGCATTTTGTCCAGAAGTTTCCATTGCTGATAATGTCAATGCAGATTCATTTGGATTTGGTCCTTGTGATCGTGTAGGATCTGATGGAATTTCAACACGAAGAATAGGACGACTGCTAATGTTATTATTCAAAGACCTAGCACGAGAATTCATAAAAGGTGAACTTTGAGGTGTTTGTTTGTTTTGTATTAAAGGTGTTCCAATAGCAGGTAATTGTTGAGAATGTTGTTGATTTTGTTGTGCCCCCAATGAGAATTGTGCAAGAGGTGAATTAGTGAAATTACCTGGAATAGGAAATTGATATTGTTGTTGAACGTTTTGCATTGGGAATGAGGCAAATGTATGATTATTTGGAGTTGGTTGTACCGTTTCAACTGAAGATTGTTGACCCCATCCTTGATTTTGTTGAGGAGGTTGTTGTTGTTGTTGAGAATATGTATTTGAAATTGATGGTTGTGTATATGTTGTTTGTTCTTGTAAAATTTTTTTCTCAATTGGTTCTTTTGATTGTGATTTATTTTGTAATTTTCTTCTTTTTGATACAGGTTTAACATCTTGTTCTTCATCTTCTTCATCATCATCACTTGAATTATCATTTTCTTCAACAGAGAAACTTACTGATGAAGTATTTCGTTGATGTAATCTTAAAACGTTACCCTTTACACGAGATTCCAAAAGATAATCACCATAATCTGATGGAATTTTTGTATCATGAGTGAATCTTGGATCTTTATAATGTGTCATGAGTTCATCAACATCAACAGAAGTATATTCATAAAATTTGTTATTGTTATTTCCAAGGATTACTACAGCCAAATCAACTTGACATAACACAGCTAATTCATGAGCTTTTTTGAAAAGACCTGCTGTTCTCTTGACAAAAGTAACCTTACGATTCCTTTCGTCGGTGATGGGTTGAATAGAGATCTTTCTTCTTCCCATTTTCTTCTTCTTATATGCTTAAGTGGTAATAAGTGAAATTTGTGTGGGGGGATAATGGGACACAATTCGTATGATGTAAAAGTGAAGGTGTGTAAAGTAAAGATGTGTAAAGTAAAATGGAAACTTTAAAAGTAGAATGCTCGAGAAAAGGTCAATCTTATCTAAAAAACACAGTATGGAGAGAAATCTTTAATTTTTCCAAGTTTCTTTCCAAAAAGAGAATACCGTTTAAGGAAATGGGAAAGCAGAAAGCCCGAAAGAAAAACACACAGAGGAGGCTCGAATTCCCGGGGAACAAAAGAACACAAAGGGAAAATTGAAGGTAATTTGGTTTCTGAGTGTTTAAAGAGCCCAAAAAAACACAGTAAAACCACAAAAAAAAAACTTTCCGTAATCAAACAAAGGCTCTTTCATGCGGTTGGAGTTTGAGATTTTGGCAGTTGCTATTTTTAGTCGTGCAGGCCCCCGTTTTCCGCGAATTTTCTTCTTTCGCTGCGAAAAGTGTCACTCTGGGGAAAATTGCGGAAGATTGCGGAAAATTGCGGAAAATTTGTCGTCAAAGTTACCGTTTCGCAAATTGGCGGTTCGCACTTCCCAATCCGGGAAAACCCGCGAAAATGTTTGTTTCTCGAAAATTTGGCTCTCTCGATCAACACTGTGAACTTTCCATCCCAAAGCAAGAGCAAAGGCGGGGCCAAAGATATCACACAATGCAAAGATTTGTTGTCTCTTCAAAGACAGTGCCTTATTGCAGATCGGCACAAAGATGCTTCTCCACCACAAGGTTTGCAATGAACACGGAGAAGGATAAAAAGCAAGGTGCACAACAACAAGTCTTTGATCCTCGTTTCAT
Source organism: Petasospora bimundalis (assembly GCA_030569745.1). Taxonomy (NCBI): domain Eukaryota; kingdom Fungi; phylum Ascomycota; class Saccharomycetes; order Phaffomycetales; family Wickerhamomycetaceae; genus Petasospora; species Petasospora bimundalis. The sequence goes on from JAJMLR010000024.1 coordinate 40,663, forward strand.
TGGTCTTACAAGAGACATTTACATTCCTGTATCATATAATAATTTCCCAAGTGTCTTTTCACAACCTCGTACTGTTTGGAATTGTCTTCTTAGAAGAGCATATGCCCTTGGTATGAATACGATTCAAGTTGCACTTCTTCGTTGGCAAACTGGAATTAAACCTCAATTTTTACTTTGGAAAAATAGAGCTATTGAAAGTTATGTTGCTACAAATAAGGCATTTGCAAATGGTGATATTAAAACAATTGAAAAAGACGTTTCAGTTTGGGTTGAAAAATCTTTAAAATCTCGTGTTGGTTCAATTCCAAAAGATGTTAAACTTGATTGGAAACTTGTTAAATTTAATGAACAACCAAAATTAGTTGCATTTAGACCAATTATGCTTCCAGGAAGACCAGTGGAATATGCTCAAGTAGTTTACAAGTTCAATACACTACAAGAATTGATCAATGTAAACTTGAAAACTGATAAGGTTAGAAAAGTTGAAAGAAACGTTACAGATTATGCAGGTTTTGTTATTGATCTTGATACAGATAAAGTTATGTTAGCTGGTACAGTCTTTGAAAGTACCCCATACCAAAGAATGCCAAAGCCAGAAGACATTGACCAAAGTTTGATCTTTGAAGACATGCGTACAAATGGTGATATTTATAGAGCACCTCCACAGATTAACTCATCACAAGAGACAAAGTGAATTACCTTCTTTGCAAAAAAAAAGAAGTTATAAATGTAAATATGTAAATAAACTGCATTGCATCCTGAAAAACAATATAACATAATTAAAATTACAAAATAAATAAACAAATTAGAACTTTTATTTTAATTATAACATTTTGTTCACTGCTGATCAGTATTCATAGTCATGACATTGACATAACCTCTTCCTGTTTTCTTTTTTCTTCTTGTAGATCCAGCACCAGCTGATAATAGAGAATCTAAATCAGATGTCACAGGCATAGACTTCTTTGGTCCAGGAGGACCACCCATACTTGGAGGACCACCAGAAGGACCACTTGGGAGACCCGCAGGAGGGGTACTGAACGTCGTAGGCGAGTCCGATACGGAGTCTGAACGAGGTTTACCAATAGAGGACGGTTTCTTCTTGATGATTGGTGGTGGGGGAGGTGGAGCTGCAACAGCCTGTAACTCCTCAGGGCTGGCATTCTTATCAACCCATCTCTTCAACTTCTCATCATAGACAAAGTTGTTGGCTTCACCTAACTTAGCCTTGTAAACCGTTGGTCCATTCTTATTATCACCCTTACGTAACCATCCAAACCACCCAGATCCTTCTTGACCATCTAAAGCATCATTTTTCTTTTTGCTGGACTTCTCTTTGACATTCTTGGTTGCCACCTCTTCCTCATCACTATCTTCATCTTCAACGAAATCTTCATAAGTTTCATCATCCTCTGGAATACTGGAAATAGTATGAACCTTTGGCGGCTCATAAGATGTGAACTTTGCAGATGGAGGCTCATATACAGAGGAGTAGTTTGCAAGTCCCTGATCCGACGAGGCAATTGGGGTGAATTTGGACTCCTGTGGACTCATAACAGAAGGGACTGCACTGAATGAAGAACTTCTTGAAGTATCAGTACCAGAAGTTGTTGACGGTTGGTACGGATTGAAGTTCCCCTGAACTGGGGCGTACGATTTCTGATTCCCTGGACCATATGGGTTCACTGGTGAAGCAATTGACGGCTGTCTTGAACGATTATTAACAGGGGACTGAGGAGCATAGGAGTTGGTAACAACATTCAATGGTTGTGTTAGCTTCTTTTGAGGCATCACAGGGGAAACAACTGGTGACTGAGCTTTGTTGTCAATAACAGTTTCCTCGACAGGTTCAGTACGAATGTGCTGAACTGCAGATGCAGAATGTGCTTGTTCTGCCCCCACTGATAGTCCCAAGTTAGCCTCGGCCAAGGGAGCGTTACCAACTGGAGTGTAAGACTTTGGAGTGAATCTTCCGGATACCTTGCTCTTCTGCGGTGGTCTTTGAGGGACTGGGCCAGGAGCGTAAGGGGATGGAGCATACAATGAAGACACTGGAGGGGTTACTTCCACAATAGCAGGTTGGAATTCAGTTTCAGACTCAGGAATTCTTTTCTGTATATCCTCTGGTACATCGTGCTCTTCAACGGTAGACTGATCCATTTCAGACTCTGGGATAATATACGGCGTGGCAGAAGAAGAACCCATCTCACTCTGTGTCACTGAGGTATTCATACGATTGAACGAAGTGTCATGTTCCGGAGTCTCAGGATCAAAGTCACCTGCAAGAGATTCACCCTCATATGCTGCTGTATCTGGAACATCTGTAACATCAGTAGTGTTTGGCAGAGGAAGAGGCTCAACGAAGTCAGGCTGAGAGGCACAATCTTCGATAGGTGTGTGGTCTTCTGATGTTTCCAACTTCTGAGTTTCGGCACTCTCGTCGTGATGAACAATAGTCGTTTGACTATTCTTCACATTTGCTTCGACCGTCGTCTCTTCCATGGTCGATTGTTCCTTGCTATCGACCAGAATTGGAGCGGCGTAGGAAGGAACCGGAGCACTCACGACCGCTGAATGGGAAATCAAGCTGTCCAATGATACGTCAGATTGTAGACCAGGTCTTGCAGTTCTTGGAGGACCAGTTTTCGGAGGGCCGGTCTTTGGGGGACCAGTCTTTGGAGGACCGCTCTTTGGAGGACCGCTCTTTGGAGGACCAGATCTAGTAGTTGAGGGACCAAGCTTTGGAGGAAGAGTATCTGAAACTCTAGTCTGTGAAGCAAGTACCGAAGGGGCAGATGCCATTGCAGGGGAACCCAGCAGGCCCAGAGCTGGAGGAGCCGGAGGTGGGGGTGATGTCAATTTCTCGGAGTATCCATTATGATCACTCTGAGTAATTTTTGATGTTTTCATCACCAACTCGTCATGTGCACTAGAATGAGAATGAACAGAAGACCTTCTGGAAGCAGAATCTGTGGAAGCAGCATACCTAGAGTTCTTTGCCATTGGTGATGTCGTAGTGCTCTCAGGTCTCAGAGGCTTTGGACTTGACGTGGCAGAGCTTGGAATCTGTGGGAACTGAGGTGGAACATAACCTTGGTGAATACTGCTAACGCTGTTAACACCACCAGCTGCAGGACCGCGGGCATTAGCCGGCGCATACGAATGTGAAGGGTGGTGCGACCCATTGAATGTGGATGGGCTATAAGCGCTAGCAGCAGCAGCAGCAGCAGCAGGTCTTCCATGACTTTGGAAGTCAGATCCTGCTGTTAGATTACCCATTGATACATACGAAGAGCTGCGGGAAATACTTGGGCTGAACTTGCTGAAAAGAGCAGCATCCTTAGGATCCTCATGAGGCTCATCTCCGGAGATGAGCTTATTCAGACCCTTATCAAGAGTACCCCAGACTCTGTCCAACTTTGGTTTAGCAAACCAGCCAGCTTCAATTCCAGCACCTGACAATCTATTACTCAGAGATTTTGCAAGCTGCAGGAAGCTTGGATCTGATCTCTTAGATGTTCTGAATGCGGCATTGGCAGTGTCCAAGTATTTCTGACCTTCGACCAGCATGTTGTAGTCGATCAAGAAAGAAGCATGTTGCAAGAAGATATTAGACAAATCGGTAGAAGGAACTGTCTCCTGCAACACGCTGCCATAGATTTCAAGATACAAAGTCAACGCCACAGAGTTAGAGGATGGGAATGCAGAGAGTGGTGCATCAGCAATTATGAACAAGATAAATGCTTGGATGCGATGTCCATTTTCAATCAGTAAGCGACCGAACATTGAAAGGAACTGAACCAAACATGGTGGATTATTTGTAATAACGGCCGTCGCAATTGATCTCCAATTTGCAATAGCCCAGTCTCTTTTTTGTGAGTCAGAATAGAAAAGCTTCATGACATTCTCAACGTCACCCGAAAGAAGTCTGAACAACAGCGACAAGAAATGATCTTGGTCTCCTTTGAACTCACGATTCAAATACTTTTCAACGATGTTGAACCAGGATTCCTTACTGATGATACTGGAGATGAGCAAGGCTAATGCGTGATCATGATGAGAGATAGCCAAATTCAGTGCCTCTGCAGTATTTCCGCTTGAAAGATGAGCGACCAAGAGTCTCTTATTCAGTGGGACTTTTGGAGCTGCATTGAAATTTTCATTGAAAGAAGGGGATCCAACATTGTCATTGTAGTTCAGTGTACCCCCAAGGTTGAACGTTCCTGGAGTCTTACTGAGTTTGTGTTTCAAAAGTTGGATCAATAGAAGTTCATCACCGACCATGATGTCGTTTCTCTGAGAAACCCTATCAAACTGTCTGTCCAGGAACTTTTCGACCTGAGCAACATGCTTTCTGGACACCGAGTGGAATTCTTTCAAAGAGGCATCCTGCAAGTACTCATCACATTTGACAACCCTTATCAATTCTTGGCTACCGTATTGCTGTGGTGAAATGAAAGACGCAACCTTGGAGGAGTTGCTCCAAGAGAACAATGGGAACTGTCTTCTTGAAAGCTGTTCTGGATGAACAACAGATTGAAGAGGAGTGGCAAACTGACCATGCGGTGGAATAACATGACTAGCAGTACCTGTTTGTTGCTGCATTGGCATCGCAAGTCCAATTGGTGGAGCAACTGGATGGTTGAACGGCTGCTGTGGATACAAGTTCTGTTGTGTTGCCAAATTCTGTTGACCGTATGAGTTTTCAAGAGGGGTCGTTAGACGGGCCTGCTCTTCCTCGAGTTTCTTCTGTTGAAGCTTGTGAGCACTGTAAGGGTCGTACTGAGCTGCCGAAGAACTTGCCTGTCTGCGGTGGTTGATTGGAGCATATCTTGTGGAGCTTGGAGTCACAGCGCCATGCGTTGGGGATTTGAGCAAGGACTCCGTAGAAGGAGGAGCAAGCGTGGCACCAGATGGACCATATGTCTGAACTGGTGGAATACCATGAAGGACTGACTGCTGATTGGCCATGCCGGGATTAGAGAGTGCTGTTTGTCCCGATGGTGCTGCAGGTGCGTATGGGTTCATATTATCAACATTGCGAGCGAATTGAGGTTGTACAGGCTGGACAACTGGGCTCACTTGGAACTGGTTAGAAAGAGGCGGTTTTTTGAATTGACCCTGCGAGGAAGTGACATCCGCCATTGGGATAGAAGGAGCAGTTGGAGCGTATCTTGATTGTTGATATTGCCCATCCTGATGGGAAAGCTGACCTGAAACCTGGGGAGGAGGATAATTGATTCCCATGTTTTGCAATGAAGGCTGTGGAGCATACATGTTTGTCTGCTGTGTAACCGATGGTGGCATAGATGTATGACCATGTGTACCGACCGGAGCATATGCCTGACTAACAGGAACAGCGGATGATATCAAAGGTGATGTGGTCACGCTAGAGACGGATCCTTGTCTCTCTGCAGCGACAGGTGGTCTCGACGGTGGCCTCGACAACCCCTTTGGAGGACCCATTGGAGGACCCATTGGAGGACCCATTGGAGGACCCATTGGTGGTGCCATAGAACTGGATCTCATTTGAGGGAGCCCCTGTTGATAATGTGTGGCTGCTGGCCCAACCGTTGGGCTCATAGAAGCAGTAGAAGATGGGGCTCTAGCCTTCTTCATAGGCATAGGTGGGAGTGGGAGCTCTTCGAAGAAAGAAGACTGTTTCTTCTTTATGACTGGATGCACTGTTTGAGCCACATTAGGCACCGGAGGTACCATGGACCGTGATGAGTTCGACATAAGTCCTGGGGTCACAGACTGTGACTTTGGAGCATAAGGATTTGAGCTAGGAACCCGAGTCGCAGAGGCTGGGAGTGGTGCAGTGTGCTGCGTCTGAGGAACCATAGGCGAGCCGAGTGACGGAGCAACAGCAGCCTGAGATGCCTGATACTGCTGATTCAGCTGAGAAGATGATTGAACCTTTGCTGGTCTATGAACTGGCTTTCTTGGTACAAGGTCCATAGGGAAATCATATGCATCTGATTTCTGTTTGTCTTCATTCAACTTCTTCACGTCTAAATGATGTGGAGGATTTGTTTGATGGGACGCTACCAATGGATTTTGTTGTTGGTAGGAATTTTGTGCACCCTGTGGCTGAAGAGGCTGGTATACGGAGTGCTGCTTACTCACTGGATGTGCGACCGGTTGATATCTTTGTTGAGTTGGAACAGTTGACTTTGGCTGAGCGGTAACACCAGTGAATGCTGAAGATTCATTCTGTTGTGGTTCATCATCCAACAGCTCGTCATCCAGAAGCTCATCATCGAAATCGATAAATGCAAATTTACTACTGGTCACTGGAGTCGAAGACTCCGTCAGAATATCCTGAGTGCCATTGCTGTGACCGATCATAGCTCCAAAGTCTTGTGTGATACTATCAAACGGCGAGCTTTGAGGAATAACATCTTGATGTGATTGACCTTCTGTGGCAGTCTCCGGTTCCAATAAGGAATCATCATCGAGGTCAAGGTTGGCAAACTTTGAGTTGAAAGTTTCAGTTACTGATGGTTCGGAAGGTTCTTGAATCTCGGTAATGACAACAGAAGCATTGCTCTCCAACTCAACATTTACTGACTCAGCATGAGCTGGTGCTGGTGTTTCCCACGGTAATGGGGTGGGGGTAGAAGAGGCAAATGGATTTTGTTCTGGCTCATCAGCAGGTTGTGGGGCAAGACGTCCCTCATCGCTTGGTGCTGGTATTTCCCATGGCAATGGCGCTGACTCACTGGAAGAAATCTCAGCCTGCTGAGGTTGAATTACATCTTCTTGGACATCGTTATCAGGTGTTCCAGGTAATGGATGAGAAGGAGTAAACGTAGCAGAGCCATCATTCATTAACTGAACATCAGTTTCAGTCTCATGTGGTTCTGACGTTTCAGGAGCCAATTCTTTCTTGTCCTCCTCTCGAACGCTTGACTCTGCGACACGTTCAGGGACCACCTGCTCTATCGGCGTTTCTTTGAAAGTTTGCCCTTCAATTAACGATTCTTGGATAGATGGTTCAGATACTGGATCTGAGACTCCATGTGCTTGTGCTTCATAATCTTGGTTGAGAGGCTGAATCTCCTGCGCTGTGGTATCAGGAAGGTCTGTGACTTCTGATGTGTTGATAGGTTCATCTGCATCTACTTCAATGACAGGAGTGATCTCATCAATATTTGCAGAGCCTGTTAGGCCCTCAGAGAGTGACACAGATTCTTCTGAAACCGAAGGAGTTTCAAGTGTGTTCAATTGCTCAGTACAAGCGAGATCAATGTTCTGAGAGTCCTCTAGAAGTGACTGTGCTTGGAGTGTTTGGATATTGGAAATGTCATCATCTTTAGATCCTATACTCTCTGCATTAACAGCATCTTGAGCAGCAGGCTCAGCTGCAATGCTTGTATTCTTTTCAGACTCGATAAATTGATCGATAGAAGCGGTTTCTAGATCCGTAACAAGAGGGACAACGATAGCTGGCTCGGAATGACCAATGGTAGTTTCCACCTTTGGTTCTTGAGAAGTCAATTCTGTGTGTGGTAAAGATACTGCTTCAACCGCATCTATGGTCTGAACACCTTCATCCACCTCAATGGTTTGTTGTTCTTGTTCAGGCGATGGAATCACAGAGACTGGTGAATCCAAATCCATCTCAACCTCTTCTGTTGGCGTGTTCTGTGAGTTTTCAACGTCTCCCACAACAGAATCTTGAGTTGATGCTACTGCAGCAGCGTTCTTCTTTTTCTTCTTCTTCTTATTCTTCTTCTTCTTAGCGGCGGAAGTGGTAGATTCCACTGGCGGTGGTGCCTGTTGTGAGGCCGCTACCACACTTGGCGGCAAGCTGGATGACTGATCCGTGTTGTTCTCGGACATCTTTGCAGTTTGTAGCTAAAAAAAAACACAGATAGTAAGCAGGACAAACGGGAAAGGAGCACAAGATCAACTACAAAACCAGGAATTCTGTTGAAGCGTTGTCTTTTCAATTGGCGTTCTTGAGCGGGTGATCATGCTAAGTGTGTGCTGTTATGAATGTTGGCCGCGGGTTTGTTGATCTCGTTTGGCCGTTTACCCGGCCACACCGCGACAGGGGGATGAGAAGGGGGGGAGGGGGGAAACTTCTACAGATGACGGAACAATTCTATAAATGAAAACCTCAAATTCGATAAAGTAAACAATCAACTTATTCGTTGTAGTGGTAGACCAAATAGTTAGGCAATCCAAAGACTTGGTAGCCCAATCTCTTTGCCATCTTTGCAAAGCCTTCAGTCTCAATGAGATGGTAGAATGGGAAAGGTGGGAACATGGCACCGTCTCTGTGGACGTCAGCCTTAACAAGGACTGCAGCACCTCCAACACCATCAAGCTCCATCTCAGCATTAATGTCACCCTTGTCATCATAAAAGTGTGCCATCAATGATCTGTAAGTTGCAATCTCTGGGTAGCCCTCAACGATGATTTCGTCTTCGGACATTCTTTCAGCGATCTTCAAACCTTCTTCACTCTCAACCCAGTTGTTGTAGTCATATGGTCTAATGGCATCCTCTTTCTTATCCTCGTCATAGTAACGCTGGTAACAGTTGGCAGAAATTACAGGTTTGTCATGAGAGACCAAATCTTGGAGTAAAGTAGGAGGCGTCTCAACAATATCAGAATCTAACCACAGCACCCAACTTGTGTAAGGGCCAAGAGCGGAGAAGAGTAAGGAGTTTCTGGCTAATGCCATTGATGATCTTCTCTCCTTCTGCACTTTCAATGCGTGTCTGTGCTTCTCTGTCTGGGAGCTGAGAGACTCGGTGTCTTGTCTCAAGATTGTAATCTTTGAGAATCTGTTCTCTTGCTTACCTGTTTGGACTTGTTTGATTGCCTTCTCTAATTTCTTCAAAGCCAAATCACCATCTTTTGTTCTTGGAACGATGAAACCTAACTCAAGCAAATCTCTTGGATAGGTCAATCTTAACAAGTTTTGCCAGTACTCATTGTAGAATCTGGAAACAGGGGTCAAGACAAGAACTTTTTCTTTGTTGTAAACGGCCATTGGCGTTGAAGCCAATTTATTTAAGTCATAATGAGAAATATGATCACCTGGTAGGTTTCTTGGAATGGCATCAGGTGTTCTGCCAAATAATCCATTCTTCTTCACTTTGTAGCTATATTTGGATTGAGGCTTGGATGAAGAGAAGAATAAGTAGTACACGAGAAAAATCAGGGCCAAAGGACCAAGAAGAGCCAATGGGCGTCTTCGTATCTGACGTAAAAATGGACTTCTATTGAGAGCCGCTCTCATTGTTTTAATTGTGTTGGATTGAAAGCGTAACGTGTAACAGTGGTCCAGACACGCGTATCAATTGAGAAAATGTTACCGAGACGTATCAAATAGTATAAGAAAAGACAGTCCAGTGCCAATTTCGTATAACGATCCAAGTTCGGGTTAATTGTATCAGTGAATTAACAACCCAACCAATACACTTAACTTGAAACACGTCCTGAGAATGTGCTATGTAAACAACTTAGGGAGGAAGCGCTTCGACGAGTTTTCTTTGATTCAAAGGATTTTCAGAAATTCGCGGATCGGCCAGGGCTCGGAACCTTTGAGAAGCGCCCTTTTTTTTTTCGGCCACGAAGGGGAGGAGGAGGATGTGAAAAATGTGATACTACAAGGTCAGTTTAACATAACATAAGAACATAGCAATTACAGGTCATTAAGCTAATCGCAGATCAGCTTATTTGAGGACCTTACCGTCAGCAATCTCTCTGGAAACACCGTTGATGACAACTGGCTTGTCCCAGGCGAAGATGTCGTTAACGAACTCCTTGTCCTCTGGCTTGGTTGGGTCCAACTGCTGGAAGGCGTAAGATTCCCAATCTGGAGCAACATCGAAGGCTGGCTCGTGCTTGTCACCTCTGATGAGGAAGACACCAACAATACCGTTGTTGTTGTTCTCACCGTAAACGACACCGGAACCGAACATGTACTTAGTAGAAGCAGACAATCTGTTGAAGAAACCACCAACCAAGTTGTTAGACATGAAAGTCAAGGTCAACTCCTCGTTGTACTTGTAGTCGACTCTCCACAAGGACCACTCAGTTGGGTCGTAGTGCTCCCAGAACCATGGGATGGCAACCTCACGGGTCTCCTCGTTAGAGTAAGTTCTCTTCCACTCGTCCAAGTTGAACTTGGTGGACTTACCAAGCAACTCCAATGGGTGCTTTGGCTTCTTCTCCTCAGCTGGAGCGGCCTCCTCGGCTGGGGCAGCGGCAGCAGCAGCTGGCTTCTTCTCGGCCTTTGGAGCCTGCTCCTTCTTTTCCTTCTTTGGTGGAGTGTACTCAACTGGCTTCTCAATGAAGGCAATGTCCTTGATCTCAGCAAGAGCTGGGTGCTGGACAACAGTCTGGTACCATCTGACAAAGGCTGGGTGAGCGGCTCTCCACTCCTTACCCCACAAATACTGGAAACCTCTAATAGAGATAGAAGCAACAAACAAGTCAGCAAGAGTCAATCTCTCAGAGGCCAAGTAAGTGTACTCAGAAAGTCTGGTCTCGAGGACGGCAACGATTCTGTCAACGGCAGCGTTGGCATCAACGACCTGCTTCTTGTTGTATGGAACAGCACCAACAATTGGCTTGAAGGCACCGGCAATCTGTGGCAAAAGCTCAGCGTTAGACAAAGACATGTATCTGATGATCTGGTGGAAAGTCTTGTCGTCCTTACCGAGCAAAGTCTTGTCATCAGAAAGGGAGATGACTATTCAGAAAATGTTAGTCAAATTTGATCTTGAAATTATAGAATCAACATTTTTGCTTTCAATTGAGTAAAAATCGAAAAACACACATATTCCAATGTCTTTGATTTTCTTCAGAGTAAAATATCCTCGACATGGTTTATTAAGACAGGGATAACTGTATAAAATAAAAATGGTTTTTCATCATTGCAAAAAAAAGAGGCATGGAAATGATCCGAGAAATTCCCGAGATCATAGCGTGTGTCTATACTCAATTGAAAGCTGTTGATTAGTAGGAAAATATATCAAACTTACGGTGCAAGAGAATGGCAATGACCTCAGTCAACTTGTAACCCTTTGGGCCGATGAAGGCTGGGAACTTGGCCAATGGGAAAGCCTTCTCGTAAGTGGCATCCTTGTTGGAAACAGTGATGTCCAAGTTAAGGGTCTTGATCAAGCCCTGTGGCAAGATGGTTCTGGCAAATGGACCAACGTAAAGAGTACCCTGGGACATTGTGGAATTAAAGAATTGAAGATGGGAGGGAAACACACAAAGCTTTATATATCGAGGTGGAACGTGGACAAAATTGACGGTGCGCTGAAAATTTTCATATGCTCACGAGGAACGGGCACCGTTGATGCGGCCACTTCGTGGGTGTCTGGGTTTTTAGGTGGTCCTCGCGAATGTCCGCGAACTCGTTTTATATGGGGCAACCACCATAAATTGTAGTTTTCGCCAATTGACGTAAAGAAGTGAATATCATACCAAAAATAACGAAATTCTGGCATAATCAAAGTGTTCCTGCGCATTATGAAACCGTTCGCGACAAAATTCCGATGTTTCAGAAATGGGCGCCCCAAATCGGTTGACTGTTACAACTTTGTTTGAATATAATTGAACTCATTTGACAATTTTAATATTAAATCCCTTTTTTGTATATTTGATTACCACTATTTAGGTGAAAAAATGGTTAATGTACAAGAAAAGGAGAAGAAGAGACCGAGACCACTCGACTTGAAGCACTCTAACTTGACCCCAGGTGACGCGACAAGAGACATGAAAGACTGCGCCATTAAATGTGCAAGTCCCGGTTTACCTCCACTAAGTGCCACTATGAGAACCACAGTAATGATATCCAAGTCAATTGAGGCTCAACAGCGTCATATCATTGCGCAGAGGATCGCTGTGACTACCCCTGGTGGATCTGAACTTAACAAAGAGGATAACACCAGCGAAACCGATGGGACGGAGAAGGACGATTCATTAACAAACAACAATACTCCATCAACATCTGGTGTGACTGAAGGTATGGAAACACTTGCCATTCCATCTTCTGCCAACTCAAACAAACGTCTCAAACGTGACAGGGTGCCGACTCCTCTGAACTTGGGACTTACTCAATCCGCTCCAAGGCCATTGATCAAGTCTGCTCCAATTTATAATAATATTCATCCACAGCATTTCAACCCAAACCGTTCTCATGTTAAGAGGACTGCCATACCACATATTTTACCACAACGATTCCCAGCAATCAATGGTTCCCATGGCCAATTGCACAATCGTCAACAGAGACTATTCATGACACCAGTGACTTCTCATGATCCTACTCTTAGACCATTTTCAAGCTCTGCTTACCCATACCCTGTGCCACAAACATCACAAGCTACACACTTTGGACGTGGGGGCTATGTTGTTCCAAAGACTGCAACAACTTTGAGAAATCCAGCAAGTTATCGTACTCCACCAGTGACACATCAGCAAACGACCCGTTATGAACAACAGTTGGCATATCAACAACATCAATGGGCCAAATTCAAACAATATCAAGAATCCCAGAAAATGAGCCATGTGACTGACATTTTCCAAGGTGAGGGTACCAGATTTGCTCCATTGGAAGCCCAGCCGTTGAGCGCACAGAGAAGCTTCTTCAACCTAGAATCCTCGTCTATAAGACCACAGCACATCAATACAGAGACTCGGAAGAGTGATGATAGAATCACTGAAGAATCCGAAGATGACAATGAAGGTGAGACTAACGATAATGACGATCCTGAAAGTGCCGCAATTGAAGATGATGCTGAAATAGGTGCTGGGTTACATGTAACCAAAAGAGTTGACGGAGTATTGAAGTTAGGAAATGATTTGTTTAGTTTTGAGCTTGAAAGACATGGAGAAAGTGATAAGCAGAGGTTCCTCAACCATTGTGCTGCTGCTTGGGATCAATTTACAAGAATAGCTTGATTTGCGCTGGTGATAGGTATCAGCCCAACTTGGAAAGGCGGGAGACACTACAAAGGTTATAATATAATGTATTACTTAGTTATTTACTTAGTTATTTTACGTAATTTAACTTGTAAGGGAAAGTGGGGTTACGGCGCCCTGCTCGTCGGTACGGCCAGCACCGGCATTTTTTTTTTTTTCTTTTCTCTTTCATGACATTTTCACTGAGCGCAATTGGTTTCTCCGTATTTGACGTCTTTTTACCGTATAAATTGATATTACAACCACATTCAATCGACTATTGAGACTCACGCAAGATGGCTGTTGGTGTTGTGAAGTCCAAACAGAAGCTTGCCCCAGAGAAAGAGCGATTCCTCCAGTGCTGTGCAGACATCACTTTGGAGCTCATCGACTCTTTGAAGACATCTAAAGAGATCAACTTGAATGGTCTCATCATTCGTAACTCTAAGAAGTACAAGCTCAAATCCCAACCAAGACTTACAGATGTGATCAATGCTATCCCCGATCAGTATAAAAAATACCTCCTACCCAAGTTGAAGGCTAAACCAGTGAGAACTGCATCTGGTGTTGGTGTTGTTGCCGTTATGTCCAAGCCACACAGATGCCCACACATCTCCTTCACGGGAAATATCTGTGTTTATTGTCCCGGAGGTCCTGACTCTGACTTTGAGTACTCTACACAATCCTATACAGGTTACGAACCAACGTCGATGCGTGCTATCAGAGCCCGTTATGATCCTTATGAACAAGCAAGAGGTCGTATTGATCAGTTGAAGCAGTTAGGTCATTCTGTTGATAAAGTGGAATACATTGTTATGGGTGGTACATTCATGTCGTTGGATAAGGAATATCGTGAGGGATTCATCACACAATTGCATAATGCCCTATCAGGTTACAACGGTACAGATTTGGACCAAGCCATTCAATATTCACAACAATCACTGACCAAATGTGTCGGTATCACGATTGAGACAAGACCAGATTACTGTACAAGAACCCACTTAGATGACATGTTACGTTATGGATGCACACGACTGGAAATTGGTGTTCAGAGTGTGTTTGAGGATGTTGCCAGAGACACTAATAGAGGACACACAGTCAGATCAGTTTGTGAAACGTTTGCCATTGCCAAGGACACTGGTTATAAGATTGTCAGTCATATGATGCCTGATTTACCAAATGTCGGTATGGAAAGAGACCTTGCACAGTTTAAAGAATATTTTGAGAATCCAGATTTTAGAACAGACGGATTGAAGATTTATCCAACGTTGGTTATCAGAGGTACAGGTCTCTATGAGTTATGGAAGACGGGGAGATACAAATCATACAATGCCAATGCACTTATCGACCTTGTCGCCAGAATTTTGGCTATGGTGCCTCCATGGACAAGAATTTATAGAGTGCAAAGAGATATTCCAATGCCATTGGTTTCCTCTGGTGTGGAAAATGGTAATTTAAGAGAGTTGGCTTTGGCTAGAATGAAGGACTTTGGTACAAAGTGTCGTGATGTTAGAACGAGAGAAGTTGGTATCCAGGAGGTACATCACAAGGTTCAACCTGACCAAGTTGAACTGATCAGAAGAGATTATTATGCCAATGGTGGTTGGGAGACTTTTTTGTCTTATGAGGATCCTAAACAAGATATTCTTATTGGTCTGCTCCGTCTTAGAAAAGCCTCAAAGAAGTACACATATAGAAAAGAGTTCAAATCACAACCAACTTCAATCGTCAGAGAACTGCATGTTTATGGATCAGTTGTTCCTTTACATTCTAGAGACCCAAGAAAGTTCCAGCATCAAGGTTTCGGTACTCTCTTGATGGAGGAGGCTGAAAGAATAGCTAAAGAGGAGCATGGATCGAAGAAGATTAGTGTCATCAGTGGTGTTGGTGTCAGAAATTACTACGCCAGATTGGGATATGAACTGGAAGGTCCATACATGTCCAAGGCTTTGTGATTATTTATTAGTATACATTAATTGTCACTTTTTGGGAACCATTGTAGACTTTCAAAATTAATGATTTAACATCTATTTATTACTACATGTAATACTCTCTGGTTCGGATACCAAAAGACAGTTGCTTAATTATTACTCTTCAATATAGAGACATTGCCATTTAACGGCCATTAGAAGTGAAAAGATAATCATTAGAGAGTTGACAACTCTCTTTCTCGTTCAAAAGGGAAAATTTACTCAGTGAGGCCAGCTCAACGGAGGCATCATGGCATGATTATGATGCATTTGGTAAGACTGTGTATGTTGCTCCTGTTCTCTCTGTCCAATCACAGGAGGCAAAAGCTGTGCAGCGAGTCTTTGCTCTTCAACCATTTCTGGTTTTTCATCTTTTAAAGAAGCATCCCGTTCATGTAATTTTTTGTGTCTGATCATATTTGAACGAACACTAAAGAGTCGACCACAAGAAGCCCAAGAACATTGGAAAGGCTTTTCTCCAGTATGTGAATACAAATGTGTTTGTAATGAGGAAGGTCTTTTAAATTGCTTTTGACAAATGGAACAACGGTTTCTTCTTGCTGTCTCCTCTGTCATACCCAATGGACCATTTGAGGATGAAGATGAAGAACGTTTGTTTGAAGAGGATTTTTGTGATGTAGACTCTGTTGGGTAAGTAGCTGATCTTGGATGGAAATTCTGACCATTATGGAATTGTGTATCCAATACACCAGGGAATGGTTTATCATCATTAGTTTGATTATGACCTAACGTAGGCAAAGAAGTTGTAGAGCCACCATCGTTATGAGGCACAAGAGAAAAGAATTGATCATGAGGACCCGATTGATGTTGTTGTGTCATCAATGGGAAATTTGTTGGAGGATAATACATTGGTTGGTTGTTAGCATGTGGTTGACCAATTTGTTGAGGAGGTGGATGAGGAAATTGCATAGTTTGCATTGGATTTTGTTCATAAAAGAACGGTGTCATTGCAGGTTGATTTGTTACAGATGGTAATGAGAATGAAGGCATCCCTCCCATTTGCATTTGTGGGTTTGATGCCGTTGTATAGTTATTGTTGTGGAAACCCGGATGAGAATGTGGAGGAGGAGCCTGTGATAATGCAGAAGACACCGATGAGCTTGTTGAGCTTGGTTGTCCTTGAGACATGTATAACATCTGTGACTGCATTACCGAATTTGAAGGATGTTCTCCAGGCGTGCTAAGATGAGCATTTTGGTTAGCATTCAAGTAAGGAAGAGGAGGATGTGCCGAGACAGGGACATACTGATTCTCACTTTGTGAGCGTGGAGATATCATGATAGTTGATTTGGGGAAGTGTATAGCAAAAAAAAAAAGTGAGTCCCAATGGACTTAAAAGTCTTTATAAATGGTTTTTCAAAGAGAGAGAGAGACTCTGAAAATCACAATTGAGAGGTTTACCGAGTGATTGCAAAATTAAGGGGCAACAACACAACTGAGAAGAAGCAATTGATCAACGATTTGAGAAGAGCGGTGGGGGGTTGAGATAATCCGGGACACCGAAGAGAAAAAAAAAAATAGAAATCAAATGTGTATATTCCACTTGAAATTATTGTTGATCCATAAAAGGGCAAAACCAAAAAACAACAACAACAACACACACACAAAAGCCAAGGAAGAGTGCACCTTTTCTTTCCCCAAAGAGATGAGTTGTTATGTTGTGTACAGGTAATTAGTTTGAATTCTGTACAGATTGGACCCGAGTATTATCAAAATGGGGGGGGGGGTCAACTCGAGATTGAGAAAAGAGAGGGAAACAAACAAGGGGGGAAGAGAAAGTTTGTTATCCAAGAAAAAATTTCCCCGAGTGAACAAAGTTTTTTCTGTTTAGGCAAAAAAAAGAACTGATAAATTTTACTTCGTGCTATTGACGATGTTCCTTTACGTGTACGGTTTAAATGTACCTTTTCCGTTTTGTAGTTTGAAGCGGCAATCGCCCCAGACTATATACCGTTCGTTTCCCACCGGTGAAGGGCCTTTCGTCTGAGGGTGCCCACCGCTGCTGGTACCGCAGAGCACAGCATGACATGTGCGCAAAGCTGTGCAGGATGCATGAACCTGCTGCTGACTCTGGTGGGATGGCCCTTGCCTGGGTCTGGGACTGAAAAACAGTGTGAGAGAAAAAGACAAAAACACACAAATACGAATAAGAAGAGAATAAGAAGAGAATAACAAGTGGTTATGAAAAGTTCGAATTCATCTCTGGATTCAATGAACTTCTTCCAATATCAACCTTTATTTACTAAATACATTCAACCAATTCACCTCTTTTAAAGCCTAGTCTCCAAAACGCCCACTTTGTTAGCTCTCAGACTCCGCATGAGGTACCGGCTGCACCATGCGAGTAGTGGCGCCCAGGGGAGACACCTCGTTATGCGCACTATTAGCATAAGCTCTCTCACTAATTACCGCATTCGGGAAAACTGCCGCATCAACCGACGTCTCCTGCTGCTGGTTGACGCATGCATCTCCACAACCGGGTCTAGACTTCCCTCCACTTTTTGGGAGAACAAGCAAAGTGAGCGAATGGTGAGACGATTCTTGAATACGCATTTGAGGTTACTAATACTAAAAGTTCCTTATCTCCTTTAACCCCTTCTTCTTTATATAGTTTTTTTTTACTATCATCCATCTCTTATTTTTCTGGTTTTTTTTTTCTTTGTGTGGTTTTTCAATTCAGGGTCATCCCCATCATGCCTCGTCTCCAGAAGACACGACGCCGTGGCCTGCTGCGTAAGCCCGTGTCTATGTGTAGCTCAGAAGCTGCTGCTTCTGTTGATGAACTTTAAAAAACACCATTGAAGCCCAATAAGCTCGAAGTTCATCTTCTCGTGTCTCTATCTATCTATCTCTCTCTCTCTCTATTTGATCTCAAATCCTTATCATGCAACTTGCGGCTCCACTCCCACCGAAGTTGTTCCGGCATCGGGTGGAAACTCTTTCCATACATATATCGTACCCCCACCCTATATCTATAACCTCCTTAAAATTTCTTTTCTTCTATAAATGCCCCTTCTATATTTACTGTACATAGCAATTAAAAAAGAAAAAATTTATCCTGGCTCCTTTTTGCTCCCCCCCCCTCGCGGGGTTGATATATATAACGTGCTTCTTGTATATTTGTGGCCATGCAAGATGCAGCTCAGTATGCTTCTAAAGTGTCTTAACATTACATTTGAAGTTGTAGTAGAAGGATCAAATCACATAGTAAAAATTTGAGGTTCAAATAGAATTAAACTATAGCGACCGTTGAAGATATAACCGCTGTACAAGGAACTGAATTTAAGTAGAGTTGCATTGACAACTGCTAATCACGCGAAAAAAATAACAAGACGTCAAAGTGGTTCTAAAAACTGGCCCCCTTGGAAGTTGAGACCCTTCTTTAGAAGCTTCCTATTCTCGTAAGACTCAATTGAAGCTGTATAGAAGTGGATTCCATAGGATCAACATATCCTTTAGATCGCTATGCGTTATATAGACTGTAATCATTTCTTGTACCTCTGTAACCAAAACAAAAAAAAAAATTGATAACATCAACGGCTCTCGGTTAGTATTCCTACGGCCGATAAAGAAGTTCAACTCAAGAGTATCGTACGTTTATAATCGTCATGAACACAAATAGCGTCCTGTCCATTGGGAAAACTCGACGCCTAAGATCATCCACACCTTCTAAAAGCGGTAATACCGTCAGAGGTTTCCTGTACGTTTGGCGCACGGTTCAGCAGTGTAAGCAGGTCAGCGCACATTTCGATCGAGGAGATATGTCACTTTGTGTATGGTGGAGGGGCCGCCCAGGTGAAATTTTGTAAAGTTATGCGGATAAACATCACTCGGTTTAATAAAAACTCATTTACTATGGAAATCACAATGGTTGAAAATATCAGTTTATCTCGGTGATCTTCAAAGGCGATATCTTAAATATTACCGTTTTCTTAGCTCCAAAAAATTATTGAGTCCGCTTTAACTTCTGAGAAATAATAGTATTGGCTGCATAGAGAAAACAAGCCTAAAAAAAAAGGTAAACTTTCTTCTATTGGTTGCATTCTATCTTTCCCGTGAACTGCAATTCTCTTTGGACATTGTTCAATTCGAGTCATATAGCTTGATATCCTGAAATGTTGGTTACACGCCGCTGATCTCTCTGCAGTATCCCCTTTGGCTGAAGGTTGAAAGATTGAGTCTGCACATGCGCAGGGGTCCACATAATACAGGAATTCCCCCTTGAATTATGAAGTATTGAAGTGCTTCTTTATGTGGTAAGTAGTATCAAAAGCACCTATAACGTTATATAATCCAACAAGTAGGATACAAATCAGAGAGATCAAGCTCAACAGTCAACGTACCGGTCACAAAAGAGATCGACAGTTTGCCGTATAGATCTAGTTTCCTGATCTACTCAGGATGTCTCTGAGATCTTCAATAATCTAAGCGATTAAGGACTTGCTAAGAGCATAAGGTAAATCCCCTTTTTACTTTTTTCGCTTACTGTTATATGTTTATTTGGTATGCGTGGTTTCCACTCTTAGATTTCTAATGATTCCTGGGAATAAGATGACCCAATGACTTCATTTCATATGCATTTTTACTTTGAGTATGTAGATCACTTGGTTGAACTACATTATAGTTTGAGTTAAATGAGACAGAGGTCGAAATGCAAATTTCAAGCTTGAATTCTGAGTTTTTTCTTGATGTAAAAGCTCATCTCATGCAAGATAACATATACGTATATCATAAGGTTTTGATTGATGACTCAAAACGGGTAGGCACGTTTATATGCAAGCCTCACCCCCCCCCCCCCGAGGAATGTACCTAGAAGTTTAAATGTATATATTTGTGATTGTAATGATCCACATTAAGCAAAGAGATTTAAAGTTTGTGAACCGTGTCTTAGATTGTTTATGAAGAGTATACCGTATTGCGTCATCCACCACATCTCAATTTTTGGGACTGGAAATCAAGAAGCTGTCACTAAAGATATTCCCATTATAGCAACTACAATTCAAGATGATTCTACTTCTCAATTCCAGACATAATATCATACAAGGATGAATGGATATAAGATACGCCTGATGTTTACAAACAGTCCTGTAGAAGTGTCTCAGTCTACTCATCGTCTTGCCTACGAAATGTAGTACGCGCAGCCAGGATACAGGTACAAATATAGAAAATAACAACTTACATCCGAGACCCGAGTAAGCACCCCAAATATTTGTGTCCTAGGTGTTTATACATAGTGGGAAATAAATCATAGACAAACGGGAAGGTTTGAGCTCCATGTTAAAAAAGAAAGGGTGACTCTGTATACGGGCTGATTATAATATTTCCGTCAATCTCCGGTACTGGAGATCCCCCCCGTAAAAACTGTCAGTAACTGTTACAATACACTTTGGTAGATATAGGATATCACTAAAGAGTAAAGGGAAAGCAATCGAACATACTGCTTCAGACATCAAGTGCTTCCTTCCGGTTTCCGTTCCCGAGGTCTGAAGAGTCAGAGTTATCAACCTCTGACGCAGTTTTTCTCTCTCCCCCCCACCGAGTCTCCAAGTCCCCGCGCTGAGGGGACCACTTCCCAGACCCCCCCCCCCCCGAGCCGCCTAATCTGGCGATCCGATGGACCTGATGTAGAGCAACGCAAGGAGGCCACACTACTAGAAACCCGGGCGATCGCTTCGTATGTAAGGCCTTTCTGTCTTGCGTTCTTTCCCTTTTTTATTGAATCGAGTTGACCATATCTCGCTTTGATCTGGTTAACTATGTTATATCCCTTGCTCAAAAAAAATAAAATAAAATAAATAACCACAAGGAATGATAACTAAATTTTGTGTGTTGTATGCTCCAAATCTCAGAGCGTCCCCCCCCAAAATGTAGAATCGCGCTGGAAATAAGATAGTCCTAGTCTTTATGTCCTAGACCCCATTGAACCACAATCAGAGATATCAACACCATTTTTTTTTTTTTGTTTTACTCTGTCTTAGGACATAACCAGCAAATTGACACGGACCAGCTTTAACTTAAAAAAGATGGATATATTGAACATATTAACCAATATGAAAAAAAAAAGCTATGTGGCTTTAGCATTTTCCGGGGGAGGATTGGAAATGTTGATACGTCACTGAACTCTCAATATGAAGAAAACTGAACTCCCCTGCGACGGCCTCCCTCACGGCAACCATCATCCTGCGGGCGTCGATCCCCGTCAACAGCGAACCAAATGCAGAAAATTGGAAAGGGAAAAAAAAATCCTGGTACAACGCACACAATGCACATCAACGCCGAGGATCAGGAACAGTTGTCAGTGATTGATCGTCAATTGAATCTCATTTCTCCCTTCAAAAGATGAATCGGTCCTTAATTGTCCGCTCCGCACTTTTTTGTATGTGGATTGGGATGTAAGGTTTCTCCGGTAACTGAAGTTAATTGTAAGGGGCCCTCAACTGATGAACTAAATGTTGAAGTGCTAAGGGTAATACAACCACCCCCTTCCTTGCAACGATCCTCAGACATGTGTTTGCCAATACACCCCCCCCCCTCAAAGAAGTGTACTGAGGACAACTTTACAAGAGAAAAAAAAACAAGCACACAAAAATAACACAAGGAGGTAAGCATATTACATTAGGCATGAATTGACACCTTGAAGCTGGTATTTTCCCCCCTAACTACCGTGTTAAAGGATTCGGGAGGAGAGAGGATCAATTAAGGGATTGGGGGAAGGAGGTGGGAAGTTACTTGGATTGGAAGTTGGTCATTGCGATGCAACCAGACGCATACAACCACCCCAATCTCTGCAGTTACTTACAGACAGTTGTACAACCAAGTCCCAAGGAGCCGCATTCGCGGGTCTGGGATCTTGCAGATCCAGTCCCCACGAGGTTACTAGTTGGAAAAAGGGCCCTGTATCTTATGAAAGGAATTGTTTGATTATAATGTTTGTTGAAGTAATACAGTATTTATTTATTTTCCACCTTCAATGGACTTATGCCATTCATTGTTCAATATATAACTGTGCCTTAGAGGAGAATTGGAACTGTTCTTCTTAAGTTGGAACTCAGATCTAAGGGACTTTATATAATGGTATTCTCGAGATCATAGACGCATTTCAAAACGTTCGTTATAAGATCCCAAGGATACAACTTAGAGAAAGGTTATATGCTTTAAGTCAATCATTAGTCGACGCTATTAAGACACAAATGTTTAATAACTCACTGTGACTTTTTATAAACTTCAAGCTCATCTCTCTCTTTGCACAAGAAGCCAAGACATATTTTGCGTGTACTTCTCAGTGTTATATAACCGCTTCCTTAAGACTATTATAGTCTTGAATCTTTTGATTGACAACTACCTCTTGTATTATTCGTCTGTGTCTAAACTATTATTTCCAGTTTATAACTTTGTAAATAATCCATCAACTGTATATGCTATAGTACTATCTATTATTTTAGAGACTATTCTGGAGTGGAGATCATATTGGTAGTCTATATTGTGTAAATCAATATTATTTTGAATCTGCTCGTATGATCAAGCGCCGTACTGCTCATAAGGAAAGGGTATTACATGGTGCATGTCCGATTCCCGTCATCCTGTTCATTTCAAGTATCTTAAAACATAGTGTTTAAATTGATGCCAGATCTAAACAAATCAGTGGACCCATAGAGAAGCCTATCTGCGATCTAAGAGGAATCTCTAGGGAGAAACAGCATAGAAATACCACTAATTATGTAAAGAGATGGTATACCTTTGACAAGGTATACATCGCAAGGATAAAGACAGCATGGATGCTGGTCAGTTAAGCCCTCCACATGCAATAGAAATAGTTAAGATCTGAGATCATTGGATATGATTGAGTCCATGCCTAGAGGAAGACTCAAAGCATGGAATACAATTATTATATAGAAGTCTAGTACACATTGGCCAGGCCCGGTTGGACCCAGCTTGACAGGTGCCAAATTAGCATCCCCTGCACAAGAGTGCACACCTGTTTGACAGTGACGACACCCCCCCTCTGTGTGGGTTTTACTGGCAGTTCATCCCTACCTTCAGAGCAGGAACACAGAAAGATGGGCCGATTACCATGTACGACGCCCGTCGTACTGCCGGGTTGCTGCCTCCACCTCAAAGTCTCACGGCTAAACAGGTTTTTTTTTTTTGAGGAGCCCAGGTTACGGTGCTTCGTTATCTGCGCCCTTTGTAGAAGCTGCATCGCATTATTAAGAGGCAGCGTCCCCAGAAATGAACTACTTGCAGTTCGTTGGGAGGGAGGCCCTTATCAGATTCTGTTTCCAGCCCAACAATCCTCTTTCTTGAAGCCTACTTTATGGGATTATCGTATGGTTTTTTATCTTGGGAAAGGAATTGCTCTTTACATCAATGGTTTTCCATAGTTACACACTGGATTTCCGTTTAGTAATTGGAATCTCCAATCCCGTATTATATAACTTGATCCTTAGAGGCTAAAGTGGAATACTTCTATATCCCTGTTCCACTGCGTTTCTAACTTGACAGCGCAGATCCCGGCTAAGAAGAAGATCAAGAAGGTTGTGAGATCTTCCATGAACCTCATCTTGAAGCTACCCGCGTGGAACTACCCATACCCACCAATTACGGCGGGCGTTTCCGCATCTGGAGCCCACTTAGCGTCCACAGCGTCCACAGCTGTCCGCACTTCAAACGGTCATACAGCGAGCCACGTCCACCATGTGCGTATGTTTCTCTTAAACTTGTTAATTATAATACATTAGCTTAATGATTCTTTGAGATATTCTTAAGAGAAGAACTCAGGTTATTTAATAAAACTTTAGTTTTATATCACCAAAGAAATTGCCTTAAAACAAACTTATTTCAACCCCATTACTCAATCTAAACCTCATACAGCGAAGATAGTCAACAGAAAAGCACAACACGCATAACCATGGACCACTTCCCAAAAGCACGCTGTATAATTAAATCTACACTGGGGGTATTTTTTTTTCTCATTTTTGGATAAAATCAGATTGATTATATATAGATATATAGTACAGTCAAATACAGTTCAATTACTGTCATCTCTTTTTCTAACAAAAGAGCTTATTAACTTTATTGTAGAAAACCGTGACAGCATAACCGAAAGATTAAAAAAAGGGGGGGTGGGGAATTGGAATTACAAATGATGTGGAAACTCATCTATAAAGTATCGACAAAAAAACAGCTGAGGGGGGATAGGGGGAAGGTAGTTCAAAAAAAAAAAAGTGACTTTCATTTAATGAAACCATTGGACAAAAGATCAAAGGAAGGAGGTAGTAAAAATGACAAAAGCAAAACAAGAAGCAAACATGGAAAGCTCGGAGGTGTGATGGTGGATACCTATATAGATGATAGAGGGGGGGAGAAAGTGTATGTGTTAACGGAGGATGCAATTTCGTATAGCAGAATTTTTTTTTTTATAACAAGAAGTGTAACACACAAAACAACAACAGAAAACAGATGGGGACGAGGAAAATCAAGTTGAAAGAACAAACAAAAGGAACAGAATTCATAAACGGCCCTTTTTCTAACTTACTTGTCTTTCTGTTCATCATATGGTTGAGTGTTATACTGAGGCAAGTATCCATAACCACCATACTGTGGGTATTGATAGTTCTGAGCACCAGTAGAAGCACCGGATCCAGCAACCATTCCAGTCGAGGCAGTGGTAGCACCAGTAGCAGCAGCTCCTGGAGCACCAGCATATCCGTATTGGTACTGTGGGTAGTATGGATAACCGTAGTAGTTCTGTTGAGCAGCTTGTGGTGCACTTGTAGCATGTTGAGTAGCTTGTTGTTGTTGAACAGCGGCACTGGTTTTAGCATCTGTGGTTAGTGATGAATTGGACAACGAAGTTGGTGTCAAGTATGGAGAGTTTGAGGTCTTGATACCACTTTGTTGTGTTGATGGAGCACCACCGGCTGAAGCTGGGACGGAGCCACTTGTCTGTGATTGAGAAGTTGGAATTTGTGGTTGAGAAGCCATGACTGGAGCAGGAGCTGGAATAGCACCACTTTGGAACCCCCACTGTTGAGCTGGGTTAGCTTGTGGTTGTGTAGTAGAACCTTGTTGGATCACTTGCTTAATATCTCTAACAAACAAAGGATAGAGAAGATCAACAATTCCCTCTCTTTGAGCCATGGCCAATGCTCTTTCAAATGGAATCCAAACACCTTTCAAATGCATTGAACCAATCTTAACAACATCACGCACTTTTTCAGATTTAAGAATACCATCTCTTCTACCTCTTGTCATATGAGCAACGTTTAACAACTTTGTACCATTGATCATATTGTTATCGGCTCTTCTCACCACGGAGACACTATTAGCATCAACTTGGTAACACAATGTCTTTTCATCCTCCCACATGGTAGTAGTGACTCTTGGTCTTGAACCAACAGGTTGAACTTGACCAACACCGGAAGCGGTAGAAGCAGTGATTGCTTGAGTGGCAGGTTGAGCAGAACTGATTCCACTGATGGAACTGGCAGCTGTGGCAGCTGTTGTTCCTGTTGTCATCATTTGTCCTTGATACATTGGAGTGTAGTTCTGCACGTAGTTCATTCTAGAATAGTTGTTGTAATCTGGGTAAACAGAACTGACTTGACCAGTAGATCCAGATGCAGCTTGGGTAGGTTGAGTGGCAGTAGCTTGGCCTGTTGCCTGATAGTAAGGATACTGGTTTTGGTACTGCTGTTGACCTTGCTGACCGTAGGCTGGAGGGTAAGAGTAGTAAGGGTACTGTTGTTGTTGTTGTTGCTGCTGCTGCTGCTGCTGTTGTTGTTGTTGTTGCTGCTGCTGATGCTGTTGTTGATGTTGCTGCTGTTGTTGATGTTGTGGTGGTTGGTGCTGTTGTTGTTGCTGATGGGCCTGCGATGTCATCTGTTGAGCTGAGTATCTGTAAGGGTCGTCAACTTGACCGGAAGAACCCGCAGCGAGTCCGTTGATCTGGCCGTTTGAGGAGGCACCTTTTTGGGAGGCACCGGTTTGACCATTGGAAGAGGCATTGGCAGCAGTGGATGAATTACTAACGTTATTATTGTTGCCACCTGTGGAAGAATCTTCATGAGAGATTTGAGGAGTGGATTCCAAAGATTTCATTGGAGGCAAGGACATCTTTTGTTGTTTTGTTATGCTTGTTAATGGGTCGGGCAAAGCGAGGAAAAGCAGTTTAGGGCTGAAAGAGATGTCCTTTATAAAAACAGGCCAGAAAGAGAGTGAGATTTAATCTTAAATTTCTTTCCTATAACACAGAAAGGTTTTGGTGGGGTTAAAAAAAATTAAGGGAAAACACAAAAGAGAGCTTGTGGTGATGTTTTGGAAGGAATTCACACTTTTTTGTTTTGGGAAAGTGGTAAAAGGGTAACCGTCCTGGACGAAGCGCGCGTACTACGCTGTGGAACATGCTGCGGGCCGGTGAAGCGACGCTGCGACCGGCTCGCGGGAGTCACAGACAAATTGCGATATAAGCACGGGACATGCAGGCTAATGCGGGAGAGAAGACGAGGGAGCCAATCACGGCACGCCGTCGAGCTCCACGAGATGCATGAACAGTGTTTTTGGTGGCAGCAGATTACACATACTTGCGTTAATCATTGCCCAGAACTACAGACCCCCTTCCTGTATCGTTGCCCTGGAAGCACAGCTACGTACACCAAACTCATTGGTCATGGCAGCGAAATAGCACGCTGTGTCCCGCGAATCTACAAACCGGAAGTCCAAATTGAAATCCCGGACACGACACTCTTTTTTTTTTTTTTTTTTTTTTTTTTTTCTTGGCCTTGTTGAACTGTGTGTGTGTGGCATTTTAGAGCCTTACACCACAGGGGGGGCGAGAAAGAAGCGTCCGGACAAAACACCAAGGGTTCCAGATCGGGTTCACTAACGATGTTAGTTCCGGGGGGGGGAGAACTTGATTTAGGCGCTGGAGGTGAAACAAAAATAATTATAGATAAATAAATAAATAAACAATAAGCTATTTACATTATTCTTTCATCTTTCATATGACTCAATTCCCCTTTAAAGATATATCATTCCATATAGATAAGTTTTTCAATGCGTTTGTATTTTGTTTATATATATAAAGACAAAAAGGACATCCCCTCAAGTCCAACTTCCCAAAAACACAGCGCACATCGCACATCGCACATCACGCATTTTCCGTGAGTCCGGTGTGTAATACGCTGTGCGTAGTGAGCTTCTATACGTCGACATTTGGTGCAAGACAAGTCATCCTTACCCACCCACAAAATTAAAGCACATAGATACGCCTGATCTCATGAGGTTCAAGGGGTAAACCACATATGTAGAAGCACTGATACCTTACCCAGCATTCAACAATAGAATGGAGGGGTATGCTTGATGGCCTTTAGGCTTCGCCGCGGGAAAGAGAACCTACGCATCCCCTTTCCTTTTTTCACCTTACGGTAGAAATTGTCTGAACTTTTAGGAAGACAAAAAGATGGCGGAGTCAACTTTCCCTGTTTTTTTTTTGCCCTGAATGTCATTATAAACAATTGTCCCTTTTGTCTCTTCGGGAAAAGTGCCAATTTCCCCCGTCTCCGCTCCTCCCCTCCCTGGTCTTCTGTGACAGCGGCGGTAAAGTCTTTTTTTTTATTTTTTTTTTTTTTTTTTGGGTTCTTTTACTAAGAGAGAATTGAAGTTGTCTCCCTGTCCGAAGCCCCCTTTGTAAGGATGAGAGATGAGAGAGAGGCCATCTTCCATAATATCGGACAATTCATATGAAACAAAATGGAGACAATCACACATATCTTTGAGTGATTGAGAGTAATTGCCGAGAATATGTTTCATGCATTACACACATGAATGAAAATGCTATGTGTTCCTATATACAGATACCAGATCTCCAGTTATACTACAACTGGAAATATATATATATATCTTAAGTCCTAGAAGCATGTGTTTAAAGGTAAATGGGGCAACCCCCCTGCCTTGGGGTAATGCAGAATTTCACTTAGCCTAGAAAAAACAACGAAGGGGATAAATTTATTTTTTTCCTCTCTAAAAGAAAGTATATAATTCAAAGAGAGAAAAAACTCAAGAGCTTTACAATAAGTTGAATTGCCGGGTTCTTTAATTCGTATGTTTCGAAAGATAGATTCGATGCTGTTGGAGGTGCACGATGCACGCTTTTAATGTTTCGATGTACTGGATATGCTCTTTATGTACAAATATGAAGCCGTCAGCTGCTTCTACGTTTTACTAGGCATGCCGGGACAAACAAGAGCTCTTAAAAATTCCCCTTTCCCGCTCAAATTGCTAAAAAAAAAAAGGGTAATAAAAATAAAACTAAGACATTTGGACTACAACGAATTGTATTAATTTTTATCTTATTATCAAGTCAGTATAAATATGTTTATATTTACAAGTGGGGGATTCGTAATAATTTGAAACTTTAGTGCACAAGCACTCTCGGCCGAGAAGACTGGAGGCAAAGGATGAGAGGCGGGTCAGATTTCTCGGGAGGCGGGACACCGGTGCGACATGCACTACGAACGCGGGACAAATGACAAGGGACAAAAAGGACAAGCTTGGCCCTAAGCTCCGAACCGTATAACATAGCCACACAGACAAAAACCAAACAACAAATGGGCCAAAACTCAAGACAAGACAAATCAGGCAATGTCCAGGAGTCAATTTGAATGCCCTTTTCCCTTAATTTTTTTTTTTTTTTTTTTATTTTTGGCATGACAACAGAAGTGTTTTGCAAGAGATCGGATTGGACACTATAACTTAGACGACGAGATGAGATTGCATTTATTTCACCAACCCACTCGAACAAAAATAGAGGATTAGAGGATTAGGTCCCTAGAAATTAGGTATCGGGATGTGGAAAAGTGGTCCAAGTGATGTTGGTGCACCCTTCTGCCGGCCCCACCCAGCATTGCAACCGTTGGGGATGCAAAGCGTCGAAGCGAATCCCGTGTGCTTCCACAAGACTTGCGCCACGAGTTCTGGAAGCTCTTAGACATCCCCCCACGCGCGGCCGGTGGGCCACACCAACTTTCCAAACAGCACTGGAAATGATTTCGCAAATGTACATTACAAAGCATCATGTTAAACCCGTGATGTCTGGAGTATGTACAACCTACTTCTCAAGGACCGATAACGGAAGAGTGCGCACACAGTAAATTCATTTACCCTTTAGGGGGGGGGGCTGCACACTATTGCTGTAGTCTGTTTGTGGGGGGGGGAGGCAGCAATTTTTCTTTATCAATTCATGTAAGAAGACAAAAGTTTAGTGATAGTAACGTATTTCATGTTTCGTCATAGGATAGAGGTAGCCAGATATCGGAATGGTGGGAGAAGCTTGATACTGCAATCCTGCTTAACACCACGTTTAATGCGCTTCAGATCGCCGGATCTCAGGGGCAGAGGCTGATACTGTGCAAATGAACATGGCTAAGATCAATATGTAGTTTATTATTTGCAATCATATTTCTCTTTTGTCTTCTCTTTTATCTTCTTTTGTCTTGTTTTTTCCAGTTTATCGTACAAGCAATAGGTTGTTACCCTGTAAGATCTCTTTATCTGTCCTTTGCACCACCAAACACCAAAAAGGGCAGTCGGGCCGCCACTAAGACAAATAAAAAAAAAAAAAAAAAAAAACATTCATCCGCCCCTGCGCCCGAGATCCGAGCATTTGCGCCTCTGTGCGCCGTGGACAACGCCCTCCTCCCCCCTTTCCCAAAATGCTGTTGCCCCCCAAATCCCGGACAGAATGGACAAAGGACGGGGGGGTGGAGACATCGAATGAGTTCGCGAAAGGGCGCGGGATGGTTTAGGGGCAACAGCCAAATCGCGTGCACGACGCGTCGTTTGGATTATTTTGGGTTCGAGACGCGTTTACTTTTACCATAGAAGCTATATAACAATTAACACACAAAGGATGTTTAGAAGTACGAAAAGAAGAACAGCAGGACGTAAGAACTTTGAGACGTCTGTTCTTTCAAATTCCACTGCAGATGCTTATCTTGACAACGTTTACAACAACTCCAAACTTACATTTTATACGTTACCACCTGTGGGAGAGATTACATTAGATGAATTTGAAACATGGGCTATTGATCGTATAAAGATTCTTAATGATATTGAATCGTCCTTGGTGAGAAATAAAGGTTATAAGGATATTGAATCCTCTATTTTACCAATGCTTCAATCAAAATTACCACTTAATTCTACAAATATGGAAAAATTGAATAAAGAAAGACAAAAGGATTATTATTCACATTTTATTTTAAGACTATGCTTTTCGAGATCTAAAGAACTTAGAGATAAATTCTTGAAGAATGAAACAATCTTATTTAAAATCCGTTATAATTCACTTTCTTCATTGGAACAACAACAATTTGTTAAGAATTTGGATATGCCATGGGAATTCATTACAGAGGAGGAGAAATCACAACTTTCTTCTAAATTGTATGCTTCAATTGCACCTTCATTGGCATATAACTTATCTATAACTGATGATAATCAAAAAAGGAAATATTTTGAACAAGAAGATTTCATTAAGATTCCATTTGAATATGTTACAGATTTATTACCACAACGTTGTATTTTCTTATCAAAAGGTATTGCTTATATTCCAAAATTCCAACAATTACAATTGTTATTGAATGAATTTTCTGCAAAACTTTCGGATTCATTAATTTCAACTTCTCATGCATTTCCTTCATTGGATGAAGATGATAGAATTTTACCGATTTTAACACATTTATCATCTGGAGCTTTATTAAACTTATCAAATGATGAATATGGAACAACTGAAAGTCGCAATGATATAAATGCAGTATCTGTTAATTCTAAAGAGATCATATCACAATTCCCATTATGTGGTCAAAATTTAATGGCTGGATTAAAAGCTAATCATCATTTAAAATACACTTCTCGTCAACAATTTACTTTGTTTTTAAAAGGTATTGGTTTAAATTTGGAAGATGCTTTACAATTTTGGTCAAATGAATTTACAAAATCTATGGGATTGGATAAATTTAACAAAGAGTATAAATATAACATCAGACATGCTTATGGTAAGGAAGGTGGTAGAATCAATTACAGACCTTGGGATTGTCGTACAATCTTATCCAAACCTAGACCTTCAAAAGACGATTCACATGGTTGTCCATATAGAGATTTGGCTTCAGATGCATTGGCTTCTAAATTGAGAGAAATGGGATTAGAAGAAAGAGATGTTCAACAAGTATTGGAAATAAGTGGTAAGGGAGAATACACAAGTGCATGTACTAAAGTGTTAGAGACAAAGATTGGTGGTGATTTGAATGAACATGTTGTTCATCCAAATTTGTACTTTGACAGAATGAGAGCTCATACAAAACAGAAGCAATTAACCACAGATGCGTGAAACACTCAAATTTTGTATAGTTTTGTAATTATGATTTTCTACAAGTAAGTTAATGTCGTAATTTCATCAAGTCAAATGGACAGAGCACTATGTACAGAGTGTTTCTTCTTCTTCTTCTTCTTCTTCTTCTTCTAGTTCAATAGAATATATCACTTCTTTCCCTCTTCCACAACTCCACCTTTCTCAAATGGTGCGTCTTCTCTGGCCTCTTCGATCATTGGAAGAATACCTTGTTTAGCCAAAGCGAGCTGTTCGTGTTAGTAAGATCCACCTGTAATATAACATAATATATATATACATACATCCACACAAGCCTTATAGTCAAACCACAACTCTTCACATTCGTTATTCAAACTCTTACCTTTCAAAAACTCTGTCTCTTTGTTAGTTTGTGCTAGACACAACGGCTAAGTGAGTACTTACTCTCGGTGTACCAGTTGTTGAAGCAGTCGTCGTACTGCTTCTTGGCTTCGGTACATTCAGGAGCCAAACTGGAAGACATAGCGTTACCCATTACTCTTTGCCTTTGTAACCTTTGCAAAATGAGGTAAACAAACGTTTTGATGGGTTTCTCGAGCCTCGAAGCTTCCGAGCTGACAA
Organism: Petasospora bimundalis; assembly: GCA_030569745.1. NCBI lineage: Eukaryota > Fungi > Ascomycota > Saccharomycetes > Phaffomycetales > Wickerhamomycetaceae > Petasospora > Petasospora bimundalis. The sequence goes on from JAJMLR010000024.1 coordinate 72,571, forward strand.
GTTTTTTTCCCAGAGTGCGCGCACCGGGGTCTCGAGGGGGGGTTTCGAGGGGGTTTGAGATGGGCTCGATAAGCTACAGAGATTGAATTCATTAAAGGGTTCTCATTCATCGCTCCAATCGGATCTTTTCTCTGACTGTGGTCTGTCCAGGTAAGCATCGAAGTCCTCCAGCACTTCTTTGGGCTGGAGGGATTCAGGAACAGAACTTGTAGCATCATGGAAAATAACGTCTGTTGTATCGTTAATCCCACTTACATTGTTCAACAAATCTTTAACGATGTTTTGTGCAGCTTCTCTTGCTGGTGTTCTGTGTAATTGATGTGTTTGCGTTGTGGCAAAATTGAGAGTCACTGGTGGAGATATATTTGGTGCATCTGCAGAATCATCAATATTAATATCTTTTGCAGAATCTTCAATAATGTCGAAATTTTGACTATATCTATTTGCAACACGGTTAACTTGTCCCGGGGTTCGAAGCAATTGACCACCTGCTCCATAACGAGGTGTGTTGGGGAATCTTTGTGTTGTATTATCATCTTGTTGTTCCATTGTCTTCTTCAATGGAGATTTATTCTTAATGGGACTGAAATGGACATCCGACATTAATTTAGGAGTTTCAATTTCAAATGGAGAAGAATCAAATTTTTGTGCAATCATAGATTTCCTCTTCTTTGAATCATGTTTTCTTGGTGTTAAAGAATTAACAATTGATTCTCTTGAACGTTTTTTAGGTGATACTTGCAATTTGTAATTTGTATCTCCATTATGATGCATGACATAATGTCTTGTATCAGAATCAATGGTTATAGGACGTAAAGTAGGTGTTGTTTGATTCACATCACTACCATTATTTGTATTTGAAAGATTGGCACTCATTGGAATCGGTGGTAATATACTATCAGTAGTATCGAACCCGACATTATTGTTCACCATTTTAGGCATTATTGGGTTTTCCCCTTCCTTATTTATAATTGGAACTGATAGACTCTCTGTATATCTCTTTTGGAATTCATGAGTTGTATGACTAGTACTTTCCATTAAGGCATCTTGATTAGTTGTACCAACTTTAACTGGACTCATTTGTTCATTAGAATCTCCAATGGAAACTTCTTTATAATTCAAAATGGAATTCTCTTGATCAATTAATTCTGATTGTACAGCTTCTTCATAACCTCTTAATTCAACATTTGCACTTGTTTCCAAGAAAGTCTTCCAAAAATTAACACCATTCCAAACTTTTTTCGATTCTGTATGGTATCTTTTCACAATGGGGATAAGCTTATCATTAATGATCTTATGTGATTGTGCAAATGATTTATCAATACCTTGTAATACCAACGTAATCTCTTGTTCTAATCTTTCAAGTTCAATGGCTTGTGATGATGCCTGTGTCAACGGGTTAACTGCGGATGTGAAAATCGACTTCCGTCTGTTACCGTCCTTCCCAGAGGTGACTGAGTACTTCTGTGACATTTTGACTGTTTGCCCCTCTTTTTACCCACTTCAATTGCTTTCTTCAGCTTTCGGTGTTTACATTTTCACGCGTCGCAAAGACATAAAAAAAAAAAAAAAAACGGGTCGCCATAGAAACGCGAACCCCGGATTATTGGTCCACGCACGTGACTGTGCCCTCGGAAGTCAGCACCAGCCAGCCAGCCAGCAGCCCCCCTTATCTGGCTCGCGCTTATTGCTGTATTCGGAAGTGACACAAGAGAGATGACACAACCACCCCCCTGGAAAGTTTGGAATTGGTGGGTTGAGCTTATATTGTGTGTATCTTTGGTAATAAGATCGTATTGCATAACAGAGATTATATATTGTATATATATATATATATATATATTATATATATACAATGGATTCCAGCAACTTGCCACTATCACCACCGAAGAGAATTCTCGAGAGATTAACCCCTGTATCTGTTGCAAAGAGACACAAGAAACCACACACTGGACAAGACTCGGGAGTATGCCAGTTGAGATTCTCTAATAGGAAGACGTTATCCTCGGCGGAGGTTTTAAAGAAGGTTGAAGAATGGAAGTTTGAGAAACAGGTTTATTTGCAGTCTAAGAGAGAAGCAATGAGGAAGCGTATGCTTACCGCAAAACGTAATCGAGAGGCATTAGTGGAAGAGAGAAGGGAAACGGCTAGAAGATTTTCTGGGAACTCCACTATTTGGAGTAAATTCAAAGTACAATTATTCTCTGATGAAGAAGAATCTTTTGTCTTTGAAGATAAGTCCATTGATAAACAACAAGATAAGCTTGAGATCGGTTGTATCGCATACTATATCAAGAGATACATTTTGAAGAAAAGATTATATCAACAATTTATAATGGAATCATTGGATGATTTTATAAACTTGTCATACGACAATGTTCAATTGTTGGTTCAAGACGTTCATTTGAGATCACTTATCAAAGAAACATTGGAATTTTATCGTCTATCTAATCCATTCCCATCTGTGCCCATTGAAAATGTGTTTTTAACTTCTATACTTTTACTATCTGATCATAACACAAACTCATTTGAAAAAATATATGATGCGAATCTTGGTTCAAATGCAGAATTGGAATTTGGTGGATATAATTTACCAAATTGGATGAGAAATATTCATGTTATGGATGATGCACTAATCAAATTCATTAAGACAAAACAATTGGTGCTTTCCAAAAGACTATTGCTTAGATTTCAACTTTTAATATCCATTGGTGGTACTCCATATAACTCACATCATTTGCATCTGCTTAAAATCTGGAAAGAATATTGTGATCTTTTCAGATTGATGCAAGTTACATATCTTTCTCGATGCTTACTCTTGCTTTGTAAGGCAATTGACGTTTTACAAAGTGGCATAGCTATACAAGAGTTTATTCATGGGAATTGTGAACCGGAGTATGAAAAACTTAAGCTTTTCCAATGGAGAAGGCAAATATTAACTAAACAGTTGGCTCAATGGAGACGGAACTCAACAAGTAACGATATGAACCGATGGTGTATTCGTGGTGTTGAGTTACAAGACAAGAGTGATATGCTTGTTCAAGAATTCATGTTACACAAGAGAGCAACTGAACATATTAATGAGAATTCCAAGATTTTAATCCCACCTGGATTCACAGTTGAAGAATGGCAAAAGTATCGGTTATATAAAGTTTGGAGTTCATATCAAGAACCATTTGTCAAGGAGATGAAAACTGGAAGAGACTTTTTGTCAAAGGAGAAAATTAATTCTGACTTAGAGAAAATGATGAAACTTATTGGTAAGACTTCTTTTCTAGAGGAAACTCGTTGTTGTAAAACCGTTGAAGAGAGTGTTGAGTTGACTATAAGATTATTTGGTTGTATTGGTATCCAATTAACAGGTCAAGATCTTGAATTTGTCACAAGTGGGTTTCTCATCATTGATGAAGAGGAATACTTTGGTCGTATACGAACGTTATTTGTTCAAAATACTAGAACCCCGATGTATGGCTTCAAAACTCATGGTAATTTTACACTTGAACATTTCTTAAAATGGTGGAGATTGAATATGATTAAGTACACATCTCAATTTGTTGAACATGCATTGGAAAGTATATCATATAGAGATTTTGCATATGAAATGGGTAATTTTGCTCTTAAACAGAAAAATTCTATTGGGATGACCATTGAGGACTATAAGGCAAATATTCATTTACAATTACGGTACACCCGGTCAGGAAAACGTCGAGATGGAATTCCAATAAGGACCTTAGTGGTTGAGGATTTACTTTGTTGTCTACATAAAACTGAGGGTCAGCTTCCCTGTCTATTTCGGTCAATGGAGGAAGATCTTCGTGACCTTTATGATGAATTAATCCCAATTGTGGGAGAATGCGCCCTATTTTGTTTAGGTGTTTCCAACGTCACAGATATTTCCAAATTGAAAAGTGCCATTCCCCAAATACATGGCGTTGAAAAGTCATGTTATAAATGGAAAACACTAATCTCTATACACATGAATGTGTTTTCCAGAGTATATTTCCACTCAGTACCAGTTTGTTAACCCCATTTATTTAAGTTAATCATAACCATTTCAATACCAAATAAACAGTTATATATCCACTCACATAAACGGCACATTATAGTTGAGCTTATAAGCTCATCACTATATACTGCTCTATTTTTTAAAAAATAAATTATAATATGAAATGACCATCAATATTAACTGGAAACCCTTTTTGAGTTTTACGCCAAAAATCACCCAATTCGGTAAGGGCCCGCGCATTAGATTTTATATACTGTGATGGTTACGCAAATGGGACTGTTTTTTTTTCGTCTCTTTTTTCTATAAATTTGTCATTGCCCTTTTTAGCATTGCCCTTCTAGAATTGCCTTTTTAGCATTGTTCTTAATTGAAGGTAAAGAAAGAGGAAAGCATTCCGATAACGAAAGCGACAAAATCGCAATTGTCGTAAAAATACAGGAAAAGGTCGGAATATATCGCAAAAAATTTTGCGCCAAAGACCCACAATCGAGTGCGTTGTTTCCCGCATCAAAATCAAATTGCGGGCACAAAGAAAGTGGGAAACACTTTCTCTTTCTCTTTGAGTTGTAGGGAGAAACAGCAACAGAGCTGTGTTATACTTCCAGTAGGTTACCTCTTCCACTGTGAAGCATTGTTTTTTACCTTTGATTAGACAATACAGCAGAAGTGATGCTTTCAGGTAAAGAAATTCGTATTGTGGCACTACTGGTGATCGACACCGCTTTCTTCTTCATTGAATGCATTGTCGGTTATGCTGTTCACTCATTGGCACTTATTGCCGACTCATTCCATATGCTTAATGACATTTTCTCTTTGATTGTGGCACTTTGGGCTGTGCGTGTTGCAAAGACGAAAAATGCAGATGCCCGTTATACTTATGGTTGGAAAAGAGCTGAAATCTTGGGTGCACTTATCAATGCCGTATTCCTCTTGGCTTTATGTTTCTCGATCTTAATTGAAGCAATTCAACGTCTTATTGAACCAGCAGTTGTTACAAACCCAAAATTAATCCTTTACGTTGGTACCGCAGGTTTAATCTCTAACATTGTTGGACTTTTCCTCTTCCATGACCATGGTCATTCTCATGGTGGATCTGGTGGTCACTCACATTCACATGCTGATGATTCAATTTCAGATGAGGAAAGCTCCGTAGGTGCACTCTTACCTGATAACGTTGTTAAAAACTATGATGAACGTACAAGATTGCTTGCTTCTAGAAGTGAAACATATTCCCATGAGGCCCAAAATGATTACCATGCTGATTTGACTCCAACAAATAACCACAGTCATGAACACGGTCATGACCATGGTCACGATCATAGCCACTCTGATGAACATCAAGAAATTTCCAAGAAACAAAAGAAAAGTCGTTCCCTCAATATGCATGGTGTCTTCCTTCACGTTCTCGGTGATGCTCTCGGTAACGTTGGTGTCATGCTCACTGCCGTGTTCATTTGGAAAACGGATTACTCTTGGAAGTATTACTCAGATCCCCTCATTTCTCTTGTGATCACAGCTATCATTTTCTCATCTGCTCTCCCATTATGTAGAAGAGCTTCTCGTATCCTTTTACAAGCAACACCAAATCACATTTCAGCTGATGAGGTTCAACGAGAGATCCTTAGTGTTGATGGTGTGAAATCTGTTCATGACTTCCATATCTGGAACTTGACAGAGGATATCTTTATTGCATCTTTACATATTGAAGTTGATGCTTCTCCAGATACATTCCTTGTCATTGCTAGTGAAATTCGTGCCGTTTTGCATAATTATGGTATCCATTCTGCAACAGTTCAACCAGAATTCATCGGTAAGGATAACATTCCAGCTGATGTTTACCAACAATTTACAAAAATCGCTTCTGGTAAATTTTCTTCCAGAAACAACTCTGTGGAACAACTTCAAGGACGTTCCTCTCAAAATGATGAGGGCACTATTGGTGCTTATGGTTCGACAGGTGAGAGATGTATCATCGATAACGCACTCAACTGTAACACTGAAAACTGTTTGGAACCATCCAATAACCATTGATACACTTCCCCCCCCCACCACCACCACATTACTTCATTCCCCGGTTTTCTTGAGAGGTGATAACCCACAAATCCCTTTTCTATATAATTTGCTCTAGGTTACATGTGATTACAATCGAACGGATTTACACTAATAAAATATATTGTAAAGAAAACTATAAAGTTGTGAAGGTTATCGTGTTAAGAAAGAATATCCAAAATGCCAATGCAGAGATATTTGGTATAGGTGCTATCCCATTGACAATACTCGTAGTTGCAGTTGTAAAGACTCCAGTACTGGTATATGATGGTTGTGACTCACTTGATATGTTCAAAGTAGCTCCAGATGTACCCGAATCAACTTCTGTGGTGTTGAAAGTGGACCAAGCTCTGTATATATAGCTTTTCTCATAAGAATCTCTATTGGCAAAATCAAATCCTCTTGATGCATCCCAAAACATAAACCCGCCAAATTTTGCTCTTAGATACTCAGAATCGTTAATTTCTTTAACACGATTATACAGTTTGTTAACATCAAAGACGAATCCTGAGCCAGCAGCCTGTTTGGCCGAGGGCAGTCCCAAGAAAACCTTTGTTTTCTCTTGGTTATTACTCACCACTTGATCAACCCATTCAAAGTAATTGAACCCATTTGATTGGAGTTCACACCCTTTGTTGTTATAGAACTGAACGTATATATGATCAAGTTCAAAGCTAGTCAACAAATCAGATAAGTGCTCCTCTGGTAGGGTACACTGTGGTGCTGCAGTGAAGAGGTATTTCTTAGTACCAAACTCCTCTGAAAGCCTCTTCAACTCATTAGCTAAGCTGAGGTAGCCAATTTGATCTGTTGTCTCTATATCAAAATCAAACCCATCTACAGAAGCTTTACCAAATGGTCTATTTTGTGATGTTCCCTCACCAAAATGATTCCAAAGTGTATGAGCGAATTCCACCGCTTCTTCATCATCTCTGAAACCGTACATTTCATTAGCATCAGCTTCACCTCCTATCGACAATACAACTTTTTTGCCTCTTTCTTGGCATAACTTGATGTCTTCGCCAACTTTTGGACATACGAAGTCACCTCTTTCATCCTCATGACACATATTTGAAAGGTTTAACACAAACCCCCCTGGAGATTCTGTGTACTGCTTTCCAAAGGAAGAGATGAATGCTAATACTATAATATCCACTGAATTTGACTGACAGTAATAAGAAATCTCCTTTTGTCTTTGCTCTCCTGCTTCTGCTTGTCCCCAATATACCGCAATTGAACTATTATTGTTGAAAAGAGCTGAAATGGGCATAAAGAGGGTGAAGAAAACAGTTATCTTCATCTGGTAAATGATTCTCTACTAATTGTGAAAGGTAATTTAATCTAAAAGTCCTTAACGGGTCTAGTGACTATCTGATGTGTATATCATATCTATTTATCATGATGATGGAGCGCTTATATATTTTCTGTTTTTAATGTTCTCAGTTTTCTCGGTTTGTACTAGATATATGTACAACAGACTACAAACGACAAAACACTACTACAATATAGCAAATAAACACATTTGTATCTTAAAAGTATCAAACCCCAAGTTTTATGTATCTTTCTTCTTCTTGAATCTCAGTAACTTACTCCAACCATGGTCATGAGAATCTTTGCTCTTGACAACACTTCTTAAATCACCAATACTTGTAGATTGAGATAATTCCACCACTGAATGGCGTGAAACTGAAGGCTGCGTAGATATCTTGGTATTTCCTGCAAATGTTTGAGTTCTTTGTATACTTGAGATTGATGTTGTAGTTGAATCTGTTGAATTTATCGAACCATTTGTTGATTGTGGGGTTTTCAAGTGATTCTTCAAAAATGAAGAGAATGTTGATATTGGACCCGAGTTTGAAGGGTCATCAATCTGTAAGTTATTGAGATTCCTTGTTAAAGGTTCCTCTTCTTTTGTTTTTAGTACTGGCTTTCTATCAACGGCAACTGTCTGTTTCTCTTGTTTGATAATTAATCTTTCTTGTTCTGATAAGAATTTGTAATAAATGTTCTCTCTTAGTAGTTGTAAAACGGCATTCTTAGCAGGCAATAGTGTTAATGGAGAATGATAAAGGATTCTGTTATTACCATATTCTTCCACTAATGCATTATAAACTTCAGATGGTAAGTTAATTTCATATGGAGAATTGTTTAGGACATAACAGGTTATGATCAGTTCAAATTTCTCAGCCAATTCCTCTTTCATCTGTTCTCTAACTTCCATTTGTTTCATAGACTCATTATATTCATACTCTTCTGTGTTAACTTGGATCTGATTATGTTCATGTGAAGCAACGTTACAAAGACAAGCATGGGTATCGTCACACTGATAACCTGGTTTAAAGAGAGTATCCCAGTTTGTCTTTTGTGATGAGTGTGTATGAGCATGTGATAGTGAAGACTTAGCATCATCTTGTTCTTGTTCTTGTTCTTGTTCTTGTTCTTGTTCTTGTTCTTGTTCTTGTTCTTGTTCTTGCTCTTGATGTTGTGAACGTGGATCATCTACATCAACAAATGATTTAGTATCAAAATCATCTATCGATGTAACCATCTGTGGTATTGTTAATTCATTAACCAGATTTGTAATGTCGTCATTGTCTAATGAATGAATTGAGTCCATACGTTGAGTTTCTTCATCCTCCGGCTCTGGTAATTCTATGATTGAAGGATGTCTTCTTCTTGAGGATGCATTAGTGAAGATTGTAGCAACTGATTGTTTCCTCTGTTGTTGCTGTTGAGATTGTAATTGCTGTATGGCTTCATCTTTACACTTCAAAATTGATGATTGTCTCTTGAATATCTTATTCCAGATCTTCTCATAGTGGTAAATCTCTATAAGAAACTTCAGATTCTCTTGACAATGTGAAGAATTTATGTATTCTCTAAAATTTTCATAGCTGAAAACATCGTTATGTCTCGTTTCTTTGTTCAATTTGAGGTAATAATCTTCGCAACATTGGTTAACCAGAGACTCTAAGGAAGGAGCCTTCTTCCTCGACATCTTTTATGGTAATCTATGCCCTTTCCATAGTGAAATAACCATAGTCCATGGGAATAAAGAGAGAAGTTGTTCAATCTTTTGTGGAGGCTGCTGCGCGAAGAAAAAAAAAAATTTCTTTTTTATTTCCTTTTTTGGACGTATGCATAGTGTTTAATAGCAATATATAGAGAGAAAATCACCATATTATACTACTTACAGTGAACCTAATGTATATGAAGAGTGCATAGATGTACGTTATACACATTTAATGAAAGATATTTGGCGAATTGACAATGGAATTACCGGAATAGCTTTTTAAGGGGCCAAAAAAAGGAAAAATGTTCGGTGCATAACACAAAAGCTTCTAGAAAACAGCTTTTCCCGTAATTTTCTATGTCTTTACCGCTTATTTTGTGCAATGTATGTGTATGGTCATTGAAAACTTAAATATATGCTTCAATGGTTGATATGCACAGTTCAAATTGGTATAAAGGGGTTTTTGTTTACTATCTGTAAAGCTTCCTTTGCAGGTAAAAGGGGCCAAACTGATAGCCGATGGAGAATTTCTTTTTTTTGTTGTTAATTCTTGCTTATGTAACATGTTATGTAATCAGATTATGAAGTCTTCTATATAGTCTCTTCTATATAATCTATGGTATCTTATAGTATTGCAAGGTATGGTATTTAGTATAGAGTGTATATATAAGTATGCTTATATATAATATATAGTACGATATTATAGTTTATTCGATACTATAATTTATATAAATCTCATATCACTAGGACAGTCGGTATGCATGGCTCCAATTAGTGGTATTGCTCCAAGGAACTTTCCAATACTACTGAAAATTCACAATAAATACAACAATGTATACCTTACAACTATAAGGAGCCATTATATACTCAACCGATGTTCATATAACAACTTATAAACTGAGATAATCCTCAATTGTTGCTAAAACGTGTCGATCTTGATGCACGCTAAACGAGGAAATCTTAGATCGGACGCACAATTACTGCATGGTTATCATACATCCGCGGATTGTCTTGTTCAAGGCGTATTACGGTGTTGAGTGTTATAGATAGTCAATTTGTAGTTACATAGTTAAAGGTTATCGATGTATGGTTATACTTTCTTCCATATCTGATTTATATATAGAGGGATGTGCAGTAAGAAGTAAGTTGTATGCATTGTAGATCGCGCTGCACCTCACTGTCTCATAACTTAGAGGAACATTTATATACTATTATTAACAGATTTTTAATGAAAAGTCTTATGAAAAGGGTAATTTATTTTCAGTCGTTCATATTTATATCAGTTTGTAGTCATTTTAAAGTAGTTTTATCTGGAAAAATCAGAAATTTAGCCAAAAAAGGGTACCTCCTTCTTGCTATTTGAAAATTCATATGCTCTTAATTAAAGTATCACAATTTGGAAAAATCTTGGAATTTTACATATTTAACATGTTTATAGTATATATCCAGTAAAAATAACCGAGAAAATGTGGTTTTTGTAATAGAATTCCGTCTTTTATCCACAGTTATGTGAATATTTATGTATGTTATCCTAGAGCCTTGGGAAACCAGTTGTATCCATCTCATATAACCTCTAGCTGCAAGAAGCTGTATATTTTTTTTTTAGTATATTATGTAGTACACATATAAATAAGATAGCTACTATGCATATGAAATACTCATTCCTTTAATATCAGCTACAACTTTACACTAACATAGTTAATACTGTCAATATCATCATACCCAAATAAGGAAATTTTCGCGCTTCATCATAGTTTTTGTTGAAGAAAACACGTTCTTTAGCTCTTAAAAGCTCTAAATTGTCCACTGATTTCTATTTTCTGGTAGATAAATACATGGTTATTTGCATGTATTAAGAAATATATTACCCTAATTGCTTCTTGATTCTTTCTTGGTGTCCCTTTATCAGCTTAACAGCTGAATATCGGGTGGATTCCATTCAAATGACTTCCATTGATAAGGAAGATATGGTCAAACAATCTACTATCCATCAAGCTGGAGAGATATCTCTCACTGATGTGATGAGAGTAGATGAAGGTTACACTTATGCAATGGACTTGGAAGATTACCACATTGATCCGTCGTTAGAAAGAGCATTGCTCTGGAAGATTGATCTCTACATCATCCCAATGATGTGCTTGTTAATGTCTTGTCTTCTGATGGATAAATCTACAAATTCTTACGCATCGATCATGGGAATGAGAGAAGATTTGGGAATGTCAACAGCGACTTACTCATGGGTCGGTTCAACTTACTATTTGGCTTACTTGATATTTGAATACCCTGCAAACTTGATCATACAGAAATTCCCATTGGGTAAAGTATTGGCTATTGCAGTTATAATGTGGGGTACAATAGTCTGCTTGCATGCAGCATCGTTTAACTCTGCTGGGTTCCTCACTTGCAGAGCCTTCTTAGGACTCTTTGAATCATTCATGCACCCTTCATTTATGATTGTTACATTCCAATGGTATAAGAAAGAAGAACAATTCGTTAGATCAGCATTTTGGCTTGGCTTACAAGGGTTTGGGACAATGATGGGCTCTGGTATTGCTTATGGTCTATATTACCATCAAGATTCGGTTCCTATTGCGGCATGGAAACTGTTATATATCATCACAGGTGTCATCACAATAGTATTTGGTGTTTTGACGTTATGGTTCCCAAGTTCACCTGCAACTGCATGGTTTTTAACACATGAAGAGAGGAAAATGTGTATTGCACGTGTTAAGGAGAATAGAACAGGTCTAGGTAATAGACAGTTCAAATGGGATCAAGCTCGTGAAGCTTTATTAGATCCTTGTTTATACCTTTATTTCTTTTACATGTTTGGTTACGGTATATCTAATGGTGCACTGGGGACCTTTGGTGGAATTCTATTTGATGATAAATTTGGGTTTTCTGTTGGTGAATCGTTGTTATTAAACATGCCTGGTTCAGGTATTGACATTGTATTCCCTCTGTTGTTTGCATATTTGGCGAAATACGTGGTAAAATCACGTTTGGCTGTAGCAGCATTCATCAACATTGGTAATTTAACAGGCCTTTGCCTCTTGGCATTCTGCCTAAATAATAGAAACGCAATGATGGTTGGATACTATTTGAACTACTGGTGTACTGCTGGTTGGGCATGCATGTCATCTCTTATTGCATCCAACGTCGCTGGTCATTCTAAGAAAATTGTCTTCAGTACGCTATTCTTGGTTGGATTCAGCGCTGGTAATATCATTGGTCCACAGACTTACGTTGAGAGTGAAGCTCCTGTTTATTCATCTTCTGCTTATGCAATGGTTGGAACAGCTGTTGTTCAGACTTTAGCTCCTATTGCCCTGTTTGTCATTTACTACTACAGAAACAAATCTAAAGATAATGCTATGCTTCTGGAAAAGGAAGAACCCGAGGACTTGACACTTTCATTCGGTGATATGACAGATAAACAGAATCCAAAATTCTACTACGTTCTATAGAGAAACAGATATTCTGGTAATATCAAATATTTCAATTCTTTATTTACCTAGACATGTAGAAGAAGAGTAATACCAGCTTGAGCAGCAAGTTGCCTTGTATCCACATATATGTTACCAGATGGATTAAGTGCCCATACTTTCCTCAAGAAAGGAATCATTGAGGCAAGATTCTGTCGCTGTGTTCTCTGATAAAGCTTATCCAATTTTGTTATATACCAATCTCTATTATCCCATCCAATTATACTAACTCCAAGCGTAAACATGGCCAAGGGGAAGATCTTAACTGTTTTCAATTGTTCTTGATCCATTGCCTCCAGCTGCTCAAATATCCCACCAATCAGCTCCAGTAATCTTTTTACTAGCAATACAGTTCGAGAATTCATTGCAACATCATGATACACAGTTTGGTACAGATATAACAACGAAGCTTCTAAGCTAAATCTTCTTTGCATCTCATGTAATGTGGAACCTGAAGCAGTTTGTAACACTTTTCTTATAAACCCATCAACAGCAACAGACTCGTTCAAAATTTCTGCTAGATGCTCACCTGCTAAACCAATATAGGAACCATCAAATGCACTTGATCCATCGTGCTTAATCTCACAATTGGCACTATACGCTACCGTTAATAGGTTTTGCAACTGGTTAACATGTCCATAAGCTCTAATTAAGTCTCTTAAATCAGTAAACCCACACAATGGTGTGAATTGAATGTTATCATAGACTTTCAAAGAGACATTGTTATTTAAGAAGAATTGGAATGAATTCCAAGCCATATGCGGGTCTTCTGAATCTTTAACAGAAGCTGATATCTCATGAATGTGGTGGTTCCCATTGACAAATAATGGTGATAATAATTCCATTAGACATTGTCCTGTTAATGTCTCAGTAAGCTTTCTTGGACCACCACGGAAAGTTATCAAAGCATGAGAAATCGTAAGAAGATGTTGAAATAATGGGATGGACGAGCCTTTTAAAACTTCAATCTGCATTAGGTAAAGCAATAAAAGAATTGTGTGATCACAGCAAAGTGTGGATGGATGCTGAACTCTTATTTGAAATTCAGCAAAGATTGATAGGTGTAGTGCTTCAATAGCTGATTCGTATTGGGATAGCTCTGGATCACGGATGTGGTAAAATGACAGAATAATAGCTGCTTCAAGTACTGTGACGTTTCCAAAAATTAAAGGTAGACAAATTTGCAGAGCAGACACTCTATCCTTGGCTGAAGATGACTCTGGAGCTTTCGTTTGCACCTCACAAAAGGTGTTGAAGAGTCTTTCAGCTACCTCTCGTGGGATAAGATCTTCATTGAAGTTAACTATCGTGACTTCCTGGTCTTTAGTAAGGTGTGCTCCAGATTCCTTTACGTAATAATCCTTACTCAGGTTCTCTGTGTCAATTGTGATCTTTACATCTGTGAAGCTCATAAAGACTGGTTTTTCCAGATTTGACTTATTGCAATGAGACTCAACAGAATAACCGTTTTTCTTGAGTTCTTTCCCAATTTCTTGTTCCCCTTTTGTATTTGCAACTGACATTGCCTTCAGTACTTGTTGCTGTTGTTTTATTGATCGTACTCTTAACGAGGATTGGACAAAGTCATTGAGTGAAAAATTCTGTGGAATGGTGATCTCATCATCGAATACCCTCTCCTCTGTCTCATCGATCAGCATTGGGATATCTTGATGGTCCGATGAATGTGATATCTTTTGTCTGGGAAGATACACTTTTGAGCTGAGGGCAAGAAGAAATTCATCAGCATGCCGTTCATGATCTTTAGCAGCATCAGCAGCATCTGTAAGCATCCCAATCAATGATGTAGTCGTCACAGTTTTGGATTGTAATGGTTTCATTATCTGTGGTTTACTCCTCTTCCTTGGACCGTTGTATGAGATGATCTTCACGGTATCAAGTTCACACGTGAGACCCCTCTTCACACAGGCTTCACATGAGGAAGAATCATCACTTGGGGAACACTTTCGTTTGGCCTTAGTACACGGAGCGCAACGAGGATGCTTCGTTCTAAGCATTGGGGGTGTTAAACCTGTCCACCGTATAACTCAATATGGGATCGTGTGTTACTGACGTCTACCAGTTTCTCCACACAGGTAATGTATGTAAAGATCCAATGCACTAACTGTGTGTGTAAGTTATCCTTCTTCTAAGTTAAGGAAAGTCCTGTGATCTGGGAAGACACAACTATCATTGCCCGATCGGGTTCTGCATGTGCTCCGCGATTACATAATCCAGGCAGTGCTGATTACATAAGGCATTTTTTTATCGCACACCAAAAATGGGGAGAGCTGATCTACTTATGGCTGACATCAAAAAGAGGGTAATCAAGTGATAATAGTAGATAAGGGGTATGGTTTCACAGTCTGGAAGGCCACTCTCGGGGCTCTTCCCGAGGATCGAAGCAGATGCCACAAATTTCGATAGTGAGGTTGTACTGGACGGCACCGAGACGGATGACTGCTCTATCTCTTCGCAGATGATTAGGGATAAAATTGAAAGATTGGACCCGACTGCATACACTGATCGTGCTGGTGATAAGTTCTTTTATACGCGGCTGTTTGGACGTGAGGATGACTTGAATGCTGATGAGGATGGTGAGGATATGGATTTTCAGAAGTATGACGCCATGATCCATCGAGAAGCTGTATTAGAAGGACGTGCTAAACACGTCCTAACAGAGATGCAACGACGTGATATCAGAGTTGGTATCCCGCTAGACACCCAGTTTTCACCGGGAATAGAGCTTGTGAACGGTACAAAGAGACACATGTTTCCAGATATTAGAAGGCCATCAGCCACAAGAGCCAAAGAACTACACCCTAAACTTTTAAGAGAAACGACTAGAGGAAGTAATATGACCGAAGTGGTGGATATATCATCTGACCATTTTGTTGACAGACAAGAGGAGAACCTAATGACGAATGAGAAAAGACATCCATGGAGTCAGAGAGACGGAAGAGAAAAAAAGTACCATTTACAAAGAAAGTTGGCAAAGCCACAAATTCAAATGATTGCTCTAGGAGGTACCCTAGGCGTAGGTCTTTACTTATCATCAGGTAAGGCATTTTCAATATCTGGTCCATTAGGTTGTTTCTTAGGTTTTCTTATATCAGGATCCATCGTCCTTGCCACAATGTTATCATTTGCAGAAATGTCTACACTAATCCCAACAACGTCATCGATATCTGGATTGGCATCAAGATTTGTCGAGGACGCATTTGGATTTGCCCTAGGTTGGTGTTATTGGCTCTCATTCACAATAGCAATGCCCGGTGAAGTGTGTGCAGCATCAATCATGTTGTCATACTATCAAGAGTTGGATCTTGGAAAGGCAACACCGTGCTTTGTTGCATTATTTTGGGCTCTGATCCTCTCCATAAACTTGTTTGACGTTAGGGTATATGGTAATGTTGAATATTGTATCTCTTTGTTGAAGGTATTGATTTCCATTGCTTTGATCATATCCATGATTGTTATCAACGTTAAGGAACATAATGGATTTAAGTACTGGAATACCAAAGATTCCACGGATATCTTCACTTATGGTCCGTTCAGACCAACATTTGACTTGGAAGATGTGGGATCTGGTGCCAAAAACGGTATTGGTGGAGGAGTAGGTCGGTTATTAGGTGTCCTCTCATCAACATTGATATCCTCATACGCGTACACTGGTTCAGAAATTGGATTTGTTGCCTCAATGGAATGTAAAAATCCAAGAAAGGCACTGCCCAGTGTAACGAAAAGAGTCTTTGGCCGTGTTGTTTTTCTCTATCTCTTATCCATCTTTCTTGTCGGGTTGAATATGTACTCTGGTGATCCACGATTATTGAGATACTATGCTCCAGAAAAGGGACTTTCGGAGCTTTCTTCATCATATTTAAGTAACTTTGATTTCAAATGTACTGCTGCTGCTATCAGTGACTACTCTAATGGTAACCAAAGTCCATGGATCATTGCGTTACAATCTTCAGGGTATTGTACATTTTCGGCGGTCGTTAATGGATTCTTCATCATGTTTGGTGTCACTGCTGGATCATCCCATTTATACGTTTCTTCTCGTACCCTATACTCCATGGCAACGCAGAGGAAGGCATTCTCAGTGTTTGCTACATGTTCACGTGCTGGTGTACCATATATGGCGGTGTTATTCTCGGGGTCTTTTGGTCTGTTGGCTTTCTTCTCAGTTAATGAACAAGCATTCAGTGTTTTCCAAGATTTTGCAAGTATCTCATCTGCTGCTGCTATGATGATGTGGGCTGGCATGTGTTTGTCATTTCTGAGATTCTATTATGGATTAAAGTTGAGACCTGATATCATATCGAGAAGTGATCCATCTTACCCTTACAGATCACCATTACAACCATATCTCGCCATTTATGGTCTCTTTGGGTCTCTCTTGATTGTACTTCTGATGGGATTTGCTGTATTCTTGCGGGGGTACTGGGACACCAAGACTTTCTTTGTCAGTTATGGCGCTTTAATGTTGTTTGTCGTTTGTTATTTTGGATATAAGATATTTAGGAGTTCAAAGATTCATCGGTTGGATCAGTTGGATTTGGATTCTGGAAGAAGAGAAATGGATAGGATCATTTGGGATGAGGAGAACTACTACATCAGCTCTGTTGGTGAGGTGTTAAAAAAGAGTATCAGCTGGTTAGCTTAAGGTTTATATTTATTGATTAATAGTTGCATTGGTATTTCGGTGGAGGACTATCTGTTTTACCTTTCCACTTTTTCTAATTTTTGTACAGGGAGTCGTGGTCAAATGATAGGAGTCATTGGAAATAAATAGTGTCATGTCATGTACACATGTAGTAAGTAGAGAATCATTGTCCAAATTCTTTTTGGATCAAATCGAGTAACTTTGGGAAGATTATATCTGATGTTTCACCTTCAACAGTTCTAAGAACTCCCTTTTGACGATAGAAGTCCATCACTGGTCCAATTGTTCCGTTGTATGTGTCCAATCTCTTTTGGAATACTTCAACGTTATCATCAGGTCTTTTACTCAAAGGTTCACCAGTAACGTCATCCTTACCTGGGGTCTCTGGTGGGTTATACTGCAAATTGTATACTCTCCCACTAGGGATATGTACCCATCTGTTCTCAATTCTTTCCAAAATTACACTTTCTGGAACTTTCAACTGTACAACGAGGTTCAATTGAGCACTCTTTAGGTCCTTCTCCAAGATCATTGCCTGGTTCAACGTACGTGGGAACCCATCCAACAGCCAATTGTTCTTCTCCGACAAGAGTCCCCGTGAGGACAGCTCATTCACAACGATTGTAGATATTGTCTCGTCTGGTAATAATCCACCTTCTTTGATGATCTGTTGGGCCTCCTGCCCTATTGAGGTGCCCTCCTGGATCTCTCGACGAAGAAGATCACCAGATGAGATTGCAGGCAGGGAAATGTGTTTCAAAAGCTTGGAAGTCTGGGTGCCCTTTCCAGAGCCAGGAGCACCAAGAAGAAGCACTCTGAGTGGACGAATAAGCATCTGTGATGGTTAATTGGCCCAATTTTTGTTCATCTGCGTTATGTTTCAACACGTCGACGACTTTTCGTTTTTGCGGGGTGGACGGGCAGCGGCCGCAGCTATCGGCCCAAGGGGATTTAAAGCCGGAGGCTCGGAGAATTCTACTAGAGGAGTTTAATAGGGGAGGTCGTTCGTTATTGTCAATTACCGAGTAGCTGGGTTCCTCTGACATTCCAAGGAGCAAAGAACATTGCTCTCTGGACATGTAAGAGTTCTCCTGTGGCAGCGTATCTCTCGCTAAGCTCCTCAGCGGTGACTTTACCCTTGGAGGCGATCTTCAAGGCAACGTTTATGTCCAATTCTTTCCACACACGGAGGTCATCAGGGAACATGAACGCAGACTTCTGCCAAGCAGACTGAGAGTTCTCGCCAATACGTTTCTTGATCTGAGAGATCAGGTATGGCACGTTCTTAAATCTATCAGCAATAAGTTCTGGTAATGAGAGTGACTCCAATTCGGCCTTAATGACTTCAAGGTAGTCTCCCAAGTCCTCAATCATGGAGATGGCACCAAGAGTAAGTGTGACCAAAAGGGATGAACCGTGTTCTTCAATGCTGTGGAACAACTGGTCCATGGCAGCCTGTCTAGTCTCCTCTGTGTCATAAACGTACAACACTTGGGCAATGAGAACAACAAGTCTCTTAGCATCATTTGATAACGTTAACACCTGCTTGAACTCATCCAAAGCGCTATCAAAGTTCTTGGTGAAGAAATACGACAAACCCAAAACGGTACGACATGATATAACAGTCTTGTTATCTTCACTAAGCTCCAGACATTCCAGACACGATTCAATGGCAGTCTCGTAATCCTTGATACCCAATTCAAATCTAGCAGACTGTGCCTTAACACGGGCAAATCCTCTCAATACACTTTCATCTTCAGTCTCCTCGTAAGACTTCTCCAATAGACCAAGTAATTGCTCAGAGATTCCTTTACCTAGTTCGTAGTCATTAAGTCTTTCCAGAATCAAACAAGAAACTTCTAGTCCAAATCTGTCCAGTGGATAATGCTTCATATACTGAACCATACCATAACAAGCAGTACTCAACTCTTGAACAGATTCAATGTCCTTGCAATCATCACCCTGTTCAATACTCTTTAAACAGACACTGACTCCATATGCCATCTGTGCACTTGGATTCTTACCATTCGATAGAACAAATGCATGTGTGTAAAGATTCGAAGATGTCGCTCTATCACCTTGAGCTTCAGCAGTAAGGGCATGACCTAACCAAGATATTGGTTCAGTTGGTGCCAAAGATTGACCACGCATATAGGCTTCTGTTGCCAATTTATGATCGGAGAAACGTAAGTAGAGTAAGGCCAGATTGGACCAGATTTCAACATTTCTTTGATCAATAGACGTGGCTTTGATGAAACAATGTTGGGAAACACGTGGATTCACAGACATCGAAGCAATACCAAGGGCAATCCACGGTTCTTGGTAGTTGTTTTGAAGTTTAATGGAACTCTTCAAAGTCTCAATGGAATCATCACGGTAACGCGTATCCTTAGTCTTCAAGTAAGCAATCATCTGCGATAAACCGAGATTATAAAGGACAGAAGAGTGTAACGTTCTAGATTTTGGTTGGAGAGCAAGGGCAGCCTTGCTAGAGTACACCAAAAATAGCGACACAAGTTCCACTGGTTTCTCATTCGTAACATACTCCTGAATTAATGACTCGTCAATGTCAATCTTAGACCTTTGGAGATCATGAAGAATGCGCTCATGTGGGAACTCTTTAATCTTTGATTGCACTTGTAAGAATAGTTGGGTCAAATCACTTAGGGTCTTCCAAAAGTTGTAGGATTCAATGTTTCCTATAACAATGTAGTCAACTGCTTTTAGTGCCAAACCTATGGCCTTTCCGAAGAAACCAGTGAGTACACAGTGGTTGGAGTATTTGTACAAGGTTTCATACAGTCCACTAATAACACACTCCTCGTTAGGTCTTGCAATGAGTACTTCTTCCAGAATCTTCAATGCTTCATCAAAATCACCAATTTGCAAATGCATGGTACCAAGGGAGTATCTTGCAACCCAGTGTTCAGGATCCAACTCCAATGCCCTATTGTACACTTTTGCCGCAGCCTCTAAACGACCACAACCAGCATATGCTTCACCGAGACCAACCCAAGATTCTGTATCATTTTGATCCAATCTAATGGCATTCTGGAACCATTCAACGGCCTTAGCAGCATCCTGTTGTTCCAGAGCAGCGCAACCAAGTACTCTATAAGGCCATGAATTCTGACCCAAAAGACGCTTGGCATCATCAGAGCTCAACAGTCTAGTACAGATGGCTTCCGCAGTGTTCCACTCATTCTGGGAAGTTGCATCGGAAGTCAAATGGAAGGCTGATAGAATTTCAGCTGGATCCAACTCAAATGCTTTTACGAAACACTTTCTTGAACGCTTGGAGTCATTGTAAGATGTAAGATAAATTTCACCAAGGGATGTGAAAGATGGGGCAAAGTTAGGAAAAGATCTCAACGATTCAACAAGATGCTCATACGCCTTTGACACCTCGTTAGTGTTACGATAACTTTCGGCAATTCTCCAATTGACACGTGCTTTACGCTCAAGTGTATAGAGACTGTTACCCGTTAGGGATTTCAGAACAGTGAATAAACCAGAACGACCAACTTCATGTTCTCCCAAGCGAATCTGAACCCAAGATAGCTGCATCAATGCTTCCTCATTATCTTTGAATTCAGAGCAGACCATTTCTAGGAGTCCCTTTGCTGACTTCAAGTCACCTTTCTCTGCAAGAATCAAACCTTTACCAACACGGGCCTTGACGTTATCAGGGGATTCCACCAAGATCTTGTCAAAAATCTCGAGGGCACGCTTATAGTTCTTTGGTGCTTCATGGTATGTGAGAATAACACCATAATCCACCAAGTAATCCTCTTTTGTATGCATGAAGACCGTTCCCAAGGTTCTGGTGGATTGGGCAAGAAGCTGGATTGCAGACTGACAAACCTGTAGACCCTCTGCGTATTTTTTGCAATGAACGTGGTAAGATAATACAATTCTATAAGCGAAAAGAGAGGTTTTACAATGTTGCAATGATTGAGTCATTAAAGCAAAAAGTTCCTCCTGGGACAAGGAATTATCCTCTTCGGATGTGGTCAATGCTTGCAGCTCTCTTTCATCTGCAGTGAGCTCTTCTTGTTCTTGTTTCTTGTCTTCCTTCTTGTCTTTTTCATCCTTGAGGTCGATATTGTAAGTGGACAGATCTGACAAGAGGTATGCATGTACTATTTGTCCTAGAGGCTCATTTTTGAACATCAAAAGGAAGTCTTTCAAAGTTTGAGGGTCCACTGATGATATGTCAACTGGATCAAGCCAGTCAAAGTAGAGGGACCAGGCATAGAAGGATGTGTGCTTCACTGTGATCATACCATCAACCATCTCTTTGAGCTCTTCCATGAGCCTCAGCTTCTCATTTTGAGGAGCGCACTTGAGCATGGCATGCCTGTACTTGAGTAATTGTTCTTCAGCTTCTCGTCTCTCTTCATCATCATTGATGATGTTGATAAGTTGCTCATACAATTGAGGAACCTCTGAGTCTTTATATATTTCCCAGGCTACAGCATCAGATTTTTCAGGATTCTTAGACTTCAACTTCTCCTTTGTGACGACACGGAACAGCTCTTTAGTCTCTCTCTTCACGACAATATCAAGGTATTCACGAAGAGCAGTCAATGGTTTCAAGAGTAGTCCCACTGTTGCCTCTTGTAGAGGGGCATACGGCAGAAGTTGTCTGAGATATTCCTCGTGGATATTGTTGTCGTCTCCATATTGTTTCATATATTTTTGAATCTCTTTCAAACAATCAGCGATGGCGTTTCCTTGAGATGTAGACAATGTAGTGTATTCAGCCATGGTCGAGAAGAAGGTCTTATAGTCAGATGAACTCTTCACGAGAAGAACAAGACCCTTCCATGCTATTAAGTTTTCATGATCCAAATCAATTGCCTTTCTATAAGCGGTGATGGCCTCTTTGATTTGGCCTAATAGATGATGAGCCTTACCGGCGAAGACGTAGGCAAAATAGTTATGAGGATCCACAGAGAGTGCATCCTCTGCCAATGAAAGTCCATATTCGGGGTTATCGTTCTGGAGTGCTTGCTTAGCAGCCTTTAAATACTCCTTAGCAGACATTACAACCCCCGTTTGTCTTTCAAAAATTTATCTATTAAAACGACTCTCAATTGTGTACTTGGCCTCCCATAATGTCTCGGTTTGTAAAAGGCTTGCTGACACGGAGATCATTGGCAGAAGACACTAACTGACACGTCAGAAAATGGCAGATCAGAGGATTTGTTAAGGGCCACAAGCACGGTGGGACGCGTCTCGCGCGTGTGGGAAACCAAACAAACGCGCTTTTTTGAAGGACTACGCGTCTTCTTCCCCCTTCTTTTCTAAAGAAAGAGAAAGAAAGAGAGATACAAACTGCTGGAGGATAAGAGGCAATGGCCAAGACGATAACACCGAAGAGAACACCGGCGAAGAAGCTGGCGTCTTCCGATGGAAAGATGAAGCAGTCATCGCTGATGTCATTCTTTTCAAAGGGGAAGAAGGCTGACCAGTCGCCACTACAGGATAAGAAGAGTTCAAATGCCTCTTTACCATCTCCTTTATCTTCTTCACCACAGAAGGAAGATGTTACCGTTGCTGATGATGAGAATGAAGCAAACAAGGAAAACAGTCTTACGAGGGACTCTTCAGTGGAATCTGTGAAGCAACATACCCAAGCAGTGGAATCTGTGATCAAAAGACCACTCAAAGAGACAAACACGAACACCGAAATTGCTCCTTCTTCAGCCTTGAAACATGAAACAGAGGAGGAAGACAAAGCCGAACTCCCACCATCGAGCCCTTCAACTTCAAGAAGATCAACAAAGAAGAAGAAGATCAGCTATGCCGAGAGTAGTGATGAAGATGATGAAGACATTCCAACTCAGCAATCTCAACGTAAGAGGCGTCGTCTTATTGCCGATGATGATGAAGATGACTTTGTCCCAGATCAGAAGGAGGAGTCTGATGATGATATGGTTGATTTCATTGTTCCTGACGATTTCGAAGAAGACAAGGCAATGCCAATTGAGGATGAAGATGATGATGATTTCATTGTTTTGACAAAGACTACAAAGTCCAAAACTGTGGTTTCACCAGTGTCATCAAGTTCAAAGCTTGAACGCTTTTCATCAGCATCCGACTATAAACCATCCACCCTTGTGAAAAAGTCCAACACTCCAAGTAAATCCAAACAGGCTCCAAAGCACCAGAAGTTCACAAAGGAGAACGAAGAACGCTACCAATGGCTCGTCGATATCAGAGATGCAGACAAACGCCCAGTGGATGATCCAGACTATGATCCACGTACCTTATATATCCCACAATCCGCATGGTCCAAGTTCACTTCTTTTGAAAAGCAGTACTGGGAAATCAAATCAAAGATGTGGGATTGTGTGGTCTTCTTCAAGAAGGGTAAGTTCTACGAGTTATATGAGAAGGACGCCATGATTGCTCACAATGAATTCGATCTTAAAATTGCAGGTGGTGGTCGTGCAAATATGCAGTTGGCCGGTATCCCAGAGATGTCCTTTGATTTCTGGGCAACAAGTTTCATCGGTAAAGGCTATAAGGTGGCCAAGGTGGACCAGATCGAGACAGGTCTTGCTAAAGAGATTAGGGAGAATGGTGTGAAGGGTAAAAAGGATGTCATCCAGAGAGAACTCAAGTGCGTCTTGACAGCCGGTACTTTGACTGATGAGACCATGCTCCTTGATGATATGGCCATGTATTGTTGCGCTGTTAAGGAAGAGCTTGACCCAGAGGATCCCCACTCTAAAGTATTTGGTGTTTCCTTCATTGACACTGCTACTGGTGCTATTAACATCACTGAGTTCAAAGATGATAGTGAATGTACCAAATTTGAGACCCTCATTTCTCAATTGAGACCAAAAGAGATTATTGTACCAAAAAACGGTGTCTCTTCCATTGCTATGAGAATTCTCAAATTCAACTGTCAGAACAGTGCCATTTTCAATATCGTTAAACCGGATACTGAGTTCTATGACTTTGACACAACTTTTGAGACATTGACCCGTGGTGACTACTTCCCAGCTGAGAATCTTGATGATCTTTCTAACTGGCCAGAGACGTTAAAAGACTATTATGAGGCACAAAAAATGGTGGGTTTCTCCTCCTTCGGTGGTTTGCTGTGGTACTTGAAGTCTCTCAAACTTGACACATCACTTATCTCACAAGGAAATATTTCTCCTTACACTACTATTAAACCGTTAACAAATCTGGTCCTTGATGGTCAGACTTTGCAGAACTTGGAGGTATTTGCCAACTCCTTCGATGGAACTGATAAGGGAACACTGTTTAAGCTTGTCAACAGAGCCACAACAGCCTTTGGTAAGAGACTTTTGAAGACTTGGATTGTTCACCCTCTGTTACACAAAGTGGATATCGAGGCCAGACTAGATGCAGTTGACCAGTTGCTCGAAGATGGTGACTTGAGGGCTGATATCGAAACCGCATTGGCTAAGCTGCCTGACTTGGAGAGATTGGTTTCCAGAGTCCATGCTGGTCAGTTGAAACTGAAAGATTTCACTAGAGTCCTAGAAGGATTTGAGGACATCGCCACTTTGTACAAGAAGTTAGCTTCCCATGAGTTGAGAGGTTCCTTGAAGAACCTATACGAGACATTCCCATCTGAGCTTGTGGAGAGTCTCGAAAAATGGAGCGATGCATTCAACAGAGTCATTGCCAAGGAGCAGGATATTTTGATCTTGAGTTCTGGTGTCGAGCAGGACTATGACGACTCAAAGGAGGTAATCAAGGGATTAGAAGATTCTTTGAACACAAAACTGAAAGAGTATAGAAGAGAATTCAAAACACAGTCTATCGAATACAAGGACTTTGGTAAGGAGTTATATACGATTGAGATGCCAATCTCAATCAAGGTCCCATCCTCTTGGAAACAAATGGGTGCCTCCAAGAAGACGAAAAGATATTGGTCCCCAGAGGTTGAACAGTTCTCCAAAGAGATCGCAAGAGCCAAAGAGTTACACAAAATTCTTGAGGATTCATTGAAGACACGCATGCTTTCTAGATTTGACAAGGATTATAACATTTGGAACAGAGTTGTTGCTTGCGTCGCCAAGTTTGACTGCATTCTCTCACTGGCTAAAACGTCTGAGTCCATTGGATTCCCTGCGGTGCGCCCAGAGTTCATTGACTCCGAGGTTGGTACTTTGGAGTTCCAAGAGCTGAGACATCCATTCTTCAACTCTGGTGTCACCTCTGCTAAAGAGTTTATTCCAAACAACATTGCATTGGGTGGTGTAAACTCCAATATGGGTCTCTTGACAGGTGCTAATGCTGCTGGTAAGTCTACAGTCTTGAGAATGACTTGTGTTGCAGTTATACTTGCACAGATTGGTTGTTATGTCCCTGCTGAATCCGCTAAGCTCACTCCTGTCGATAGAATCATGACTAGACTGGGTGCTAATGACAACATTATGCAAGGTAAGTCTACTTTCTACGTCGAGCTTTCAGAAACAAAGCGCATTTTGTCAAACGCAACACCGAAATCTTTGCTTGTGCTTGATGAATTGGGAAGAGGTGGTTCATCATCTGATGGATTTGCAATTGCTGAGGCAGTTTTGCACCATATTGTCACGCACATTCAATCATTGGGATTCTTTGCTACACACTATGCATCCTTGGGAGAATCATTTAAGACTCATCCACAGGTCCAGCCTTATAGAATGGCCATCATTGTGAATGAAGAATCGAAAACCATTACATTCTTGTATAAGCTGGAGGAAGGTGCTGCTGAGGGAAGTTTCGGTATGCATGTTGCCAATATGTGTGGTATTGACCGTTCTATTATTAGCTGTGCTGAAAAAGCTGCTGAAAACTTCGAACACACATCAATGTTGAAAAAGAATGCTTCAGAGAGTAATGATATAGTTCCATTGGGTCTCCAGTCAGATATTTCCAAGCTATTAGGATCTGGCTGCGCCGAAGGTCTTCTGGTTTACAATGAGGGTGTTAAAAAGAGTGCTCTTCGGAATATCTTTGCCATGATTGGAAGTCTTTGAGACTCAAACTAACGTTTTTATGATTTTTGTATAATAGATCGAATAATAGGAGAATAGTTATAACGTGAATAGAGTCACTTCGTAACAAGATATATATATATATATGATCATTCTAGCGTGCGATCATGGAAAGATCATGTAAAGAATTACATTGATTCCCGGTTCTGTAAATATCGATCTAATTATACGTTGGCAATCAATAATTTATAAAAGTTCATATATTTCGTAATAACGTGAGGTGTAGAGAATTCGTTTAATCATTCAGCATAGGTCAACTTGAGGATTGTGCTGCTGTTGAATTTGGGGCATTGGAGATGTTCCCTGAAGGTTGGAATGGCCCTATTCCTAATGAGACAGTTGGCATAGACAACTCTTTGACATCAGAGTGAGAAGTATGTTGTACACCTGATGACGATGAGAGTATGAACTCCTGTGATGGAGACTTTTCAGCACGTCCAGAGTGGTTGATCGGCGAAAGACTTTCAGACTTTCTGATTTGCTTGCGAACCCTCTTTTTGAGCGATTCAGGGTCGTTAGGCTCTTCTCTGGAAACATCATCCACATATCTTGCCTTATAATCAGAAGATCTAAGAGGTTTATAGTACCAGAACTGTAGCCCGTCCACAAAGTTACTTTCGGTTTCCGTGACAGCCAGGCTCTCTAGGATTAGTTTGTGTCCAAAAAAGTCTTTCACTTCATGGGAGTATCTTGGGTCCCTTATGTTGATGAAGTCGAAATCTTTGGATGTGTATGTGTTTAAGCTCGAGCAGTCTCCAGAGTTGATCTTGCAGGTCTCTGATAATCTGACAGATTTCTTCTTTGTCCCTTTTTTACCTTTTATGTTTTCTGGGTTATTGTGACTCAAACGAGATGAGATTTTAATTCCCTGTATCTGAATTGCACTATCAAGGACCTCTATCAGTACACGTTCTTGTGATATTGGATGTAAATCAATGATCAAGGTACCCTCGGATTTGTTTTTACTGACCACAACTCCAGACAGATAATTACCGTTGAATTTGATTTGGACAAAGTCACCAGCTTCAATTGATTCCAGATATCTTTTTCTAGCCTCCTCATTGTCGTCAGCAATAGCCTTTTGTCTATGGACTTTACACCATATTTCATTTCCAGTTGAACCGATATAAACACCTGCAGCCATTGCACATGTTGGATGGAAGGACCTCGTACATTTTGAGTCAGAACATTGGAAGCACGCACCATTTTTATTCTTGTGACAGTGCATGCATTTCAGCCTCTTTCTCGCCTGAGGAACTTTTGCAAAGTTTGTCAAACAGACAGTTCCTTTGATGGTTTCAGTTGTTACTTCTGGGATCATTCGAGCACAAATTTTGTGACAATATTCAGGTTTAGTGGTGGTATTCAAGATATATTCCTTAGTGGGTATAAGTGAGAAGTCTTCAAATGTCATCTGTAACTCACCAGTGAGCTCATTTGGACACAGACAACATTTAGTGTGAATCATAGTCTTTTTCGAAACAGATGGTATATTTGGCTTCTGCTTCTTAATGGTATCATTTGAAGATTTCAAAGAAGTGGAGTTTTTGCGCTTTGTTGAAGTCTTCTGTGAGGTAGTTGTGTTGAGTGGTTTCTTCTGGTTTTCCACATTCGACTCATCAATGGTGAGTTCTTCGTCAGATGAAGGCTGTGGTGTGAGAGGTTCAGGTTCTCCTTTGAATCTTCTCATAAGTCTTTCAAGATTTATACCAACAGCATCATTGATACACATACATTTGGTTGTCTTTAAGCCATATTCAAACCACTCTTCAAGGGCAAAGTTGACAGATTCTGCAACGTTATAACCAAAGTTCATCCCCGCATGGTAACCAAATGGGTAAGTGATCATGAATTCACCTTGATTGTGTACAATTTTGTTCACTTTTACTCCTCTTGTTTCAAGATAAGATGGGGAAACAAGGAAAGTCTTATGTCTTAAGAAGTCGGGACAATGGTCATATTCTCGAGAGAATGTTTCTCTCATTATTTCATCAAATTTGTCCTTATCTTCCTGTGGAATTGAATACCATTGCTTTGGAGCACCAAAATGAAGATAATTGATGGAGTATAAATCCTGATCTTCCAAATGCCATGAAAAAGTTGCCTTCCACAATCCAGCGTATAAGTAGGCATCATTGACACCCGGAAGCTTTTCCTCCATATGATCAAGGACATTGGGTAAATGGGCAACGTTCCACTCTTTAACCGAGTCATCAAAGATGGAGCCTAGCATATCAGCACCATACATAGGCTCGGTATATAATAAACTCTTCCAATAAATTTTCTCTAATTGATCACACCGTTCTTTAGTGAATTCAGAAGTATCAATGTTATAATCAAAGTTGTCAAAGACAGAAGGATCGTTCAACGCTTTATTCGAAAGAATGTATTTGTGTTTTTGCCTCGTTCCAGATTCAATTGAGTGTCTGTTCTTACCACGAGGCGCTGGTGGTTGATATTGTGGCTCTTGACTAAGCGCTTTCCACTGAACGATGTTATAAGAGCGAGCCTTCTCAATGTTCTGCTGGGCAAAGACACCACTCTGTCCGGAAATGTGCTGAGTGATCGGGTTTCTTATCTTGATCGACATGAGCTTCTCACGACTGGGAGCCGGTAATCTCGCTGTCCATTCAGCAGGTGGTACGACTTTGACGATACCAGAACGCATCCCATGGGCATTGATGGCCGTCATGTACTTGTAGAAGTCACGGAAGTCCTCCATTGAGGGCCGGAATACCGGAACACCGCCAATGATCTCCGCCGGCTCTGTCATACCTTCAGCTATTGGCTTTTTGTCCGGTGCTCTGCCCAGGGCATAAATTTACTACCCGCACAGCTGCTTTTGTACGATCAACTCCGCAATGCGGTACACACCACACGCGCTATGCCAAACGCGAATATTTCCGCATTTGGGGTGTTGATCGAGAGTCTACGCAGATTAAGCGTACATGAAAGCTTTTACATCTTTTGAAGTAAGCAGAGAGAGGGCGAAAGAACAGCAAAGTCAAAGAAACACGTGGAGGAGAGAGAAAGAGAGGAGGAGAGAGAATATGTCGGATTCTGGTACATCAAATAGGAGACTTCGACGGAGCACACGAAGGCTACCTGAGAAGCCCATTGATCTTGGTGAGGACGATGTGATTGAAGTCCAACCACGTGGAAAACGACAGAAAATCTCAGAGCTGAAGAGCAAATTCAGGTCAAAGCCCCGAGCAGCAGCACCTGTAGCAATATCGACGATCTCAAGACAACCATCAAGAATAGAACCCCAAGAGGATCAACTTACAGATATACAACATGAAGAAGACTCACAGCAATGGAGTGACAAATACGAACCTAATTCCACAGAGTCAGTGGCAATTCACGCAAGAAAGCTGAAGGAAGTACGAGAAGTACTCTCGGAGATGTTACAACCACACACGAAATCACCGTATAAGATTCTTTTGCTTACTGGTCCTGCCGGTACATCGAAGAGCACTGTCATCAAATGTCTAGCCAAAGAGCTCGCAAATCCCAGATCAGCAGAAAAGCCATATATCGAATGGATTAACCCCATTGATTCACGAATGAACCAGTTCAGTGAGTTTTTACAATCGGTTCAAATGAGAATCGGAACCAGTAAGACGGTTATCTTATTAGAGGACATACCAAATGTGTTTCATGAGGAGACTAGAATTCAATTTCAAAAATCTTTACTCGAATACTGCTATACCGATTATGAAATCCCACCATTGGTCATCTGTTTGACCGAATGTGACATTCCCAATGATGAGTATATCAATAGAGGATTCAGCATTGAGAACAATTATATAGCTGAGACGGTATTAGGAAGGAGATTACTTAACAGTCCTGGAGTGAAAAGAATCAAATTTAACCCAATTAACTTCACATTATCGAAAAAATACCTAAATAATATTGTCAATATGGAGAGTACAGTTTTCAATCCAATACCAATTGGTGAGATTAAGACCAAAGTTGAAGAATTTGCCAAATTTGGTGATATCAGATCATCAATATTTGCGCTCCAATTCTGGGCCAAATGGAGATCAAAAGGTGATATTTTATTGACTACTGATTTAGGTAAAGAATCGGTGATGTCAATTTTCCATGCTGTTGGTAAATGCATCTTTGGATCTAAAAATGAAGGAGAAGATGATAACGACACTATAAATCATGTTATTAGAGATTACACCACAAGGGCTGATAAGTTGAAATTGGCATTGTTAGAGAACTATTCAAGTTTTGCAAAGGGAAACTATGAATTAAATAGGGCTGCTGATATCTGTGATGCTTTAAGTTCAGCTGATACTATTAAGCCCAATGACGTTTCACTTGAGCTATCCACTCGTGGTGTCAGTTCCACTTTGAGAGGACTGGGGGGATCAGGTGAGTCCCAACATATGGGGCTAACTTTCCCAAGAGAATGGAAGATTAACAAGATCTCAATGTCGGTTATGAGAGATGTTGAAAGATACACAGAGATTGAGTTTAGAAAGGATAGGGCATTGCGATCAATAACGGATTCCAACTTATACTATGGATATTTTGAGCCTATAATTAACAATCAAAGGGCATTCAAGAACAAATCTATAGTTGCATACCTCAAATCAGTTAACAAACCAATATCATCTGAGTTGTATTCGCCTCATTGGCCGTATATTCAAGAGAGACTTGGTGGTCCATTCCATGAAGTATATGGGGATGATATAGTAGCAGCTGATGATGAGACTTACACGATGTCTTCAAATAACAATACGTATTTTACTCATTATGATTCCCTAACAAAAGATGAAGATTCAGAGAGTGGGAGTGAGTTTGAAGATGATCCGATTGAGGATGAAGAAGAAGAAGATGATGGGTTCGGTGATGAGAATGACACATTTGACAAAGAACTAATAGCACTTTCCCAAAGACCATCTTCAGTACAAGAGAGGCCAGTTGTAACTGATATAACTTCCAGAAGGCAATATTCCAATCTTGAATTCCTTAACGATTTTGACGATGATAATGATTTTGACGATTCAGATCTTTAAACAGACATATGTGTATATATTGATCTCCATATAGAGTGTTTATTAATTACAAGATAGTGAGATGCTCAAATATATTATAAGCGTAAATAAATTATCCCTGAAGGGCATTCTGGAAAAAGTTTGGGTCTTCTTCCAAGTTTTCCTTGATGATATCCAGACCACCTTGGAACTCACCACCAACGTACAACTGAGGGAAAGTTGGCCAATCAGAGTAAGTTTTCAGTCCCTGTCTTACGCTGTCATCCTTAAGGATATCAAAGAAACCGAATCTAACCTGATTCTCTCTTAAAATTGCCACAAGCTGTCTAGAGAAACCACACTGTGGAGACGATGGTGTACCTTTCATGAAAAGCATAACGGGCGATGCTTCTGTAAGTTGTTTAAGACGAGCCTGGAGTTCTTCCTCTGATTCTTCTTCTTCTTCTTCTTCCCCTTGTCCCTCTCCTTGTGGAGCACTGGTCTGTGTAGCCAATGGTACCTGTGGCGTTGGTTGTGCCTTTTTGTCGTGTGTCTGCTCTCCTTGGAGTTCTGTAAGTGCGCTGACAAATTCATTAGGATCAGCACCCGAGATCTCCTTAAGAATTGTATCGTCTTTGATCAGCACAAAGTATGGAACTGCACTAACATCAAATAATTCTGAAATATCTGGATGTTCATCAGCATTAACTGCAATGAACAAAACAGATGGATTCTTCTCAGCGAGTTGTGAGTAAACGGTGTTGATTTGAATACATGGAGCGGCCCACGGCGTATGGAAATAAATGGCAAGAAGTTTGTCCTTGGCAACACTCGTGGTGAGATCAGAAAACTGATCCTCGGACTGAATCTCAATAACTGACATCCTCTTTGATTTGTCTTCTTAAACTAAACTAAAGAAGTGTGTGGTCTCTGTGTGTAATCAGGAAAATTTCAATGCCGCGAAAGGGCCCAGGGTGCGTGCCCGGACGGGAAAAAGAAATGCAGCCAACCAGCCGGTGGGCATTACTGTTACATATATTGAATTAGTATCTTACTATCTTATTATATTCATAGTATATTATTATACTCGTAGTATACTGATAGTATATTCATAGTACTATATAGATAATATATAGATAATAAATAAAATTAGAGACGTCTCTTTGCAAGTTTCAAGACTGTGAGCCATTCAATATTAACAACTGTCTTTGGAGTCCATTGCATCTTAGCCTGAAGTTCTCTTAGATAAATTTGTGCAATATCTTCTTGGTCCTTATGGGTATTTTTCCAATTATGATAAGAGCTCCAAGTATCAATGTATTTACCATAATATTCCAATGGTACCTGTCTCTTTATAACAAGTGGACTCTCTGATGAAATACCAGGTCTTCTTTCATAAGTTTTAATATTTTCAAAAGTATTAATTGGTGCATTAACATCTTTTAAAAGATCTCTTAACAAATTTCTACCAGGTTGTTCCCAATATGGACCAAGTTTAGAAGGATCATCATAAGTGAAATCCATAGCCATCTTATCAGCTATTGGTACGTTGAAAACAGGATCAGCATACCCCCAAAATGCTAAAGTTCCACCTGGTTTCAACACTCTTGCAATCTCTTTAAAGAATTTGGTATGATCAAACCAATGAATACATTGTGCAGCAGTGATCATATCAACTGAACCATCTTTTAAAAAACTCAATTCTTCAGCAGGAGAAACTCTGAATTCAACACGTCCCTTAAAATCATCTGTGATCTTCTTATTAGCAGTATCGATCATAGTTGGTGATAAATCTGTACCAATGACTTTATCAAACTTCTCAGTCAAAGGATAAGCAGCTTGACCAGAACCACAACCAATATCAACAGCAAGTTTGTGTTCACCAGTATGATACTCATTGATGAAATCGAATAAAGTGTTATCGTAAGATGGTCTGAATTGGGCATACCCTTCAGAGTTGAAGTTTGAAGCAGAAAAGGCTGACATCTTGTTTGTTGAATGATAAATATCTCCGAAATACAATCAATTCTATGGAGCAGTTAATGGTGGTTTATATACAAAACTGTCAACAAAGCTGTGTTTAGTCATCTTTGAGGTTTGTCGCGGGGAAAGTGCGGCTTTTCCGAGATCGCATTTGCTGTCTTTCCCCCCTTTTTTTTTTAAGGGGTTCGATCATTCACTGTTGAAAATTTTTGAACAGTTTCCTCTATTTGATGACCCTTTTTTTAAGTCACATTTCTATATCGGAGCCGTTTATGAGATATTATTATACATCAAATAGATCACCGGGCTTTGCTCTTGTTCAGAGCCTTGATGATACTGGATCTCAGTTCATCTTCGTCATACTTACCTGTATAATCAGTCTCAAATCCAACGTCTACTCCCTCTAATTGCATCTCAGTATCTTCATGAACTAAACGATACTTCTTGATAAAATTCTCATCACAATCTTCAACGACTAATTCATGTCCAATCTTAAAGAATTTCAACTCATCAGCTTCTGTAGTTCCAACTAATATACGACGATGTTCTAAGGATCTTTGATGAATTAAGCTTGAAGTTCCAGCAATTGGTGATTTGGCAATATGTAATGGTTTCATATCATCTAATTCATGGAATGTTTCAACCTCAACTGTTGTAGTCTCTGTAAGTGGTGCTTGTGAAATACTTCTTTGTGGTTTTGGTCTCACTCTTACAATATCATAATCTGAGAGTAAAACCATCACGGTAACAGAAAACCCATGCACAACAATTGAAGTAATAACAGTAAAGGAAACAATTGGCCAAATACAACGTAAAACGTTATAATATGGTGTTTCTGAAATATCAACTTCACCTAATTCGTATCCCAAATGTTCTTCAATTAAAGATTTCGTAACCATACAACAAAAAATACCACCAACGCCAATAGGACCGAAATGACCAACAAATAGTGCTTCGGACCATGTAGTAATAGCAGGAACCATTGGTTTAGCCATCAAAACTGCCGGGATTCTTCTAAGGAAAATAATAACAAATGAGAAAATAATTAATCTCCAACAATTAAGTCCAATTTCTGCATTATTAAAATCACTCCAGGGGACAATAGCACCAAAATATAAGAAATAACCCGCATTTAATAATAAATCAATAGCATTTGATAAGTATTGTCCCTCCACTTTTTCAGCAAACCAACCATTCCAAGCAAATGCACCTCCAGCAGCAAATGATACCAAGAGATCATCAACACCAAGAATAGTACCAAGACCGGTACAGATAAGAGATAACATGATATACACCACTAATAAAGATTCTCTATCGACAAAGCTTCGTTTTTCACAAAATTGCATTGCCTTACGACCAACAAATCCAATTATAATACCTAATAAGATACCAAATACACATTCCCATAAAATGGAAATACAAATCCAATCTCTTATAAGTCTACCAGGATGATCTCTTTGTGTTAAAAGATTAACAGCAAGTAATACAAATGGGAATGCCAATCCGTCATTAGCACCTGATTCTGCGGAGATAAGATGTTTTAAGTAAGATGGAACCCTTTCACTAAATTTTCCCTTACCAACAATTGCAGCTGCAAGAACAGGGTCAGTTGCAGTAATTGCAGCAGTAACAGTTAAACCATCAACAAAATTCAATTTAGGGAATAATAAAAATGCAAATGCTCCAGTTACTAACCATCCACTAATCATTGTAAAGAATAATAATACAACCACAGAACGCCATTGGATCTTCATGTACTTTCTTGGCAATTCCACACTAATTGCGAAAATTTGAATAATAAGAACAACTCTCGAGATTTCTTGCGTAATGTAGTCCTGATTACCCCATTCGGTGGGACGGATCCAACCAAGAGCATGTGGTCCAACGATAATACCAAAGATGGTACTGGTGATGGCCTCTCCGATGAACAACCTTTCCTTCAGTAGTAAAGAGAAGAGGCAGAAGAGCGAGGAGCAGGCGCCCACAATCGCATAAGAAATGTGTGCCTGATCAGTAACATCAAGTTGTGACCACACTGCCATATCCTGGCCAAAAAAACAAGCAAAAAACTGGGTGAAGTTACCTTTTTCTCTGCAATTGTTAGTGCTGATAAGTATCAGTGATAGTAATTTCGCTGGAAAATTTCAGAACGGGGCGCAGGGTCCTTCCTTCCCCCTTGGTCCTACATTTACGCGCAAGATCTACGTCCATCAACTAATGCAATTTAAAATGTATTCGTATTATCATAAACCCGTGACTGTGTTCAAAGGAAAGAACCAGATCAAAATAAATAAGTGTTTGTGTTTGTGTGTGTGGTGTTGTGTTTGGAAGTTAGTTCATAAGCTTCATGTCTTTAATCAATGCAATGGCTTGTTGTGCAGTTTCAGAATATTTTGAAGTGTCCAGCTGTTGACATGAACGGATGAAATAATCTGTTAATGCCAACTTGAACTCTAGAATGTCCTTTGATGGTAATTGAGCATAGTAACTGTTCAAATCATGGAACTCAATTATCAATGGAGAACAAAGTTCAATAACCTCTGCGCTCACCTCAGATACATTGAAAACACTAGACCATACTTGTAAGAAACCATACCAATTCTTATTTGAAGATTCTAATGAAAATTCATGAATCAATCTCTTAAAGAACTGAGTGTGTGCAACGTCATAGATTGGAAGATTTGGAACGTTACCAGCTAAGAAAGTCAAGAATTCATAACCTTCATTCATAACCAATCCATGAGTATTAATGATCTTAACAGATAATTCATCATTGTTCAAGTATTGGAATAATGATGGATAAACGTTGTAGTTGAAATGATGCTTTCTAACAAATGATTCCTTAAGCATTTTCAAAACTGTAGATTTGTCACTTTGTTCAATGGCTCTAATCATAAAATTAGATAAAGAGTCAATCTTTCTTGGAGTGATCAAAAGAGTTTGTAAGTCATAATCAGATTCGTTTAAAGATGATCTTGGTAATGCCGTCATGTAGTTATAAAGTTTTAATGATTGACCATATGGAACAGAGTGAATGGAATCTTCTAATAAGTGTAAATAAAACTCATAGGAAAACTCAGGGATCCAATCAATTCTGTTGAATTGAGATAAAATCTCCAATGTTTTGTTGTAGTTAGTCTTGGACAGAGTCAAGAGGTATGAAGTTAACAGCATAGTCACTTTAGATTCATGATCTTCGTAGTTCTTAATAGATGTCAAGAGCTTATCCAAAAACTTTGTAGCTAATGCGATTTCATTGGTGGCAACCAGTGTTGAAATGAAACTGGAATAGATAATAAACTGATGTTTTTTCAAGTTTGTATTCTTCTCAGAGTCTTGCTTAAACTGTTCATATAAAGAGATGGCCAACTCTGAGTCATTAGTAAACTTGCAATAGTTGATCAAAGAGGAGTAATAGATTTCATTCTTTTCCAAATGTTGTTGTTGATCCATAATCTTCATGAATGATGTGTTGTTAACCAAACCCGGGTACAAGTTCATACCCACCAAGATCAAATCCATAATCTTGGAATCGAAATCTTGAACATGTGTACAGTTGGATGCATTGAAGATGTCAATAGCAATCTTGAAGAAATCAACACCACTGACTGAGATCCCAGGAACAATGGCAGCCTTGATAGAACCATCAAGTAGTTCATGGATCACTGTGGAGTAAATGGCCAGATCTGGCTTGATCTTGTTGCTGATGAGATCTTGATAAACATTCAACATTGTGGAAAGTTTCTCATCAAGTGAGTCATCAATCGTTCTGCGAGCAATAGAAGAGAGAACCAATGTATAAACTTCTCTAGATGGAACGATGTTGTTTCTTTTGATGGCCATGTAAAGAGCATTTGTCTTTTCATATTGACCAGATTCATATGCTTGGATGATCTCTTTTGTATGCTGTTGAAGGAATGTTGAATCTGAGAGCTCAACATCATCGATTTCAACAGGTGTGAAATATTTTGGAGTTTCAGATTCTGTTAAAGTTACCGAGGATGGTGGTGTGAGTTCCTGTTGTGGTTGGTTATTTGTAGTTTTGTTTTGCTTTGCTGCTGTATGTAGTTGTTTATGATCAATCTTTTGTCCGGATTGTCTTTGAAGCTTTGAAGTAATGGAGTTGTTGTTGATGACTGATACTGGTAATTTCTTTAAAACCTCATGGTAGTTACTCTTGGAGACTGCCAGTATCACATGATCTTGGTTAAATGGAAGAACAATATTTATAGGATTCTTTAATGTCACATTGTTGTTCTCATCATCTTGTGCCAATGTCTGAACAGCATGGGTGTAATCGAACTGAACGTAGTTGGCAGCTGTATTTGCCGGATGTGGGCCTGGGAATCTCTTTGCACCCTGTCCTAGTGTCTCTGAAGCTTGAAGTTGAGAGTTTCTTTTGATGTGGTTGAACGTAGAATCAAAGAAAGACGTTGTATGCTTGGCCGCAGTATGGTAACGCTTCGATGAGATGGAGAAACCAGGACCTTTGAAGTAGTTGAATGGCATTCTTGCGAAGTAGCCGTCCATCCTGTCCTATAAAGTGTTCCCTTCTTAATAAAGAAAGAAGTAGAAAGAAGAAAAAAAAAAGATGGAAAGGGGAGAAAAAGAGTTGAGGTTTACAAGTTAAGGTGAAGAGTTATTGTTCATGTTTTGGTTCTCTTGTCATTGGCCCGCCCCAACGGCCAAAGGACGAGCTGCATCAATGTCTTTTTTCGCGAAATATTTTTGCCAATTGGCGTAATTTGTCACATTTTATCACAAATTTCCGCGAATTTCTGCCAATAAGAACACCTTTGACACCAAAAAAGTGTCGTACGAGGTGTTCAGGTGTCAACCGTTTCCGCACTCTGTGATTGGCTGGGAGGATTCGCGGCGCCACCCACGCGAACCCGCTCGATGGCGCCGATCCCGTATTTAGCCGAGAGATCTGGTTCCCGCACCCCCCCCACAGACGCGATTCATCGATCTCTCTTTTTATACGAATTCTTTTAATCAAATGCAATAATTATAATTAAACCAGTAAGGTATTGGAAATATAGCACTATCTAATAAGCAAAAAATTACCATGACCGAAAACAACACAGATACATATATATATAGAAACAATTTTAGTCTTCTCTTCTTTCTTTTTCTTTTTCTTTTTCTTTTTTTTTCATCATTATTTACTCCTTGACGGCGTAGACACGGTGGTATCTGTCAGTAACTTCAGTCAAGTAGTAAACACCAGAACCAACTTGTTCAAGAGAGCCACTTGGCTTGAAGGACTTCTTCATGTGTGCGGCCTCTCTCAAGGCCAAAGCAGCCTCGTACTCCTCTGGAGTGGCAACCTTTCTGTTGTTCAATCTCTCCTCAAAGTTCAACTTCTCAGTGATGTAAGAAATGTCACCCTTAACAACAGCAGAGAATAAAGATGCAGCCAAACCGGAACCATAAGAGAACATACCAATTCTCTTACCTTGCAACTTGTCATTACCAACGTAGAACAACAAAGAAGCCAATGAAGCATAAACGGAACCAGTGTACAAGTTACCAGTGTTAGTTGGAACTTGCAAAGCTGGTTGAACTCTCTCTTTAGTCAACTCCTTAGCCAAAGCAACAAATGTCTTCTCAACGGTCTTATCGGTCAAAGAATCCTCATATGACAACTCAGCCAATGCACGATCAACCTCAGGGAACAAATCTGGGTTAGCTCTGAAATCGTTGTAGATCATTCTAGCATATGACTTGACAACCAACTTACATGTTGGAACGTGGAAGGCGTTGTAGTCAAATCTTTGGGTAGCACCAACGGTAGTGGCAGTTGCACAATCAACACCAGCCTTTAAAGCCTTCTTAGAGTAAGCAGCGTAGGCCTTGTCCAAAGCCTTAACGTAACAGGCCAAGGAGAAGTGACCATCGACATATGGGTACTCAGAGGTGAAGTCTGGCTTGTAGAAATCGTAAACGTGCTCCATGTGAGAACCTCTAATAGAATCAAAGACAATTGGAGCATCTGGACCAATCAAAAGAGCGACGGTACCAGCACCACCAGTTGGTCTAGCGGCACCCTTTTCGTAAATGGCAATATCACCACAGACAACAACAGCATCTCTACCGTCCCAAGCGCTAGACTCGATCCAATTGATAGAGTTGAACACAGCGTTGGTACCACCGTAACAGGCGTTGATGGTGTCAATACCTTCAACGTCAGTGTTGTCTCCGAGCAATTGTGTAAGGACAGACTTAACAGATTTAGACTTGTCCAACAAGGTCTCGGTACCAACCTCCAATCTACCAATGTTCTGGACATCGATGTTGTAGTTCTTAATCAACTTGGAGAAGACGGTCAAGGCCATGGAGTAAATGTCCTCTCTGTCATTGACAAAGGACATGTTGGTCTGACCAAGACCAATGGTGTACTTACCGGCAGACACACCGTCAAACTTCTCAAGCTCAGCTTGGTTAACGGCTTGGCCTGGAATGTAGACCTCGATGGCCTTGATACCAATGTTCTGTGGACGGCTCATTATGAATGCTTTTTATGTGGTTATGTGTATGGTCTCTAAGCCAAAAGAAGGAATGTCTTTGTTTGAGAGAGAGGGGGGTTAAATTGCACGATAATAACAGTCGATCTATGTGAAAATTCTCAATGAACAATGAGAATTTGAAACGAAAAGACCAAAGTTGTAAAACGTTCAGATAAGGAGTCAAGTGAGTGACTTAAATGGACGCGTGAAGTTGTTTAGGTTAAACCAATGGAATTGTCTTGCGAAGTGAAGAGAGAATTGGGCGATTTTTCCACTTTTACGCGTTCGGTGCTCGTTCCTCTCGTTCAGCGCGAACGGCCCTCGTTTAACTCAACCGCGATCTGGGCAGCCCTCTACCCCCGAGTAATTCTGCATATATACTGTAGTCCTACAGAGAAAAAAAGTTATATAGTACAATATCGTTTCGATTCTATAGCATTAGTCCTGTAAGAATTTCAATACATCAACGAGTTCGTCAAATAGAGCTGGGAATGCTTCAATTTTCTTGAACAAATCCTCCTCGCTTGGCTTGAAGATTTCTCTACCAGTTGGATGGTTCGTTAGTGAGGCCAAAAGCATCACTGTACTGTTGTTAACTTCATTCAACTCAGTTGGTGCTTGGTAGGGAGTTGGTGTATCTTGATGAGAAGGTTGTGTGATTTCAGAGGCACTATATTCGGTATTCTTCATCTCGTTGAAGGCTTCATAATCTCCAGTTTTGATATCGACAGATCCATATCTTGGTTCAATACCCTTAATGATGAACTTTCTTTGGCCATTAGGTAAACTAATCACCATAGCACTAGAATTTGTGAATGCTGATGAAACATTTTTGATGAAATCGACAGCAGGAAGCAATTTCTTCTTTGGAACCTCAGCCTCAAATTGTGATTCATATGCCTTCCATAAAGATATTTGTGTAACTTCAGATTCTGCAACTGCTCTGTAACAACATCTCATCCAAGCAGTGGCACGTAAAGGTTCTTGAAGTTGAGCAATGGCAGTGTAATGCTCATCAGAAAGTTTTGGTGCCAATGCAGGAACAGGTGGTTTGGTACGTTTAACAAGCTTTAATGGTTGAAGATTTTTGTAATCGTTTGGATTTCCCTTGATATTTTGTTTAAAAGTCAGGAGTTGTGGTAATCTAGATCTGAGAATATCCTGCCTTGTTGAAGACTTGAGCAATGTTGAGATTCTAACGTTACCAGGGAGTGTGTACTGATAAAGGAAATCCATCGCTGTGAGAAGTAAATCGTAGTCATCTGTAAGCAAGAAAGATGTAGCTTTATCAAGCATATGAGATGTAAAATTGGATGCACAGTTGTCAGTAGAAAGCTCTGAACGGACAAGGAATCTGGCAAAGGATCTCATGATGGAGATCAACAAGGAACGATCTGGTGTATTCATGAAGATGTTGGCCAATGATAAGAACAGCTCATCATCTTTAGGAGCTGGAGCGTAATACGAAGACACACTCTCAACAATGTCAACTGAATAAACTAAGAGTTCTGTGTCGGCATTTTTGTATTTTGGATCTGAATCGTCCTTCTTTGCATCAGTTCTGTAACAGCGAAGGACTTCACATAAAACTTTATGGGTTCTTGGGTTACGAGCAAGTAGCTGTGTGAAATCACCATCTTGAGATAAATTTCTCAAACTGAGTGCACTTGTCTTATCAAAGTTGTTCTGAAGTTCCTCAAGAAGATAGTCCAACACCCAAGGAAGTTTGATCAGATATGCTGCTGAATTACTAAACTGTAGGATTGTCTTAGCACACCATTCCAGATTCATCCGAGCTTTGATATTGAATCGCAAATGTGTGATGAGATCGAGCCCCTGGACATTGGTACCATGAAGGCCGTATACCGAAGGAGGGTATGGGAGAGCCTGTGCACCCTGTAGCTGTGAGTTATCACTAGGGACAACAATTGGCTGTGGCACAAGCTGTGCTGAAAGAGATTCCTGGATGTTCATTTCGCCAGTCTTTTTTCAAAACACTCTGTTTTCTCGGTTGATTGTGACGCGCTTCCACTTAATTTGTTCAAGTTGTTTACTTCGAGCCCATCCTTTTTCTTCATAACCGTCGATCGCTATTGACCCGTGCGCGAAATGACAGAGACACGGTCAAACACACACCCTCGGAAGTTGTCTTCTGCTGTGTACCCTCGGAAGTGCCACTTCATTATGCGTTTTCTCTCTCTCTCTCTCTCTCTCTTTTCCCCATGTTTTCGTATTATATTACAATTGCCACTAATTTTAATTGATATTCATTATGTTATCGGCTTCAAATATACATACCTCAAGTTATAATAAGCGTCTGCTTCCTGTAAAAGTATGCACCGTTAACTACGTCTTGAATTTCATACTTGCTTGCTACATTGATTATATTGCTTGCTCCGGCCTGTATTAGTATAAAAGCTGGGGATTACCCCAACTTTTTTTATGTCTTTCTCGGTAGGTTCAATAAGAATATCAAGATCTATTATGAAGTTCTTTAAATCGTTTACAATTGCACTGTTGACAGCGTCGGTGTCAGCATCTCTTTTCGAGTCCAAAGTCTTGGACTCCTGGGACACAAATGACCTGAAGTCTTACCTTAAGGACAATTCAATTCAATATGACGAGAAGAAGGCCACTTTGGAGCAGTTGAAAGACTTGTCTAGAAAGCAGCTTGAGTTTTCTCAGTCACAACACTCGCACCCATGGTACCACTTGGATGGATTGAAACAGAAGGTTCTTGGGGTTTATCAAGGAGCATCGGATGCCGTTTCCTCGGGGTATTCTTCTAACTATGTTGATTATGATAACTTGAAAGATTGGATATTCACAACCTGGTCTGCTAAGGAGCTTCAAACTTTGCTGAAAAAATCTGGGGTTAAATTTCATTCGTCTAAGCGTTCTGATTTGATCAAGACTGCACAAGAGCATTACGATGATATTTCCAAGCACTACAAAGTATCTGGTAAGTATCCAGGTGATTGGTTGTATTCTAGTTGGAACACTAAAGAATTGAAAAAATGGTTAGATGACTATGGTATTGATTACAGTCACCTGGGAGATTCAAGAGACAACTTGGTTAAAGTTGTCAGAGAGAATGCATACAAGGCATCGTTGTATTCTGAGCAAGAGAAGGACAGTTTACTGGAGTCTCTTGATCTTGCCAGTCAATCTTTAATGGACAAGGCTGGTTCTGTTAAGGATACTGTATTTCAAGGTTGGTCTGCTTCTCAATTGTACAAGTGGTTGAAATCCCATCAAATTGAAATCGATGACAAAGTTAAGAACAACAAGGAACAGCTTTCCACAATTGCCTCAAACTACAAGGATGAACTAAAGGATGATATTGATTATTGGGTTCAAAGTGCATCTAAGAAGGCTTCTCCATTACTTGAAAAGGGATCCAAGAAGGCTGATAACTTGATCAATGATACCTTCTTTGTTGGAATTGAGTCTTGGTCCCGTGATCGTTTGAAGGAGTTCTTGCGTGCTCGTGATATTACCATTCCATTCCTTGCTACAAAGTATGAGTTGGTCGAACTTGTAAAGAAGACCAAATACCAGCCTATTAGGAACTTTGACAGTAATTGGTTCTTTGAAGGGTGGAGTAAGGAGAATGTCGAGAAGTGGGTACAGGAGCAATCTGAGGCATCTAGTCAAGGTACAAAGGATTTATGGGAAAAGGCTAATGAATTATATGGTTCATTTGTGGAGAATATCGGACATTATACTAGTAGGGCCACTGAAGCTGCTTCCGATGTCTATAATTCAGCTGCTTCTGGTGTTTCTCAAGGAAAGAAGAGCACCAAGAGTTCAACAGATGCTTTCTTTGAATACTGGTCTGATGTTGATTTGAAGAAGTATCTCTCTAGTTTTGGAATCTATAACACACAAAGTAGTACACGTGAAGACTTGATTGCCATGGCTAAAAAGAACACATTGTGGTTTATGGGTGGAGATTCAAACGTGACCCCAGCTGGATACTTTGAAAGTGTCAAGGGTGCTGTTGGGAAGAGTTTAAGCTATGTTCAAACCAAAATTAGTTTGTGGTATAACACTGTATTTGGCCTTATGGTGTAAATCATTTAACATTATATATTTAACTAGTTTTTATTTTATTCCATCTCATGTAGATCTCTTTTGTGAGTAGATGGTTTTCCACACATCCCATATAAGATGTACTGTAGGTACCTTTTAATCTAC
This sequence comes from Petasospora bimundalis, assembly GCA_030569745.1. Classification (NCBI taxonomy): domain Eukaryota; kingdom Fungi; phylum Ascomycota; class Saccharomycetes; order Phaffomycetales; family Wickerhamomycetaceae; genus Petasospora; species Petasospora bimundalis. The sequence continues at coordinate 116,496 of JAJMLR010000024.1, forward strand.
CAGTATATATATTGAAGAGCATATATATTGAAGAGTATATATATTGTAGAGTATACAGTTATTCCAATTAGATTCACAATATATAACTGATTGAGACCAAAGCTAATTACCCACTATATATAGATAAGGGATGTTTGGATGTTTAAAAGCGCGAAAAGGTCGAAGCCCGAGAGGGACCCATAGAAAATCTTTGTAGGAGGGCCATTTCTCTTATAATGAAAGCATTGAAAAAGTTTGTATACAAGCTTAACGAAGAAAAGGAAAAAAACAGAAATGCCAGCCAGATATCCATGGTACACAAAAGTCGCTGATGCAGTGCACAGACTCACGGTTCTCTCGCTTGTTGGTGGATCTCTTTATATCATTGGAGGTCTCAGTTGGACCATTTACCAGAATGGTAAGAAGTTTGAGAAACAGGTAACCGAGCCAGTAAGTTGATTTGTATTATCCCCATCAAGACAGTACTAACAATGTCAATAGACTCAGGAAGAGACAAACTAAAATATATATCACCCAATGTAACGACTTTTTTTTCTTCTCCACTCTCCCCCCCCCTTCTACTGCTGTTTTCTATATGAGATCAGTTTATTCTCTCTTGTTGATATTATACTACCATACAAAATCACTATCTTCATCATGTACTTAGTTTTAATGTTTTCTTCTTTGAATTATCTGTAGTTTCCAATTTTCTTTTCTTCTTCTTCTTTAACGAATGTGGTATAGATTTACTTATCAATTCATCCATTCTTAATTGTAATTTTTGCAAATCTTGTTCATTTGGATTTATCACAATGATATCTTGAATATCATATGATTTATTACATAATGGACATAGTTGATCAGTAGTAATCTCTTTTAAACATTTCTCTGCAAATACATCATGACATTGTACCAAATAGACATATTTTATACCATTTGAACCCAATACATTACCAGTTATAGGACATACAAATTCATCATTTTCTTTAGTTAATTTCAATTCAACAAGATCTTTCAAATTATGGATATGTGATACCAATGATTTCTGTTTATCACTAAGTTGTTGTGAATCGACTAATAATTCCAATATGGATTCCTTGTTATATAGTTGTCCCTTATAATCACTAACAATTGGTTCTTCCAGAGGTTTATGACTTAAGAAACAAGTTTGCCAACGTCCATGTTTGTTATATTCTGCTGCTGAATGTTGCTCTTCTTTGGATACCGTTTTATGGCTTACAATCTCTTTTCTCTTTAGTTGTATACCACCATCAGCCTATTTGTTGTTAGTATTATCTCCATGGCTATCTTACCACCAGTATACTCACTCCCATTTTGTATAATTATATTGTAATTATATTGTAGGTGTATTCTAAGGGTATAAGTGATAAGTGAAAAATTGAAAAATAAAATCTCATCTCTCGCTATTTCCCATACAAAACAAGAAAAAAGAGGGCAAAGATGTCAGACTCCATAAATTGGTAAGTAAAAGAACAAAATGTATATATAAAACTTTTAGCAAACAGATAACTAACAAATCAAATAGTCAGTTTTACACCAAAATGGGTGCTTGCCGTCATGGTGAGAAGTGTTCTAGAAAGCACATCAGACCAACGCACTCAAAGACGATTATGATGGCAAACATGTACGATAATCCTGAAGTGGAGAGGAGCATAAGACGTAAAAGAGACGATGATGAGGAACAAGAGACTATGATACGTGTGCCGAAGGCCGAAGTTGAGAAGCAATTTGAAGCTTTTTATAAAGATATCTTTATTGAAAGTGCCCTTATAGGAGAAGTTGAAGAACTTACCGTTTGTGAAAATCATAACGATCATCTTAGTGGTAATGTTTATGTGAAGTTTAAAGATGAACAAAGTGCTCAACGTGCAAGAGATAATTTTAGTACACGTTGGTATAATGGTAAACCAGTTTATTGTGAATTATCACCTGTTTGGGACTTTAGAGATGCCATTTGTCGTCAACATGATAGTAACACATGTGAAAGAGGTGGAATGTGTAACTTCATGCATGTGAAGAGACCTTCGAGAGACTTGTTAAGGCAAATGAAGCTCTCTCAGAGAAAATACTTGGAGAAATGATCTTATATCTCTCTCACTCTGTCTTATAATCTGTCTTATAATCTATCTTATAAGACTACTCTTACTATGTAAAATACATATAATACCATTATATAATACATATAATACCATTATATAATAAACAGTATATAATACAGATTATATAATACCGTTAATTAATACCGTTATAGATTACATAAGCCATTACAAATTATCGTATCTGCCATTTCCCGGACGTGTCAGTAGTGCCCATCAAACCCGACAACGCCCTCTCAAAACATACATTTAAAGTCTTTACAAACAACTGAAAAGCAAAGAAAACAACTGAAAAAGTACAATGGCTGACAGATACTCATTTTCCCTCACAACATTCTCTCCAAGGTAAGCATCACCCCCCACCCTTTCTTTCCAATCTTCAATCTTCCAGTGAGAGAGAACGGGCTCGAACGCCACCCAGCAGATAAACTAACATGAAAAACAGTGGTAAGCTTGTACAGATTGAATACGCACTCAATGCTGTGAAGCAAGGTGTCACATCTCTTGGAATCAAAGGTGAGTTTCCCCTCTTTCCCTATGTGTGTGTGTTTTCTCCTTTTAACTAACAATAAGATAGCTACCAATGGTGTTGTTATTGCCACCGAGAAGAAGGCCAATTCACCTCTTCTCAATTCTGATTCGTTGTCCAAGATTGCTCATATAACACCAAACATCGGTGCAGTCTACTCGGGAATGGGTCCTGATTTCCGTGTTCTTGTTGATAAATCAAGAAAAATCTCTCATACAAACTACAAACGTATCTATAACGAATACCCACCAACAAAGATCTTAGTGTCAGAAGTAGCAAAGATCATGCAAGAATCTACACAATCCGGTGGTGTTAGACCCTACGGTGTTTCATTGTTGATTGCAGGATATGATGATCATAATAAATTTGGTTTATATCAAGTTGATCCATCAGGTTCTTATTTCCCATGGAAGGCCACTGCAATTGGTAAAGGTGCCGTTGCTGCAAAGACATTCTTGGAAAAAAGATGGAATGATGAATTAGAATTAGAAGATGCTATTCATATTGCACTTCTTACGTTGAAAGAATCCATTGAAGGTGATATGAATGGTGATACCGTGGAAATTGCAATTGTTGGTGAACCAAATGATGAAATGCTTGGTTTCCAAGGTGTTTCACATGAACAAGGTCCAAGATTCAAGAAATTAACAGCACAGGAAATTAATGATAGATTGGAAAGTTTATAAGTTCTCTAGATGAGATGTTAAAATTTTTTATATTGTGTAAATATTTTTGTTTGTTTTTATTTGTTTACTTAAAAGGCGCCTTGAGAGGATCAATGACAACACCAGCCTTTGCAATAACCTTTGGCATTGTAAGTCTCTGATGTGTCTCTCTAGAGGTCCATTCTTGACCAATTGGCATTCTAAGAGATCTCTCGTATTGCTCTCTGTTCTCATATGGGAATGGCACAGCAGATGATTGGTATTTAGCATTCTTCTTGTTAATCTTCTCATTAATAATGACACCTTGTAAGTTCTTATCTCTTCTCTTGTTGGCATCGATACCTTTGGTCTTCTTGACAACCTTATTCTTCTTAGGTTTGTGTTTACCACCAACCCAATCACCCCAACCAGGTAATGTAAGATCTTCAACTTTATCACCTTCATTCTTGATAACCTCTTGTTTCTCAGCTTCAAAGTCAGCAATCAAATCATCATCACCGGCAAAGGCCTGCTTCATTAAGTCCGTTTGCTTGAACATACGAATCTTACCTGGATCTTCATCAGCTGAATCTTCACCACTGTCATCTCCATGAGGATCGACAATTTTAAAGACATCATTCATCTCCAAGATCTCATCAGCATCATCCATTTCATTGTTCTTACGCTTCTTTTGTTGTTTCTGCTTACTTAACTTGGCTGCAGCTTTATCCATCTTAGAACTGTCCTTTTCAACAACTTTGATCTTTCTACTCTTTTGAACTTGATTATCACCAACAACGGTCCATGGGTTTACTTCAACTTCTGTCGTCTCCTTTTGTTGTTCTGTAGTATCATTAGTGGTCTTCGATGATGTAGAATCGAGAATACTCTGTTTCTTATATTTCTTGTCCATTCTATTAGAAAGAGTTGTCTCTTGGTCAAGTTCATACTCCTCAAGAACCTCCTTGTTGAGCTCTTTCATACTAGAGTCAGCATCAGCAGCACCTGGTGTATAAACTCTTCTTCCTGGGTTGATAGAGACATTCACTGCAGAACTTTGCTCTTCCAGGTTTTCAAACTCCTCAATATCGCCAGTGGATTCCAATTTTCTCAAATGATCTCTCATCTCTGCATTCTTAGTACGTTGACGAGCTTCAGCATTCTTCATGAATGCCATGTTCAAAACACCAGTCTTACCAACTTTTTCCAATTCAACAGAGTTAACTTCTTGTTCAGATTCATCCTCTTCACCAAGTTCTAAGTTATTCATATCATTAAACTCATCTTCATCATCTTCACGATCCAAAATCTTGGATTTAAGTCTTTCACCACGTCTAAGCATTGCCTCCATCTCTTCTCTAGATTCCGCATCGTTACTCATACCTGATTTAACCAAAGATCTTGCAAATGCATTGTTCTTATGCTTCAAAGACATTCTCTCCTCAGCACGTTTACGATCGTGTTCATCATCATCACTCTCATCATCACCCATCATCTCTTGGTTCTTAAGCATCTCTTTCTTCTTAATACGACGGAAAGATTTGGATTTGATCTTTTTAAGTCTCTTAGATTCACGTTCTTGTCTGAACATAAGTTCTCTCATCTTTCTCAATTCAGCTGTTCTCTTTCTCAATTCTTCAGGTGACATCTTTGCTGTCTTGATCTCTTCAAATGTGGATTCTTGTTTCTCATCTAATAAAGCAGATTCTGTTAAAAGACCATTAACCCTTTTCTCCAATTCTGTAAGTGCAGTTGTTGATGCAAATGAAGAAACGGCATTATGTTCAACAGTCGGATTCATTGGGAATGATAAAACTTCAGCTTCTCTATTCTGTTTAACGGTATCTTTCCACTTATTCACTTCGTCTTTTGAAATTTCATAAGCAGCTTTACGATCATGTCTTTGTTGGATTCTCTTTGGTAAAGGTATAGCCAATGGTTTACCACTAGATTCTGTCTCTTCCCTGTCAATGAGAATTGCCTTCTTTGATGAATCTTGGTCCACAATAGATATCATATCAGTCAATGTGATTTCACTACCACCACCTGGAAGGGATAGTTCATTCTCCTCGATATTCAAGTTCTCGTACTGTTTTCTTGCTCTCTTCTCTTTTTTCTGTAAAGAGTTCTTCAGTGTTGTAAGTTCAACTTCGTCTTCATCTTCAACTTCTTCATCTTCAAATGGGAAGTCTTCTTCTTCATCATCATCATCTTCTTCTGATTCCGATTCTGATTCTGATTCTGATTCACTAGATTCTGTATCCCAATTATCTTCCAAAACGATATCATCTTGCTTATCCTTCTTACTTTGAGTCTTCTTCAAATCTTTATCATCAAGATCCCAAACTGCAGAAAGCGGTAAGAAGTCAGCTTCATCAACACTGTTGTTACCATCATCACTCTCATCTTCGGAATCACTCTTGTATTCACCTTTTTTCTTAGCTTTAACTTTGTCTCTTAATGTCTGAGAGAATTTGGAATTCATCACATCAAAATCATCATCTGAGCCAAGGGCTTCATCGGAATCAATCTCCTCATCGATAAACTCTTCATCACTCCCACTTTCATCATCTGAACCTTTTTTAAACCGTTTACGAGCATTAACAATAGCACCATTATCATCACTATCACTATCACCATTTTGGTAACGTTCTTCAGCAGCAGCGATCTCAAATGCATTTTGCACTCTCTTTGTGGATTTTGCCTTTGACCGAGCTTTCTTCGGTTGTTGAACCACTTTCTTCTTATTAGGCTTTGCCATGATGCTTACTCTTTAACCTTCTGTGTCTTTCTTTATAGAAGTTGTAAGAGATTTGCTTGAGCTCATACTCAAAAAATTTGAGATGAGCCCTCGGAAGTCGCGCGCATTTCCGCAAAGGGTAAGTCCCGGGTGTCCACCTATACGTTATAACACACCATAATAAAGCCTATAAAATCAGTACTACACAAAAATCAAAGTAACAGGCACATTTTATTCGTTATGACTTTACCTGTTGTTGTTGTTGTTGTTGGTGCACTTTTTCTCTTAGAACCTGGTCGACTCTTTGAATGGTGGCAGACTTTTCCTTAATGATCTCTGTGACTTTCTCAGAGTCTTTGGTCAATTGTGTAATTTTGGCATTGTAGAATGCAATGGCCTTCTCAGCAGATTTCTCCACAAAGTAGCCTGTTCCAACATCAACGAGGAATTTGTCGTTATCTTTGATCTTTCCAGGAACGTACAAAGAAGCTGAAAGAGGCACGAGGATCTGTTTGCCTTCATTCTCTTTTTTACCAACTTCCTTAATATTACGAGCACATTCTGTGAATTTACTTTGTGCCATACGAAGAGCATCTAATGAAGTTGTAAAGTGTTCGAGTTCACTCTCAAATTGCTTTCTCAGTTGCATGATTTGCTCCGGTTCGAGCTTTGTTATATCGACTGATCTCTGTTAGCTTTGTCGATCTTCATTTTTGTTTTTGTTTTTTTTTCATTCTGAAGTGTTAATGATTACTTACTTTTCTTTCCTTCTGACATTTTATATATATGTGTGTGTGTGTCTTATATGATATGTCTTATACGTATTAAGTTTGTATGTCTTATGGAGTTTGCATTAAATCGTTGAGTTTTATATAGCTTCGCGAAGAGATATGTTTTTTTTTTTTGCTTTCAGTTGGTATTTGTCTTATACAATTTTGTTTGTCTTGTACTTCATCATTAAATCTTTGTCTTATTTGTCTTACAATCATATGTCTGGTACTGATTCTACATCATTTGCTAGTATCCTAGCAGGTGTACAAAAGCTTAGAGGTGAAAAGACACAGACAAATCAGGCACATAGTACAAGTTCAACTGCATTGGCAAATACACAGACAAATACAAATACACAGACAAATACAAATACTTTCAATAAGACAAATACATATGCGAAAAATACAAATACTTTAAAACGTGTCAACGCTTTTAACCAAGACAAATCAAGACCAACTCCAAGAATCAAAACTTCAATATCGGTAAATAAGACACAAACTGGAAATCCATTACTTCAACACATAACAAATGTCAATTGGTCATATGTCGAATCAAGAAATGTTTATGACTACTTAGTAAATGATAGAAATGTCTTATTTCTCTCGTTAAAATATCATAAATTACATCCGGAATATCTACAAAATAAGATGAAACCGTTAGTTAAGAAAGATGCCATATTATTAGCAGTTGTTGATATCGATAACGAAGAGACAATCTTAAGAGAAGTCAACAAAATGTGCTTGTTCAATGAATTTACGTTGCTTTTGGCATTCAGCTTTGAACAAGCCGCAAAGTATTTGACATACCTGGCAACGACCCCATCAAAAGTAAGGAAAGAGACAGCTCCATCAGCTTAATGAATCAGTTCCCTTGCCCGATTGCGTAATCTTGGCACTCTTTGCACCAAATTGTATAGCTCTCTTTGGTTCTTCAGATACAAATGACAGATTTATCCTCTTTGCCAACTCCCTTAAGATGTACTTGGATACTTTATAGTTGATCTCAATAGTCGAGGTGGAAAACTCAACAACCTCGTGGGATAAGAATGGATATCTCACTTCTACTCCATTGTCTGATATGACTTTATCATCTCTCATGAGATTACGTTCATGAATATTGTTAATTTGTCTTGATAGCTCTGGTACTAATGTCTCTAGGTCCTTGTTGGCAAATTTATGATATCCACCATATAGTTCATCAGCTCCTAGTCCACTTAACAAGACTTTAGCCTTAGATTGGTAGTTATTATGTCTTATAACATCACCATTGAACTCCAACCTGATACCTCTACCTCTTGAGGCAAAATAAAAGGCAATTGCAATAGAAAGATCCATCTCTGTGTTCTTTGGATACATCAATTCAATAACTCTTGGTCTTATAACTTGGTATTCTTCGTATGATACATTAATCTCTATCAGATTGAACTGGATCTGTGGGTATAATTTACACAGCTGTAACCATGATTGTATAGCTAATAACCTGTCAGGAGCTTCACCCGCACTCATTCCTGTTCTTGGATTGTCAAATGCAACGTTCAAAAGATCAATTCTAGTGTTTTCAGGGGATAATGAAGCAGAGATACCGGCAATAACAGTACAATCTAACCCACCAGAGAACAATATAGAAAAAAGTGCATCATCTCGTTCAACAATGTGTAGTGGTTGTATGGTCTTAATTCTTTGATCAATAGAATGTGTTATTATCTGTTCTAAATTTCGTAATCTCTCCTCTTTATGCTTAAAATCCTCATCAACTAATGGGTTTATAGTGTAAATGACTTCATTATCAACCGTCTCAAGTGTATGATCTTTCATGTGATATTGGTATATAACACCATTCAAGCAATCAACAAAAGATTCTCTATCATCTTTAGGTTGTAAAGATGATATTGTTAATCCATTCTTAGTAGAATATACCAAACTTCTCTTACCAATTGGATCTCTACCAAAACTAACAATTTGTGTAGATTTTTGGTATATAACATATGCAAACTCTCCATCCATCTTGTTTATCGTGTCTTTAACATTGGAAATCTGTAACTGTGATTGTATCCATTGTGTGTCATTGCCCTCAATGCCGTATAGTTCACCATTGAACTGTATAACAAAGTCATCGTTGATTAAAGGTTGTTCGGTGAAGGGAGATCTTAGAGATAAGACAGAGCTGAAGAAGTTTATGCCATCAACAGTGGCTAAAAAATGAGAGTCAGGTCCTCTTTGTCTTATTTTGTGTATAAGATCATCGTCTCTATTACCTGTGAATAGTAGGATACCACACATTTTTGTCTTGTCATTGTATTATAAAGACGAGATGTTGATTAAATTTTTCGCACTTTAGAGAAAATAAACAAACCACACAAATACAAGACAAATACCAATAACATAAGACAAATACAAGACAAATACAATAGAATAAGACAAAGAAAGAAAGAAAAAAAGACAAAAAAACAAAAGAATAAAACTCACAAGACAAAATGGAAAGAGAAAGCGTGGAAAGTACAAGGACAAGAGCATCAAAATTTGATTTTGAACTGTTTTTAAGACAACTGCGAAGTAAAAAAGCTGATCCAATACTAAGATACACAAGGTCTTTCATTAAGAGTTTTATGAGTAAGAAGTGGACAACAGATGAACAAGTTAAGATAATAGGTGACTTCAAATTGTTTATATTTGACAAGATGTTACAATATGAACCATTCTGTCTTATGAATGAGACGGACTATGAAAATGCTAAAGCTGGAGTGGAGAAACTTGTAATGACAAAACTATTTGAATTAACTTATTCACCTTCAATTTTACAGTTGGATGAATCACATAGACAAGATTTGATATTAGACGAACATTTAAATGAACAATATAAGACATTTGGACATTTAACCGCAAAGGAACTTGATGTTGATAAAGTATTGGTTGAGCATGGAGATGAATTCTTACAACATGCAGCAATAGAATTAAGCAAGATGAATCAATTCAAAGCACCAAGGGCAAAGATCATTTGTATATTAAATGCCTGTAAAATCCTATTCAAGTTAATAGAAAGTGGAGATCAAAATCAAAATGCCGATGAATTTTTACCCTTAATGGTTTACACGGTGTTAAAGGGTAAAATTGAACATTTGTATTCAAATTTGAGGTATGTTGAAAGATTCAGTTTCATTGATTCAAGTGAGACTGATTATTATTTGGTATCGTTGAATGCTGCTGCTGAGTTTATCAATAATCTGTAATGTAATCATCGTATACGATATGTATATGTTGTATGTGATAGTACACAAAAATTCAATGGTACTGTAATATGCCATTTTTGTATATGGTATACAGTATATGATACAATAGGTTATAATGTTACTATATGACAATGTATTTATATGACATTATAGGTTAGGATGTATGTGTTAGATCAATATGTGATGTGATGCGGTGCGGGCTTTGAAAACTCGGAAGTATGTACAAAGTCTTAGTCCCCGAAATATAAAAGCCTACACTTCCTCCTACTGTCACTTATACTCTTACACTTACTTCTATAGAAAGCAAAGATGACTTTCACTCCAATAGAAACCTCCATCGGTGCTATTCTGATTCAGTTGGCAACAACCAACTATTTCAAACAAACAGGCAGAACAATAGGGTTCTCCAGTTGTATAACTTCTGTTACAAAACTATCAAAATCAGCATTTGAAATAGTCTGTGGTATGGTTATATCGAGTTTATTCGTTAAACAATTCTTACCACAGTTTATTCCACCTCCATTTATCTCGGGTAATCTTCCATTACTTTCATTTGCCGGTCTGTTAGTCGGTATAGGTACAAAACTTGGTAAAGGATGTACTTCTGGTCATATGATTGCTGGATTATCAAGATTAAGACTACGATCTTTAGTGGCAACTGGTTGTTTTGCTTCAAGCGCAATGGCTGTGGTATATATCACAGGTATGGGTAAAGAGTTAGCTACTTCTTCACCAAATTATTTGCCGGTATGGAACTATAATTTGTTGACTGATGATGTTATAGCACCATTATTACTTGTATCAACTTCACTAGTGTACTTCATATTACCTAAAATCTCAAGTTTATTTACTTCCTCGAGAAGTAAGTCTATTCTTCAATCAGTTAATGGTGTTTTAAGTGGCTTCTTGTTCGGGGTTGGATTACACATTGCGGGTATGTTAAATGCCTCGAAGACTATTGGATTCTTATCATTACCAACTCTACAATATTTTGATCCGTCATTAGCATTAATTATGGTATTTGCAGTCTTGCCAAATATCTTCATTTGGAAAGATATACAAACTAGAAAACCACTTCTCTGTGATCAGTTTGATGTTGCAACTTCAACGGATTTACCAAAAAGTTTTATCGTTGGCTCTTTACTATTTGGTGTTGGTTGGGGAATCATGGGTGTATGTCCCGGTCCAGGATTACTTAACATAGTTCATCACACTGATTCTGCCATTGTTTGGTTAGCTTCCTTCCTCGTTGGACAATATGCAAGTGAATACATCTAACTTCTTCATCGGCTAACTTCCTTCGGCTAAATTATTTTTTTTTCTTCTCTCTCTGTGTGCGCTTAAGCGCTTTGAGTATATAAAGAGTCGGAGATCCTATTTATACCATATACCAATCTAACTAAAACGTAAGTAAACATATAATAGAATCTGCCAATTGACTACAAATTATGTCAATCAAACTCGCTTCCGGTTATAACTTCCCACAAGTTGGCTTCGGGATTTGGAAAGTAAGTTCTAACCCTTGTTCAACGGAATTCCGTACACTAACATTTTACTGTAGGTACCAAGGGAAACTTGTGCTGACCAAGTTTATAATGCTATTAAGGCAGGTTACAGACATATTGATGGTGCATATGACTATCAAAATGAAATTGAAGCTGGTAAAGGTGTCAAACGAGCCATTGAAGAAGGTATTATCACTCGAGAGGATATCTTCATCACTACCAAGCTCTGGAACAACTATCATGAAGCAGAAAGAGTTCTTGAAATGGCCAACCTTCAAAATGAAAAATGGGGACTTGGTTATATTGATCTATACTTGATTCATTTCCCTACTGCTTTAACTTATATTGAACCAACTACTTTGGAATTCCCAGCTTGGTGGATTGACTCTGAAAGATCTGATGTTAAGCAAGCTCGTGTCTCAATAAGAGAAACTTGGGAAGCAATGGAGAAAACTGTTGATTTAGGTATTGCAAGATCAATTGGTATTTCTAACTTCTCAGCTCAATCAATTTATGACATCCAAACTTACAACAAACATCCAATTTCTTCTTTACAAATTGAGCATCATCCATATTTGGTTCAGCCAGAGTTGATCCAACTTTGTAAAGAACAAAACATTGCAGTCACTGCTTATTCTTCTTATGGACCACAGTCTTTCTTGGAACTGCCAGGTATTTTCTCTGAATTGGCGTCAGATATCACACCTTTACTTAAACATGATGTCATTGAATCGATTGCTACAAAGTATTCCAGAACTCCAGCTCAAGTCTTGCTCAGATGGTCTACACAGAGGGGTATTTGTGTTATTCCAAAATCTAATAACCCAGAACGTCTCGTGGAAAATTTGAATCATACTAACTTTGATATGACTGAAGATGAACTGAAGCAAATCTCCTCATTGAATAGAGGTTTGAGATTCAATGATCCTGGGTATTATCTTCCAAACCATCCACTTAGAATCTTTGCTTAGTCTTTATCTTGGTCTATAGAGCTTAGTGTATATCTTAGTCATTATATTTCAGTCTGTGTATCTCTAATTTTGTATCTTAATCTTCCTTTGTTTTATGTCCTAGTCTTTTATCCTAGTCGTTATACATATAAAGAGAGATATTCAACATGTATATTCTTAGTCTTATATATTAAAGTCTTGAAATGATCTTAACATCCGGTTTAGCATCGTCCTTGACCAATACCTTGATAGAGCCATTCTTTGGATCAGATGCCAATTTCAAAGCCTTATCAGCATCCTCCAATTTGAATCTATGAGTAACTAACTTATCAACTTTGATATTACCACTACTGATCAACTTAATCACAGTTGGCCAAGTATCGTGATATCTGTTAATAAACTTCACATCAATTTCTGCAAGTGATAAATGCATGAATGGTAATTTGTTAATATAATCACGACCAACACCGATAACTAATAACAAACCAGATCTTCTAACAACATAAGCCATTGTATTGATGGAATTCTCAACACCAGTACACTCCAACACTCTTGGAGGTGCTTCATATTCAGTTTCACCAAACAGTTTCTTGATAGTAAAACCATTTTCTTTTTCAGATTTTGTAGTGTCTATCTTATAAGTTATAACATCTGGAACTAATTCTTTAGCAAAATCCAATCTTTCTTGAGATAAATCAGTGATCACAATTGGTGTACAACCAGAAGCCTTACCGAGAAGCAATGTAACAAGACCAATTGGGCCGGCACCGGCAATACATAATGCTTGGCCAACTGAGAGCTGTGCTCTAGTTACACCATGAAATCCAACTGATACAGGCTCGACAATTGCACCTTGTTCATATGACATGTTATCTGGTAACTTATGAACAAATTTAGCACTATGGACCAAATATCTTTGAATTGCACCTTGATAAGGTGGAATTCCAATGAATTGAACGTCTTCACATAAGTTATAATCACCTTGAAGACATAAGAAGCAGTTAAGACATGGAATACCAGGTTCAACTGCTACTCTATCACCAACTTTGACGTTAGTCACACCAGGACCAACAGCTAAAATATCACCAGCTGACTCATGTCCGAGAACACAGTCTTGGTTGACAACCAACGGACCAATCTTACCGTGCTTATAAAAATGAACATCTGAACCACAGATACCAGTGACTCTAGGGTGGACTAACACCTGACCGGCCTGAAGACGTGGAATCTTATCGGCATTCTCCCTTATGAAGAGTTTACAATCCGGAGTGACTTGAAGGGAAGGGTTGCAACCTTGACACATTTTTTTTTCCTGTTATGATTCTACTTAGTTAGCAGTTAGTCAGAGAGTCGGGTGACAGAGAATCTGCAGGATGTCCGCACTAAATACTCGTCTCTAGGGGGATCTGCACGGGGGGATTAAGCTGAGTTGCTCGCTCGAACCTGAAAACGCTCAATTTTTACCCTGGAAGAGTCGAAAAACTCACTAAAAATCTTTCTTTATATACACAAGCATCATATAATCTAAAATAATGATATATATAAATGTGCGGCACACCGTTTCGCCACTATAATATATCCAGTTATCATATTTTAGTAACTCCGAGACTCGCGTAAATGGTCCGGGGTAATGATCTTGCCGGTAATGAATGACCGATGGGTTGGGGTACTTCTTCAACCATCAAAATGAAAAATGAAAACAAAAGAAACTACCGATGGTACTACAAAAAGCATACATCTCATAAACCCGCACTTTGCCCACTTTTAACCGTTTTTAAAGCACAATTTACCGAGGCCTTTCAACCCGGAAGCGGTTACATGAAAGATCGCGGTTAAATGAAATTAAGCGCTACTCGAGAAGCGATGAGCTTTGCCCTTTTATATAACGAAAAGTGTGCACTCTCCTTTATGTGCTTGTCAAACGCTTAGAATGATCATAAAGAATAAAGATGACAACAGAAATTCACGATTTGGCGTTGAGGTCCATTAGAGTGCTCATAGCTGATCTTGTTCAGCAATTTAATGGTGGACACCCAGGCGGCGCCATGGATATGGTAGCTATAGGTATTGCGTTGTGGAAATATACCATGAGATTTGCCCCAAATGATCCAGATTTCTTCAACAGAGACAGGTTTGTCTTATCAAATGGCCACACTTGTCTATTTCAATACGTTTTCCAACACTTAGTCGGTTATAAACATATGGGAATGGATCAATTGAAGTCCTATCACTCGAGAGATCCAGAAATGTTGTGTCCTGGTCATCCAGAGATTGAAATTCCTGGAATTGAAATAACTACTGGTGCACTCGGTCAAGGTATTGCAAATGCTGTTGGTTTAGCTATAGCTTCTAGGAATTTAGCAGCAACTTATAACCAAGATATCCAATTGGTGTCAAATCATACATTTTGTATGGTTGGTGATGCCTGTTTACAAGAAGGTGTTGCTCTCGAAGCTATTTCTTTAGCTGGTCACCTATGTTTGAATAACTTGACGGTTATCTATGATAACAACCAAATAACTTGTGATGGCTCGGTTGATTTGACTAATACTGAGGATATTAACTTGAAATTTAAGTCTGTTAACTGGGATGTCATTGAAGTTTTCAATGGTTCAGATGATATCGATGCCATTGTCTTAGCATTGGACAAGGCAAAGAAGAATTCTAAGCCAACGTTGATCAATGTACATACTAAGATAGGCATTGGTTCTTTAGTTGAAGGTAAAGCAGTGGCTCATGGTGCTGCATTTGGTCAAGAAGAAGTTGATAGATTACATGTGATCAACGGATTCCCAATTGAACAAAAATATCACATACCTCAAGAAGTTTATGAATTCTTCAGTGATCTACCGTCAAAGGGGGATTCCTATAAATCTGACTGGTATTCATTATTGGAATCTTATAAACTGAAATATCCAGCAAAAGCTGCTGAATTTCAACTACGTATGAAAGGTCAACTACCTACGAACTGGGAATCACTAATCCCTAAGAAGTTAACTGACTCTCCAACTGCTTCTAGGAAAGGTTCAGGTTTGGTTTTCAATCCAATAGCTAAAGAGCTCAGGTCCTTCATGGTTGGCACGGCTGATTTATCACCTTCTGTTAATATGATGTGGGATAAGAAATCTGATTTTCAGAATCCGGATATCTCCACAAGCTGTGGACAAAACGGTTCATACAGTGGCAGATACATCCATTATGGTATAAGAGAACACTCAATGGCTGCAATTTCAAATGGTATTGCTGCTTACAACAAAGGCACTTTTATTCCAGTGACTTCTACATTCTTTATGTTTTATATGTATGCTGCACCAGCAGTAAGATATGGTGCTCTTTCTGAACTTCAGGTCATTCACGTCGCTACACATGATTCTATTGGAACCGGTGAAGATGGTCCAACTCATCAACCTATTGCCCTTGCTGCATTATACCGTGCTATGCCAAATCTATTATACATTCGTCCTTGTGATAATGAGGAAGTCGCAGGAGCGTGGGAAGTTGCAATCAAGGCTAAAAATACTCCATCTATTCTATCTCTCTCGAGACAAAACTTGAATCAATATCCACAATATTCAAAACGTTCTAAAGTTAGTAAAGGTGGTTACATTTACATTGATGTTGAAGATCCACAAATAAACTTGATAGGTGTTGGTTCTGAAATGAAATTTGCAGTGGAGGCTGCCCTCAAGTTACAATCACAAGGTATAAGAACTCGTGTTCTTTCATTCCCATGCCAATCACTGTTCGACAAGCAGCCTTTGGACTACAAAAGATCACTTTTACGGAGAGGTCAAATACCAACAGTTGTCATTGAGGCATATGCTCCTAATGGTTGGGAAAGGTATGCTACTGCTGGATTCTCATTACAAAGGTTTGGTAAATCATTACCGGGAGCTGACTGCTATGATTACTTTGGCTTCAACTCTGATACCATTGCTGAGAATGTCGAACTTTACTTTAAGGCTGTTCTTTCCGACCCAGCATTAATGTGGGAGTTCCAGGACTTGAACTCTAAGGGTATATAATCTTATATAAATCAATGCAATATTCACTTAAAAGTTCTATAAAATAGCTTATAAAGAGTTGATACACCCGGACACCTCATTATATGCGCTCTCATTAGCCACTGTAAATATACATCTAATTATCAGGAAAGCTCTTTAATAGTAATATTTCTGATACTATTAGAATGCTATAAGTTAGATCTCCATGATTGTGGTGTTATATATTCACAAATCAAAGATTTTTCAGAAATCAGCTGTCTAACGTATCATTAAACACTAAAATTTCTTAAGTGGAGATCCTCTTTTTCTCGGTTTTCTCGAAAAATTAATATTTATCAGCTCAAATAAAGCTCCAAAATTCAACGAATATTTGTGTTAATACAGTGACAATCTAGTAATAAAAAGGGGCTTTCTAACGCTACCAAATAAGCTATATACTTTAATACATTAAAATTATTTAATTAAAACTTCTACAAAAATAAATAGGTAAATCTTTAGTATAAGAATTCGCGAAATTATAGCTCGATGCCTTCCCCGGATAATCGTGCATTAGATCCAGTCCCAATCTTAAAATATCTCGATCCGAGACTGGACTCACTGAAAGACTGTTTGTTTGGTAGCCAGTGATCATCAGTCAGAATATATATGAAGTATCGAATAGAACACAATAGAGATGAACAGAAAATTCCCTAAACAGGGATTTGCAGGACTGACTTGACTGCGAAAAGCCACAAGTGAGACTGAAAATGACTCCGAGACTCTTTTGTGGGGTGCCGATGTGGGACTCTGGGGACTCAGAGTCTACGCGGCCTCTCTGTGCTCGACGCGGGGGAGGGGGGAAGAGAAGGTGAAAAAGATCGCCTTAGCTGTCATTTGATACCACAAAATACAGAAAGATAGAAAGTTAGAGAAAAAGTAAAGAAGTTGAGGTACCAAGGGAAAAGGGTGAAATGTCTCAGACGATAACACTTGAGAACGCATTGACAGAAAAGGAGGAGCAGCTGCGTGGGGTGAAGAAGAGAGTTCGGACTGGTTGTTATAACTGTCGGAAGAAACATAAAAAATGTGATGAGCAAAAACCAATTTGTAAAGCTTGTTCTCAAAGGTTCGAGTTGTGTGAATGGCCAGATTCTAATGCACCAGCAAAAAACAAAAAGAGGAGGCTCAGTAAACCTTCTTCAAACAATTCTGACGACTCACCAAATACAACAGAATTGCAAGCGATCGACACTTATTCTAAAAACCTCGAGTCAATTGATAATTCCTTGGCAACAGAGACAATTGCCAATGCTCAAAATGATGATAATTCATGGATAAACGTCATAGGTCATCCTGGGTCGCCGTCCCAGAGCTATGGACTAGGAGGCTCACAGAAAAACAGCGTATCGTCTGCTGTTTCTCCAGGTGGATCTATCCTTTCAAATGGCACTCATCACCCACCACAGAACACAATGAATGACACAACAGAGTTTCCTTTCATTCTCAGTCCCACTGACTTTAATCTCCTCGAGTTTGATGATCTGAAATCGACACTTAGAGACTATATGTTTGCTAATGCATCAAACATGGAGATGGGCTCAGCCCTTCCATTGGAACAGCCACAGACTATAAATTCTCCTCATGACCCAGAGTCAATCCCATTTCTAACACAACAAGAGCAAAAAATGCTTCTAAAGACATATCTTTACAATGTGGCACCTTGGCTCGATATGTTCGATCTCTCAAGACAATTCGGTCTTGAAACTACACAGCTTTCAAAGGCATCAAAGGGCCTAAGATATGCCATCCTTGCCTTAAGTGCAAGGCAAAAGGAGAAAACAGATCAGACTTATGATCCATCAAAATCGAAGATACTGTACCAGCACTCTTTAAGGCATCTGATTCCATCTGTCAAGAATGCTCCAGATGTTACGGCAATATCCACTTGTGTCCTATTGTGTGTAATAGAAATGATGTCTGTTTCACCAGAGAAATGGAGATATCATATTGAAGGTTGCGCTGCACTGTTTAAGGCAACAGAAATAAATGGGTTCAGTTCAAAGTACAAAAGAGCACTGTTTTGGTGTTTTGCACGCATGGACGTTAATAGTGGAGTTGTTGGTGAACAGAACACAATGATTGAAAGTGATAAATGGTTGCCGAATGGTACATCAGTGTACCGTGCCAGAGAGTTGTTCTGCAAAGAAAATTCTATTGACATGTATGCAAATTACATGGTATTTTTATGTTCAAGAGTACTGAACTTGATAGCCAGTGATAATACAAGCAAGTTCGACAAAGAATGGGAAATCATATGGAAGGAAGTGAACCAATGGCATCAAAATAGACCGGAACAGATGAAGGCAATCATTGAGTTTGATTCAAGTCCATTCCCAGAAGTTCTATATGATAACGGTCCGGCTATATCGAGTAATCAATTGTACCATATGGCCATAATACTACTTTATGAAGTGAAACCGAGAGGGTTTAAGATTGACACAAAGGTATATAAACCTGCCACATGGCATGCCAAACAAGTTTGTGCCATTAGCATTCATAATGATCATCATGGTTGCTGGAACAATTCTGTTCAGAGTTTGTACGTTGCAGGGAAGCTACTCACACATAAGGATGAACATCGTATTGTGTTGGATCTACTGGAGAGAATTGAAACTACAACTGGATGGTCAATGAAATTCAGAGCGAAAGATTTGAAGGAGTTCTGGGATCAGATTTAATTAATAAACCGTTGTGTTCTTAATAGTGAACTTCTCAGTTAGTGAATCGTTGTCATCACTCGACTGGGAGGCATACAATGTGTAGCTACCTTTCTCGGAGACCCACTTGTCCTTTGTTTCATCAAAGAATCCAGTTGCATCATTAACATTGAGAGATAAGGACACAACTTGGGATTCTTTAGGATTGAGGTGAATCTTCTCAAAGCCCTTAAGTTCTTTCACAGGTCTTTGGAAACGAGGGGCATCAGCACCAATATATATCTGAACGACAGAGGCACCAGCGACACTACCAATATTAGTGACTGTAACAGAGATATCGAGACCGTCATGAGTCTGCTCAACTCTGAGAGAAGAAAGCTCAAAATTGGTATAAGACAAACCATAACCGAATGGGAACAGAACCTGCCTTTTTGTTTTCTCAAAGTATCTATAACCAACATATATGTCTTCACCGTAAAGAACTCTGTTATTATCGGTAGTGTTGTTGATAAATGATGGAGTATCTTCAAAACGGATAGGGAAGGTCAGTGGTAACTTACCAGATGGGTTCACGTCACCAAATAGAACATCGGCAATACCATTTCCTGTCTCATTACCACCATATGATGTATATAACAATGTTGATGCTTTCTCTGCCCATGGCATCTCTACAGGGGTACCTGCCTGAATCACAACCACTGTTTTTTTGTTTACTGCAATAAGCGATTCAATGAGTTTATCTGACAGTCCTGGAATCTTTAGATCAGTTCTATCAGCTCCTTCGGATTCGTAATCTTGGTTTAAACCTGTGATAACAACGACTTGATCAAATTGCTTAGCTTTTTCAAGGGCACTAGCAAGAGCTTGCTCATCACTAATCTTTGGTATACCACCAAATCTTAGACCACCACCACCGTAGAAAGTGGCATTGACCGTACCATTAAGTGGAGAAGTTGATCCAGAACCGAATTCAATCTTTAATTGATACTTTTGGCCCTGAACGACCTTGTAAGTACCTTTAACTTCAGGGGTACCCAAACCATAGAATGATTCACCCAAAGTTTGAGTTGTACAATTGTCAACCACCAAATCACCGTTGATAAAGACCTTCGCAGTACCGAAAACTGCAGTTCCAAATTCATATTCACCATCGTGCTTAGGGACAAAAGTCGATGTTAGGTCAGCGTAGAAAACATCGGATCTCTTGAGGTCTTTATGAACGTAGTCATTCATTCTGAAATAGTTAATATTTGCATATTTGACAACATCAAATGGCTTACGAGACTTCTCCTCCGGTGGCTCGTTGTAGATCTCGATTAAAGTACCATTTGTTCCATCTTCAAGGAAGAGTTCGCTCATCAAAGTTGGTAAGTATCGATGATTGAAAGCACCAAGCTCATAAGTGACCAAATCTTCACCGATTTTTTCTTTGATTGCATCCAATGGTGAAACAGCATGGTAAGGTGTTGCCAATGCAGAACCACCTCCAGAGTATGCAGCATAGTTGACATTTGGACCAACTACCAACGTTTTGGCTCTCTTTTTCAATGGGAGGACGTTGATATCATTCTTCAACAACACTGCTGCCTCACCAGCAGCTCTTCTTAATAGAGCCCTATCCTCCGGTGTGTTTCGTTGGGTCTCTGGTGCAAACTCAGGGACACCAGCACTCTCAACAGATTTGACAAGGTTCAACACTTTACGAACTCTTTCATCCAAAGTCTCTGTACTCACAGTCTTTGCAAACAGGGCATGGTTTAAAGCAGCACATCTCCAACGACCAGTTCCTGGCATTTCAAGGTCTAATCCAGTATTCATAGCCTCAGATGTGGAGTAAGTACCAGTCCAGTCGGAGATGACAGTACCGTTCCAATCCCACTCTTTTCTAAGGATATCATAAAGATGTTGATGTTCACTGCAATGAGTACCATTGACCCTATTATATGATGTCATTAAAGCCTTTGGGTTAGACTTTTTAATGGCAATTTCGAATGGCTTAAGATATATCTCTCTGAGTGCACGTTCCGAGACAATGGAGTTTGATGAGAAACGTTCATTCTCTTGATCATTACAAACGTAGTGCTTAATTGTAGCAGCCAATCCATCTTCTTGAAGTCCATTGATATAGCTAGATGCCAATTCACCAGAGAGTAGTGGATCCTCAGCAAATGATTCAAATCCACGACCACCATTTGGGATTCTTTGGATGTTCACAGTAGGTGCCAAAACAACGTGTGCACCCTTGGCTCTGGCTTCTTTGTCAAGTAATTTACCAACATCGTAAAGTAAAGCCTTATTCCAAGTGGATCCCAGAGCAGTTCCAACAGGTACACACGCTGTTGGAGTCGAATTGAAGTGGTGCTGTCCTCTAATACCGTTCGGGCCATCAGATGTTCTTATAGCTGGGACGTTAAGCCTTGGAATTGACTTTGTGTGCCAATAATCTCCACCAGAGACGAGGGAGATCTTCTCCGGTTGAGTCAATTGAGATAACACTTCCTCGACGTCCATTGTAAACTCTCTCTTTTCCTCTCTGTTTGTTAAAGAAATGGGGGGAGGGAATAAAAGAGTTGTGGAGACAGGTGACATTTTTCAGATCTCTTCAACCCCCTCCCCTCGCCACAGATCTCGTAGAGATTCTCGGGCTCTCGCGGAGTTTAACGGATTTATTTAGGTGATCTGCATTTGCAATTAGTCATTTAATTTTGATTTATTTTTATGTAATGGATCAATTCACTTGACGTAATTGTTCTCCGTATCTAATTAAAACCAAACAACAAATCGAGCCTACACAAAGGAATAATGCAGATATAGTGCTTGTCCATCCAACTCCAATGGAGTCCAGTTCCGGTAATACTGTGGCAGAACTAATACATGCCGCGATGAACCTAACGAAATAGTTACCAGCTATGGCATCACCTCTCAGGTGTGGCATTGAGTCCACACAGTAAGTGTTTATGCTGGGATAGCAAACAGTTTGAGCCACAGCACCTAAGAAGAGCATTATAATCGGTAGTGCCATTCCGCCTTTTTCCTTTTCTAAGCACCATCCATAGATAAGTGTTGTAGCTGGAATCACTAGTCCAAGAGCCCAGATCATACTTCTTAATCTATCTTCAGGGATTCTGCGTCCTTTTAAATTGATATACTTACGGACGTTGTAATCAGCCCAACGTCCACCAAATGCTGCTCCAGTAACGTAACCAACACCTGGTGCCAAATAAAAGAGACCTCCATAGACAGGCTTTGTCAAATTGAAACGTGGATCAACAACATATCTGATCGGTGTTAATAATGAGAACATGTTAAAATGAATAGACATGGAAACGACACCGGCTAAAGTCAAGTTCTTGAATTTGAAAATGTTGATTAGAACTCTTAATGGGTTATATCCAACAAACCATACTTTCTTGCCCGTTGATCTTCTCTTTAGAGTAAGTTCGGTGACTCTAGATGTCTCTGGGAAAAATACAATGGCAAGTACCAAATCAATTGCGGTCAGTCCAACTTGTACCCAAAAAATAACTCTCCAACTCGTGTAAGTAACAATAATACCACCCAAAACAGGACCAAGAGCAGGACCAAGCTGTGATCCCAAAAGAGATAATCCCAATGCATTTCCCCTTTCAACCGGTTTGTAGATGTCACCAAGGGCTTGTGAACCGACCGAGAAGGGTAATGTACCGAATAGTGCTGAAAGGGCTCTGAAAATGAAGAACATTGCCAAATTTTGTGACAGTCCAGTTAACAAAGTACATATTAAGAATAATGCTAAACATACTAAAAAAGTATATCTTTTACCGTAAATGGATCCTAAAGGAGATATGGCCACTGTGGATATACCCATCATCAAGTTGTAAACTGCATTTGATATGTTTATGACTGTTCCTGTAGTTCCAAACTCTTCAGCAATAATAGAGACAGCTGGTAAAAATGACATCGTACTTAATGGTGATAGAAAACAGGATAATGACACAATAAACACAATTAGCTTCTTCCTCTGTGGTGAAAACCTGGCATAGAATGTTTCTTCGTCCATCAGCTCAAGCTCAGTTACCTCATCGTGATTTTCATCTTCAACTTTGGGTACTTTCAATGTTGCCTCCTGATCCAATTCTTTCTCTTTCATCATATAAAATCCATTATATATATAAAATTGATCAACTCCCTTCAGTTTTTTTTAAAGAGGAAAAATGTATTCAACACCTTTCAAGTATTAAAATGGTTATCACAGAAATTTTAATCCGTTTCTCGGTCGAGAAGCGCACAATACCGATCGCCACTTACCATAAGCAATGCGGATATCTAAGCTTTGTGCGGAGATGAACTGTTGATTCTCCGTCAATTGAATGGCTGTTGATGCTGTAAAGAGAGCTGGTCATCGGACAAAGTGTCATTGTCCCCGACTGCGAAAGTTGGGTTTGTCACATAAGGGCTTCTCGGAGAACTTGCTCGAGATCTCCGACGCTATCTCTAAGCTGGGGTTTGACCCAGAAAAGACAATAAAAAAAGTGTTGATTCCTTTATCACCATACACAACTTTGTCACTCTTTGTATCACCATAGTAAGAGAAAACAGATCAAGAAAGGAAAAAAAAATGGGTGTTAGAAAGTTCACAATTGCCGGTGTCCAGGTAGGTCCTATTCAGAAGGCCACTCCAAAGACAGAGACTGTTGCAAGATTGGTAAAGCTTTTGAAAGAGGCTGCTCAAGGTGGTGCTAAGCTTGCTGTGTTCCCTGAGCTCTGTTTGACTTCTTTCTTCCCACGTTGGTACATTGAATCCCAGGAAGAAGTCGACTCATACTTTGAGAAGGGTGATATTTCACAATCTTCAACTGTTAAGCCATTGTTCGATGCCGCTAAGGAACTCGATATTGGTTTCGTGCTCGGTTACGCTGAGTTGACTGATGATGG
Organism: Petasospora bimundalis; assembly: GCA_030569745.1. Taxonomy (NCBI): domain Eukaryota; kingdom Fungi; phylum Ascomycota; class Saccharomycetes; order Phaffomycetales; family Wickerhamomycetaceae; genus Petasospora; species Petasospora bimundalis. Next base: position 140,571 of record JAJMLR010000024.1, read on the forward strand.
TCATCACTTCAACACTTACATCCTTGTTGATAACCAGGGTCAGATCGTCCAAAAGTATAGAAAGGCCCATTTACCTGGATTTGTTGAACCAACAGAAGGTATTGCATTCCAACAGTTGGAAAAAAGATACTTTGAATATGGTGATTTGGGATTCCCAGCTTATCACTCAAACCCAGAATGGATCGATTCCACAATGGGAATGCTTATTTGTAACGATAGAAGATGGCCAGAAGCATGGAGAGACTATGCCTTGCAAGGTATGGATCTCTGTTTGAATGGATACAACACAACTGGTAACGGTACAGCTCTCTTTGGTGCTAAGGAGAACAAGGAGGTCAGACTTTATCACAGTGAGCTCTCCACTACTTCAAATGCTTATTTCAACTCTTGTTTTGCTGTATCAGTGGCCAAATGTGGTATGGAAGATGGCCAGGACTTGATTGCAGGTTCTATCATTGTGGATCCTAATGGATTGGTCATCGCCAAGGCAAAGACTGAAGATGATGAGGTTATCCTTGCTGAGATCGATTTGGATGAGGCTGTTAACGGTAAGAAGAAGATGTTTGACTTCTCCAGACATCGTCGTCCAGAGCTTTATGGTAGATTGATAGCACAGAAGGGTGCTATTGAGACACCATACAAGGCTTAAGAAGTTATTCCACATTTTTATATAGAGCATTTAGAAGCGGTTGTCATTAAGCAAAACAATTAATTGAATATGAAAATGAAATCTGTAGAGTACTTCGCATGAACCCATTTCCACTTACTACTACTTTTCACATGATTTGGTGCTAGACAACCCACAGATAGCTGTTATCTTGTTCAGAAGGTGAATGGCTAATAAAACCTTCTTCATCGTTTCTACAACTTATTTTCAACAAAAATCATTACAAAATCAATTAAAGCTCAATATCATACACAACAGCAGCCATTCAATCCACCTTAGTATGGATGAAAACCTGATCCTTTGAAGCAGAGGAAGTGGAAGCCATTTCCATTCCTTCGTATTCATCCATTGGCTTAGTCAATGTGTTACCTGGGTCATTCTCAAAGTGTTCCAAGTCAGCCATCCATAACTGTGGGATGAACTTACAAATCAAGTAGTAGACAATTGAGGCAACACAGATACCTGTAACATAAGAGAATGAGTAGACGTAGTAAGCCATGATTGGAACACTCTTGTTACCACAAACATATGCCAACCCCGGTAAGTTTGGAGTAATACCACAGATGAATGCAATGAAACAAGCTGGGTTGAAACCATGGTAGAATCTGTATGGACCATCGTGCTTATACAAACCTGGAACGTTGATTTGTCTCTTTCTTAAGATGTAGTAATCGACACACATGATACCAGCGATTGGACCCAAGAACAAGGAGTAACCACCAAGGAATGCGGAGAAACTGGCAGCAGAGTTCTGAACGTACCATGGACAAGACAAAATACCTAAAATCAAACAAACGTAAGCACCACGTCTTGGATTAACCCAACGTGGGAACCATAAAGACAAGTCATAACTGAAACTGACAGTATTAGCTGAAATGTTGGTCATCATAGTGGCAAATGCCCACATGAAGGAAGCAAAGAATTGAGCAGCTCTGTTTTCCCACAAAAGTTCAACTTGTAATGGGTTCCAGGTCTTAACACCATAGATAACTTCTGTGGCAGAAGTGACAATAATTCCTAAAAGACCACAGATAGTAACAAGGATAACAAGACCAAACAACTGAGGCCACCAAACTTGCTTTGGCTTTTTGGAATATCTTGTGAAATCGGAAATGTTCAAAGCTAAAGTAGCTTTTGGACCAATTGCAGACACCATACATCTAAAGAAGACAACCGCAGTAGGGGTACCATCTGTAATATTTGTACCTTGACTGAAAATTGGACCAAATCCCTTAGCTCCATGGACAGCCCATGCAAACAAAACAATTGTGAAACAAATACCAGAAATGATCTTTACAGTGAAAAGGAATCTTAACTGGTTGACGGTAAGGTATAACGCTGGAATTTGAACGATGACACCAAGGAAGAAACATAAGAGTGTTGCACTTGTGATCTCAGCACTATCTGGGAGGTGGTTGGCAAAGTTTTTGAATGAAGGCCAAATAGCTTGAAGCATCGATTGGATACACTGACCCAAGAGCAATGTTTGTGTACCAGTCCACAAGATGCAAACAACACCTCTAATACCAACCATTATATGAGCACCTGAGAATCCAGGGGCAGCACCTGCAGTGTATCTCATAAGCATAGGGAAGCCCAAACCGTATTTGGCACCAACCATGGCGTTTAACATAGCAGGGATACAAACGATAATGTGTCCACAAACAATAGCAGCAACAGCCAAACCAGGTGAAAGACCTAATGAGATACTCGAGGATGCCACCTGATACATCGATATCGACATGGCTTCCGCAATCCAGAAACCAAGGTTACTAAACCACATCCATTTTCTCTCTTCCGACCATTGTGGGACAGGGTCCAAGTCTTTGTTAGAATAAAGCACACCGTCGGAGTAAGTACCCTCGGAGAGTGGCAGTTCTAGTCTCTCTTTGATGGCAGATAGCGACAGCATACTGAAGGGGGGGGGAGAAGAGGGGACTGTTCTACCTGTTATCTGGGTTCATCCAGCAAAATTTAGTATGGATGATGAGTGCAGCCTGTCTTCTTTATATCCAATTGCCATTGTCATATGCGGGACGTCGCCCATCGCTCTCTACGCACTCTTTTTTTTCTTTAAATCCGCCGCCTTGAAAGCTACGATAAGCGGTGCGGACTTGTTTACTGTATGTCCTCCGCCCCAAACCCACAGCCGTGCGCTCCCATTGGGCAGGAAGCAGCTGCCTACGCAAGGTCGTTTACAGCGTAGAGGTTGTCACCCCCTTGAAGCTCTCGGGGAACTCAGCTGAGTTAGGCGGAGATAGGCCAACTTGACACATGGCCACTATCGGAAATGGGTGGTGTCATTGTAACTGTTAGTACTAAAGTACTTCGGAGATCTGCCGCAACTTCTCCGATCGTTAGCTTTTTTGAGGGCTCGCGAATCTGCGCTTCCTCCCCAGACTGGGGACGTGAAGAGCTCAGGGGGTAAACTTTTCCGGTTAGTGTTCGGTGTTTGGTATAGATGTATTATTAGGCACTACTGTTGTTTGAACTCTAATATGATTATTATTTGTTGATCTAAACAAGGAGCGTTATCAACTATTGGTACTTCGCAGCATAAACCTCGGGGTTAACAGCAGTATGTGGGCTCACCTTTTCGTAGAAGAATTGCATGAGGTTTTTGACACATTTTTTCTCAAAGTTTTGGAAGCTATCTCTTGTGCATGCACCAGCGTGAGGTGTTAAAGTAATCTTCCAGTTATCTAATAATTTTTGATGAATCTTTGGTTCAAATTCGTGAACGTCAAAGCCTGCACCAACTAACTGTCCATTTTCAAGTGCATCAATCACAGCTTGTTCCTCAACGATAGGTCCTCTAGCAATGTTCACTAAACGAACTTTGGACTTCATTTTCTTGAAAGACTCTGCATTGATCAAATGACGAGTCTCTGGTGTGTATGGACACAATATTAATATACAATCTGCCTGAGCAAATAGTTCATCAACAGTTGCACAATATTTCATGCCTTCAACATTTTTGTCCTTTCTGTTATGGTAAATAACATTCATACCAAAACTTTGACATGTACGTGCGACTAACATACCAATATCCCCAAGTCCAATAACACCTAATGTTTTCCCATTAGGATCATCGGCAATGTTGGAGATGACCTGAGAATCATAATAAGCACCAGGGGTTCTGACACAGTGCTCTGCAAATGTAAGGTATCTAAAAGCTGATAATACCAAATAGATACCAACATCTGCAGTGGCACGAGAACAAGAATCTGGTGAGTTACAAAATACAACACCACGGGATGACAAGTAATCCACATCAACTATATCATAACCATGTCCGGATTGAACAACGATCTTACATGATTCAGGTAATAATCTCACGGCATCATCTCTAAGAATGTAGTGGTGAATATATGGGTTAGATTTCAACCAAGTAGAACGACAGATAGCATCAATATTACCAATTTTACCGTGGTCTGGTTTGCGTAATTCTTCCATGTATTCCTCAACTGTATCGAAATCATACACGACAATCTCAAAGTTCTCATTCAGAGTCTTCCATGCCTCGTCATCATGGACTGGGTTATCCCAAGGGACATAAAGGATCCTTGGTTTTATCTGTGCTGTCATTGTCCTGTGTCTATCGATCTTCACGTTAGAACATAATGTACTTTAAGTGCGAGATGCCTGAGTTTTATACGATCTGGCGAACGCGGAGTCCCTCATCGCCTTTTCCGATATCGCTCTGTCGCGCATTGAGCCATCAAGCTCTTCTCTTCTACACAGGTAATATAAGACTTTTCTATACTATTCCGTTCATATATAATCTTGTCCTCTGGTTTCCCTGGATTCCTTACTACTTGAGAAAAGACCCATTGACGATGTCTTCAGTCCACTTCTCACTAAACCTGTCAAAATATTGATACCAGTGACAACACCATCAACGACTTGAACACCTTTGTCTTTAACGGCATCTGTGACTGCTTGTTGCATATCTGACATACCAGCACATCCTAGGATAAGAACATCTGCTCCTTGATCAACAAGTTTTGTGGCAACGTCTGCCATTAATCCAAGGACTTCCTCTCTCGGTTTTGTATGCAGTTCTGCAACTTTCAAATTTGTACTCAGAAGACCAGCACAAAATCCATCAAGGCCCATTGCTCTTACCGAATGACCATGTCTTATGGAAGACCGCGGGACTGTCGTTAATATACCAAACTTACCACCAATGAGTCTTGCAGTGTAAATACCGGCTTCAAATATGCCACAAACGGGAACTTCAAACTCTTCACGGAGACAGTTAGTTAAAGGATGGTCTGAGAAGCAAGCAACTAGAACAGCATCAACTTGCCCAATGTAATCATATGAATCTTTGAAAGAGACAGCAGATGATAAGACACCATCCAGATGACATTCAATAGTGGATGGTGAAGGCTTTGGTGCTGTGTAACCGTATAATTTGACATCTGGTGCAAGATGATCCTCAGCCATCTTGAGACAGTTGATCGTCATTATCTCAGTAGCATTTGGGTTCAATAAAAGCACCTTAATTTTGTCACCTGTTCCCACAGATGGTAGGTCTTCAACGTTCTTCATTGTAGATGTTTGATATCGTTGCCCTACTAACCATTTTTGCCGTAATTGATGGTCAATCTTCGGGGTTTATATAAATCAGCTCCGAACAAATTCTTTACAGTAAAAAGCGCGTCTATCCATTCCGGGAAAGTGATGGCCCTTTCCCGATCGGGTTTACCCCAGATCTCGGGGTTGGTCTTAAAGAGAGCACCGCGCTGCTTTAAATTAACTTCACCCATCGTCCCTCTTCCGCAGTATAACTACACTCCACTCAATTTCCCATTGAAATGTTCGATCTTGTTATCCACAACGGTTATATCGTTACCGCATCTGATATCCTCCCACCTTCTGTATACATCGGTGTTAAGGATGGTGTTATCCAGACAATGACTACCGAACCTCTTGAAGGTACTAAAGTTATCAATGCACAGGGAGGCTACATCACACCAGGTGGAATTGACAGTCATGTGCACTTGGACCAGGACAACTCACCAACTGGAGACAAATTTGAGAGTGGTACCAGAAGTGCCATTGCCGGTGGTACTACAACAGTCTTGGCCTTCGCTACACAGAATAAGGGTGTTGAGGATTTGACTCAAGTCATCTCTGACTACCACAAAAGAGCTGCCTTGGGTCCTTACTGTGACTATGGTTTCCATTTGATTGTTTCTGATCCTAATTTGGAGATGGTCAAGCAATTACCTGAAGTTATTGAAAAAGAAGGTGTCACCAGTATTAAGGTTTACACAACTTACCCAAGATATAGACTTAGTGATGCTCAGTTGTTGGATATTCTGTTAGAGACAAGAAAGTTGAAAATGACCACTATGATCCACGCTGAAAATGCAGATGTTATCGATTTCATTAATGCTAAATTGGAAGAGAAGAAAATGACTGATCCATTTTACCATGCTGTTTCCAGACCAATTGCAGCTGAAGACGAGGCTTCTTATAGAGTTATTTCTCTTGCAAAATTCATTGACATTCCTATTTTGATTGTTCACATGTCAACCGAAGAGGGACTTGGTCATGTTCAAAGGGCCCAGAATAATTTAAATCCAATTTTCGCTGAGACTTGTCCACAGTACTTGTTTTTGACAAGTGATTACTTGAAGAATGGTTGCTGTCATCACCAGAACCCAGAAGATAACTTCGAAGGTGCAAAGTACATTTGTTCTCCTCCATTGAGACATGATCAGAGTGACTTGGAAGGAGTTTGGAGAAAGATTCAGAACGGTACAGTTACCGTTTTCTCCAGTGACCATGCTCCAGCTGTGTATGACCATGTCAATGGTAAGAAGCTCGGTTTAGTTAATGGATTGCCACATTACAAGCAGGTACCTAATGGTCTTCCAGGTGTTGAGACCAGAATTCCACTATTGTTCTGTTATGGTGTTGAGACTGGTAGAATCACACCTCAAAGATTTGTTGAGCTTTGCTCTACTAATCCTGCAAAGTTGTATGGTTTGTCTGACAAGAAAGGTACCATTGGTATCGGTATGGATGCTGACTTCACAATCTGGTATCCAAAGGGTGAGATGGAAGAGTTCACCTTGACAAATTCTATGTTACATCATGACATTGACTATACACCTTTCGAAGGAATGAAGTTCACCAACTGGCCAAGATACACCGTATTGAGAGGTTCTGTTGCTTGGGACAGAGACAACGGTGGTATCATTGGAACTCCTGGTGATGGTAAGTTCTTGAAGAGAGGTTTCTCCGCTCTTGCCGGTCCAAAAGCTGAGTTGAACCCAATATTTGCCTAAATAGACACATTCTTTAATACAATTATAGACACATTTTAATAGATCATTGACGTAGTCTTTAACTATGTGGTGTCTGGGTGGTTACCGGCCCGGTCGCGGCAGTCCTACAGTGTTTGAAGATAACAGTTCATCTCCGTCCACCGGAGTGAAACAAAAACAAACAAATGGAGGCCCGTTTTAAAGTGCAAATCCCGGAACAATAGGAGACATTTTTTTATTGCCAATTGGGACTCGACAATATGGAGAAGATCCAATATCTGTCAGTGAAGTCGACCGGAAGGTCACATTTGGCATGTCACCGTTGTAGGTCACATAAGATCAAATGTTCCGGAGAGAAGCCTGTTTGTCGTAATTGTCTAATGGCATCAAAGCCATGTGAATATCCAGAAAGGGATCGTGTTGTCACTGTTCATGAGTCTGACATTGTTAGATTACAGAAAAGAATACAGGAGCTTGAAGGACGTTCCAGATCGAATACTCCAGATGTTGTGCTGAATGAAAATGTTTTCCAAACAACAGGAACAACGGATAGTTCTCTTTACTCTTTCTTGGATATAGACATAGATCAGTCGAATGCTATGAGATACTACTATAAGGACACGGTTACACCAGATGTTCCACTTCCAAACAAAGATTATGCCGTCTTCCTCCTCGAGAAAGTGATGTTGTTTATTGGACAGGAGTACTATATCTTTGATCAAACAAAAACAATCTCAGAAGAAGTTACAAGGATCTACGAAACTGGACAGGATATTTCATATCTCTTTGTTATTATGGCAGTCGGACAGCAATACATGAATGAAAAATCTGTTGAAGAAACACCAGGAATATATTACTTCAAAATGGCCCTCAAATTATTTAACCCATACTACGAGGAACCAACGACAAAATCTATTCAAACTCTTTTACTAATTGCATTTTATCAACAGGGACTCAATAAATCCCATACAGCATATGTTTATTATGGTCTTGCAATCAGATCTGCTCTTGTTATGGGATTACATAGAAAGGCTTTATATCTACCCATTGAAGAGCAAGAACGTCGCAGACGACTTTGGTGGACTTGTCAATGTATGGATGTCATTTGGACGGCAAAGTTGGGACAGCCAGTACATGTTGACACTGATGATATAACACAGCCAATAGAGCCATACATTGACTTAAAAGATGGATTCAAGACTGAAATTCTCAAACTGAGCAGTGAACTGAGTCAGATAATTGTCTTCGTAATGAAGATGGTATACAAACCAAAGACAAAAAAGACGATATCTGATCTATTAACATGCTTAACAAAACTTTCAAACTTCCAACAACAACTACCTGAGAAGATGAAATCATCAATAATTACTCCAAATGACAGAACCACCGCAAATCTTTACCTAAGATTGAACCAAATAATGATCATCACAATTCGCCCTTTGCTTTTATCAACATTTATGGGTCAGCATGCTGGAGACCCCAAAGCCATCAAAAAATGTGTCAGTGCTGCATCATCTAATATCACAATTCTTCATCAGCTCCGTGAGATAGGAATGTTTTCACAGTTTGGTTTCTGGGATGCTCGATATCTCTTTTCATCACTTCTAGTCCTGTACATGACATCTGGTCATGAGGGACTTGTTGAGATTGGAAGGGATTTGAATAGAGCCATGTGTCAGTCTGGTAACTTCACAGCATTGGAGAACGAGATTAGACTTAAAGAATTAGACTCACTATTCGACAAAATTCGGGACACTAAAGTTAGAGAAGATTCATTAACAGAGGAACAGCCTAAAATGGTTACCGAGACGAGTCCAAATACAGTTTTGCTTAATACTATCACAAGTACATTCTCATTATCACCACCAACGCTTGAACAACCACCGGATCGGGTATTCATGGACTCTTTACAACCTCTATCGAACGAACTACCTCCGGATGTGTGGAAAAGTTTAACATACAACTTGACCTCCTGGGACTCTATCAGCTGATTCCAACAGCCTATTCATTATTTCGGTTATAATAAAAAAAGATACTGGATCGGCTAAACTAATCTAGTCAACTATAGCCTCTATTTAAATCTGCGGTATTTAATTATTGCGAAGGTTAAACACTTCTCTATACGTTTCGCATCCCGATAATATATATATCTTCCCCACATTCAAGATTCAGGGGTATACGTGCGGGTAATTAGAAGAAGATGTAAAAAACAATGGGGCTTTCCGAGCCGAAAACTCTGGTCACACATATATTGAACTTATTATATAGCCGGTTCACGTAGTTTTGTGTATTTCTGTAGTTTCAGGATGGAAGATTGTCCTATTTAATGTAGATTTTCTTGACATGTATTTAAGAAAACCCATATCCTTTTTTAACTTAGGACCCTGCGCTTACAGACAGTTGGATATAATATATAAAGCTCATAATCCTAGCAAATATTTCCAACTAATTAACATATAATCAGAATATAATGGGATTGCTAAAATTCATCCACCATCATATTGGAGACGGGAGATCCTTTTGGAAACCTGGCAAACAGATCAGTTTGGCTATCACTTTCACTTGTGAACTCGCATTTATCTTATTTGGTATTGAACAAGGTGTAATGGGGAACCTTACAAATGGAAAAGAGTTTCTTGAGACTTTTGGAACACCAAAAGGTTCATTCCTCGGTATAATTGTGTCAATTTACACTCTTGGGTGTTTCTTTGGCTGTATTTTGAACTTCTTTATCGGCGATGTTCTTGGTCGCCGTTTGAATATCTTATTGGCAATGGTGCTAATCTTGATAGGAGTTGCCTTACAGACAAGTGCTTACACAGTTCCTCATTTGATGGTTGGACGATTCATTAGTGGGTTGGGTACAGGATTGGAAACATCTACTGTTCCAGTGTACCAATCAGAGAACTGTGATAAATCAGTGAGAGGCCGTCTTGTCTGTTCTGAGGCATTATTTGTTGGGATTGGTCTTGTGTACGCATATTGGGTTACTTATGGATTATCATTTACATCTGGTGATGTTAAATGGAGGTTGCCAATAGCAACTCAAATGATATTCGCTTTAGGTGTTTTCCTTCTTTGCTTGACAGTCTGCGAATCTCCAAGATACCTTTACAAGATTGGTTTAAAAGATGAAGCAAAGAAAAACTTATCTTATGTATTTGGTAAGGACGAAGATGACAAATTGATTATTTCTATGTTTGAAGAGATCGAGGAGTCAATGTTGATGGAAGAGCTTGAGGGAAATAACTGGATGAAAATGTTTAAGAAAGATGCCATAAAAACCAGACAAAGATTGATTCTTGCTTATATGGCACAGTTTTCTCAACAATTATCAGGAATCAACCTAATAAACTACTACATAACTACTGTGTTGATTCAAAATGTTGGTATCGAGAGCAATCTTGCCATGATTCTCGGTGGATGTTGTGTTATATGCTTTACAGTTGGGTCTCTTGTTCCTTCTTTCTTCAATGATAGATTGGGAAGACGTATACCTTCTGCTATAGGACATTTTGGTTGTGGATTATGTATGATGATGGTGGCTATTCTTTTGAGTTTCCAAGATAATCCAACAAAATCTAAATCCACTGGTGCCGCTTCTGTTGCGTTTTTCTTCCTTTTCCAATTGATTTTTGGTGCCACTGCTAACTGCATTCCATGGGTGTTAGTTCCTGAGCTTTTACCTTTACAGGCGAGAGCTAAAGGAACAGCTATTGGAATATCAGCCAATTGGCTTTGGAACTTTTTTGTTGTAGAGATCACACCAACTATAATTTCCAACATAAAGTACAGATCTTATATTATCTTCACAGTGACAAATTTCTCATTTGCTTTGATGTATTACCTCTTTTATCCAGAGGTTAAAGGACTATCTCTGGAATCCGTGGACTACTTGTTTATGAAAGAAGGTCAGTTGTTTATGGGATTTGTTCATAGTCAAAAGTACTCTGTAATCATACAGGATACTGAGAATCAGTTGAACTTTGAATTGAAGACAACCCCTGAGAAATACATTGAGAAGTCATCTGACCGTTCGAGCTACTTGGAGCACAATGGTTGAATGAAACACATATATAACATATCGTAATCGTTATTTACTGAACCCTTTTTGAACTGTTATTACATAAATAGTGTTACTAGTGCATTGTTGGATTCGTATTCTTATTGGATTTCTCAACATCAGTGCATATCTTTGATCATATCTATCATGATTAGATATCGAGGGTTAACCGCCACCACCGCCCAGATTATTATTACACCATAAGAAGATAGAAAATCTCAATTTTGAGAGTCTTATTCCATCTGAGGCATTAGGTTTTTCTTCAGTGCCATTGTCTATGCTATGTTGCGGAAGATAATAATACAGGAGCTTATCGCCTAGTCCCTAGTCTCCCCTCATACAAGTTTCCAGTCCCGCGCATAGACTCGGCGGCGCAAAAGAAGACTCGATGCGGAAAGCGCGAGTGGCGGGCGGCGGGATGAAAGTTTTAGCTAATCAAGATATCATCTTTTACAGCGGGGGGAAAAAAACAGATTGATCTTTGATTACCAACTAGCGTTTTTCCTATCTTTGTTATCCTGTCACTTCTCCCTCCACCAAAAGTTATTATCAGACTACAGGGTTATAAGACCAATGGTGTAGCCGCGAGTTAGTCTCACTGCTTTGTTCCGACGCCTCAAACCACCCAGCTCCGTTGGCCACCATGAAGAGCATGTCTTACAACTTAAAGGATAATTTCAATGATCTCTGGATCAAGAGAATGATCACAAACCCGGAGAATCTCCCTCTGTCGGAATTGCTAGCAGTCAGAAAGGAAGACCATGATGATTTCGAAGAGTCCAGATGGACAAACAGAGATTTGATTCCAACTCCAAAGGACAGACAAACTTGGACCGCTGCCTCATACTTTGGTTACTGGGCTGTTGCTGGTATGGGCATCCCAACATGGTCTATGGGTTCCAGTGCTCTAGCATATGGATTGAATTGTAAGATGGCCCTTGTATCCATGGCAATCGGATGGTTACTTATTGGATTACTATGTTGTGCAATTGGTTCAATTGGTCAGAAATGGAGAATCGGATATACCGTTACTTCCCGTGCCGCATTTGGTTTCTATGGTTGTTACCTTCCAATTTTGATCAAATCTTTTGTTGCCTGTATCTGGCAGGGTTCTCATTTCTACTATATTGGTCAAGGGTTTGTCGGTATCTTTGGTAGTCTCTCACCTTCTGCCATCACTGGCTCGTTGGGGAAAGAGTTCTCTGACTGGAGTCCTTTGCTTAGGATCGAGCTTATCGGAGTTATAGTTGGCTTGGTTCTCTTTTGTTTTGTTATGCTTACTCCACCAGAGAAGATGCAGACAATGGTTCATATCTCTTTCATTTTGCAGACAGGGTCATTCTTTGGTATCCTTGGATGGGCTTTACATTCTAATGGTGGAAAGCTCGGTCCACTATGGGATCAGCAGAGTACCACAAGTAATGGATTCAGCCAAGGGTGGGGCGTTATTTTCATGATCACAAGCGTTTGTGGCTCTAATTCCGGTATCCTTGGTCAGAGTGACTGGACTCGTTATGCGAAGACAAGATTTGCCCCAAACTACTCACAGATTATAAGTGCACCTGTAACTGGTTTTGTAACCGGTGCAATGGGTATTTTTGCATCTGCTGCAATGGAACCAGTCTTAGGAGTCATTTACTGGAACCCAGTTGCTTTACTTCCCGCTCTACTTAAGTTCTACGATTTCAGCCCAGCTTCAAGAGCAGCTGTGTTTTTTGCTTCTTTTGGTATTATCTCGGGTCAGCTTTGGCAAGCAGTCTTGCTAACTGCATGTTCCACTGGTATGGATATTTCTGGATTCTGGCCAAAGTACATTAACATCAGAAGAGGTTCTTATATCATGTCGATTATTGGTATTCTTTGCCAACCGTGGAAATTATTGTCAACTTCTGGTGTCTTCCTCACTGTTATTTCCGGCTTTGCTGTCTTTATTGGTCCCCTTGTTGGTTGTGCAGTTGCTGATTACTTCTTTGTTAGAAAGCAAAAGTACCGTATGCCAGATCTCTATCGTTTGGATAATGACTCAATCTACAACTACAAATGGGGTATTAACTGGAGAGGTATGCTATCTGTCACCGTTGGCTCAGTACCAACACTCCCGGGACTCATCTGTTCTGCTGGTGGATACTCAATGAGCACAGGTTATGAGAAATTGTACAATATGACTTATTTGTTTGGTATGTGTGTAACGATTGTTGTGCATGTTGCTGTTAACTACTTTTTCCCACCAGCTGGACTCGGTGAAGAGGCACCATATTTGGAAGAGCCTTCAAAGTCTGAAGAGTTTGAAGCTCTTGAAATGGACACATCCAGTAACAATTCAGCAGACCTTAAGCAAACTGCTAACGTTACTGTTAAGTCTTTGGAAGTTTAACATTCTTTTGTGACTAATCCTTATTAGCTAGATTATATATCGATTTATTTTATAGTGATTTATATTGTTTTGAAACTATTATCTTAGTATATAACATAACATGGCGTAGTATACAAGTTATACAACTGTTAATAACACATGTTCTTTCCGGTTCTTATTTTAAATATGTGGAAAGTGAATATTGTTCAGTTAATGAAATACCAGTGGTACTCATTCATTTCTTACTTACTCTAAGACTAATTTGGGATGTACACAAAGATGGGAATTGAAAATATGAAAGTATTCGTTTATTATGAGTTATCAGCGATATATATACTAACTGCTTGATCAAATCAGTAAGTTGCATTTAACCTCATAGAAATGTATTCACCAGCAGTTACTGGACTGTATTTCTTTGGTGTCAATTCTGAATAAGTCCCATCCAGAGCATCAATCTTCTTATCCCAGTTGGCACAAACGAAGAATGGAATTGAGTATCTTACCTTTGTTGTACCTGAATCTGAGTCTATTGGAGGTGCAGTAACTCTATGTAGAGTAGATTTCAATGTATCATTAGACCATCTTTGAAGAAAATCACCGGTATTCACAACAAGAGATCCTGGAATTGGTGGTGCATTTATGAATACTCCAGGGTTGTATGGATCTTCAACCTGTAGACCACCACACTCATCTTGTAACAGCATAGTCATAGTTCCAAAATCGGTATGAGCTCCGATTCTTTCAGATTTCCCATCTCTCAAACTTGCTTCATCTGTTGGAGGATAGTGCAATAATCTAAGCTGATTATCAGAATCACTGTGATATGGTAAGAAGAAATCTTCTTCCAACCCCATTCCAATTCCGATTGCTTTCAAAAAGTTCTTACTTGTTGAGTTACACAGATTCCAATAATATATGCAGTATTCTTTGAATCCAGGGATATCACTTTCAACTGGCCATCTATTTGGATAAAGCTTGTGAACCTCATTTCCAGTATCAAATGATTCTTTAACATCTGGGGCTTTTTCAGCCTTTGTCTTATCTTCTCCAGACATGAAAACAGCTTGTGATGCCTTCTCCTTACCAATTGAAGAGTATCCTCTGTGATTAGCCCCGTCTTCTGGATGAGGACACTTTTGCTTCTTCTCACTAGGCATCTCGAAGAACATTTTGCTCCATTCAAACATTTTCTCTTGCTCTGAAATAGGGATACCATGGTTGATGATATACATGAATCCATATTCCCTCATCACTCGAACCATTTCCTTACCAACCTCAAGCTTTCCCTCCATAGTTCCTCTCAGAAAGGGAGAGAAGTCGACTATTGGAACCTCTGTAGTGATCTCTTTGGATGGCATATTGATTTCCAATGTGTATTGAATGACATAGCTCTAGCCCAATTCTAAAGATTCTTCACTTAAGCTTCTATTTATAATTACCATATCTCTTTCTTCATAGAATCTATTGAAGCGAGTAAAATGCGCTCACGCCATAGACGCAGAGACTCACCGCCACCGATCCCTTAAACCGCCACTTAGATTATACGTTTTCGGAAACTGTCAATCTCTGGCTGATATTGATTATCCCACTATCAATTCCACTACAGTAAGGCTAAGATTCATTACAGCATTGATTATACACTTCTAGATAATAAAATCAGGATATTCTCATCACTGGATTCAGTTGACAGCTGCTTCTTCACATTGTTCAAAATAGTTCCAACATATGCTAGCAGGCACATTAGCCAGTCTTTCCTTTGTGTCCCAGTTTCTACAACTGCTGTAGAGGTATAATTTGATCCTTCTTCATCTTTGTCAAGTACAACTGATATGAACTTCAATGCATCGCTTTTGGATGCGCTCCGAACAACACCAGAGTCAAGGTACTTTCTCGACTCAGCACTATATTGCTCATTTTCCAAGATATAGTGGTGACACCAGCATATAAGTGCTGCTAAATGAATGGCTCTTGGTAAATGGGGAATCTTAGATATCATCGACTCGTCACTTAAAACACTTCTCAGTAGTAGACAGGCTTGAACAAGAGAATGATCACCATCTCTAGATTTGGCCCAAGACTCCACCAAAAGCTTGTTTCTGACATTCTCAATGGCATTATACCTCTGTTTTCCAGGTGATTCCATAAAGTCCTGGTGATGACTATATTTGTCTAGTGTCGTACCACAATAGTTCATTATCATCCCAAAGTTACAGTAAAGACCTAAAAGTCCTATATGATGAAGTGTGATATTTGCCCAAAAAATCAGTGAAGTATCGTAAACGTTGAGGGCACTTGGTTCAGATTTATCATTAACAAAGATTTCAGCATTTGATTTTGCAATATTAACCTGGAAGTATGATCTCCAACGAAATAAACCATGTTCAATCTTTGCTGCCACCGCATTGACATTGCCATTTGGTACCATTGACTTTAAGTCCGAAAAGGCAAAGCTGGTGGTCCTAAGGTCTCTCACCAGAGATAATGCAGCATGGAGAAGAATAAATCTGCTGAATTGAGAAAAGCAATTATAATGGTATTCCCTATCATCATCTTTATTGTAGTATTGTAGCAATCTTCTCAAACTCCATAATAAGTTTGGCCATCTCCCCTCCGATCTAACGTTTGGTAAAAGATTGCCATTGGAAATGGCATCTTCATCGTTAATACTGTACCTTGTGTTTAAATAGTTTCCAGCATCGTCTCTATTAGTCCTTTCGACAAAATCTCTAGGAAGTTTGGCATATTCTTCAAGAAATGATTGACTATCTGGAGAAAGCCAAACAGAATCTGTATATGGCATTTCAAGTTGAATTTCAAATACGGATATTGATGGTGTTTTCAATAGAATAAAGCTTGCTTGAACATCAATAGCATATGCAAACAATGCGATTCTTTTTAAGCTCTCAAATCTGATCCATTGACACCATGATGCGTAATTGAAGCTGGCAGGATCGCATACCGGTTCTGAAAGATCAACAAATAATTTTAATTCCCTAAATATATTGGCAGTCACAGGATGATAGATATGAAACTTGGTATGTTGAATTTGATTTCCATAAGACATATGGAAAATTCCAGTCAAAAGTAGGGATTGAAGTAATTTCAATGGGATAAATGATAAGTTGTAGTCAATTGAATCCAAGAGTGAAAGTACCTTAACTCGTAATTGACGTTGAATAACACAACCAACACGATTATACTCTTGTCGTATTTCATGATCATCAATAGGAGAGCAAACCATACCTATGGTAACCATAGACAAGATGAATATTGAATTGAGTTGCTTCAGATCCATAGTATTAACATCAAAGGTAGGCCTGTGGATCACCGGGTACATTGAGTTAAAATCATTCCAATACTGACTGAGGAATAGATTCAATTGATCTTCTGAAAATAGAACCATACTAGTACTAGCATCCAGTCCTACCTGATCTTGTAAGAAACTCTGAATTGATTGAAAAGTAGCCTCAGAGAATGCAAAATTGTAAACTGTTTGTTCAAAAGCGGAGCTCCCTATCCCACCTGTTGCCATTGGAGTACGTGAGAAAATATCATTTAAATTTTCATCAAATTCAAAGACATTCTCATTGTTACCAAATAACCATCCAAATGGATCCTCTGCTGAGTTTGATACGTTAGAGAAACGGTCTGATGTGGTATTTTCATTGTTGTTGCGGTTCCTCAAGGGGTACTCATCACGACCTGTGTTGATAAATACGCTGTGCTTCACCCCACTAAGTTGATGAGATTTTGACCGTAGGTGTTTGTTCAAGAGATCACGCCTCGTGAAGGATATCACACAGGTTTCACACACATGTGGTCTGTTGTTGTTATGTGTTGATAGATGACGAGTAAGATAGTCTGGTCGCTTAAAGACCTTATGACAATCAGGGAAAGGGCATAGCGAGAGCTTTGGTGACTTGGACGAATATGTCGCTGTGGGTGACATCTGAGTTATTTCACTGACCAACGGGTGGCGGTCTCACACTGTTTCAATGACATTGTTGGTGAAGACAAGAAAAAGAGAGAGAAACCTTGGGATCTTATCAAATGAGACTTTACATTTTTGAGTCTCCGCCACCTGCGTCTCCTGCGTCTCCTCCGCCACCCGCCCGCCACTGCGGAGATCCCTTGTTTGCGGGATTGACCGATAAGAAAGTCCCCTCTTAATCTCTTTTATTTTTCTACTTATATACCTTGAAGGAACTATCAAGAAAAGAAATGCCCGAGGCAAATGATTAGGTACCAGGTCACAAGCATAAATGTCAGCTTTCAAGAATATCCCAACAGTGACAATTGCTAAAGGCGTTGTTATGCCTCTTTTCGGTCTCGGGACTTGGCAATCACCACCAGATGCTGTGAGAAGAGCCACAACACACGCTTTAAAGAACGGTTATATGCTCATTGACACAGCAGCAATATACGGTAATGAAAAAGAAGTAGGTGAAGGTATCAAGGCTGCCGGTCTCGATAGAGATCAGTTCTTTGTGACTACCAAGTTGTGGAACTCACATCATGCACCAGAGGACGTTCCGATCGGTCTTGATGAATCCTTGAAGAAGTTGGGACTTGATTATGTTGATCTATACCTGATGCATTATCCAGTGGCACATGATAAAGTCGAATTTGAAAAGGGGAATCTTGTTGTTCGTGAAATCTCTTATAAGGATACCTGGAAGGCTATGGAGAAACTGCTCGAAACTGGTAAGGTTAGGGCTATTGGCATCTCTAACTTTTCCCTTTGTGAAGTTGATGATCTTTTGTCTGACTGTTCTGTAACACCTGCAGTACATCAGATGGAAATGCATCCTTATCTTAAACAAGAAGACTTTCTCAAATATCACAAGGAAAAGGGAATCCATGTCACCGCATATTCCGCATTTGGAAACCAGAACCCTTCTTATCAACTCAATGGAGAACCGAGAATTTTATCGCATCCAAAGGTTATAAAGATATCAGAAACTATGGGTAAAACTCCTGCTCAGATCTTGATTGCTTGGGCCATTCAAAGAGGTGTGTCAATTATCCCAAAATCGGTGACTCCGGAAAGAATTGATGAGAACTTAATTGGTCAGGATTTAAAGCTAGCTGAAGATGATTTTGATACCATTTCAAACCTTGGTTACTCTGCAAGATACTGTGACTATGGTGATGTTGTTGGTTATCAGTTTTATAAAGATTTGGAGTGTCCAGGAAAGATGCCTATTATATCTGTCTAAATACATATTATACCTATAGAGATAGTTTCAAGATAAAATTATAATTACTCAACTATAGATTGCGTTCATTCTCATCGCCAACCATTCTCCAGAGTTTATTGGCTCATATTTCTTTGGGTTCTCAGCAGAGTATGTTCCTTCTAAAACGTCAATAACTATGTCCTTATTAGCAGAGATAAAGAAAGGGATAGAGTATCTTGCCTTGGAAATTCCATTCAAAGATTCCATAGGTGGTGCAGTGACTCTGTGGAAAGTAGACTTCAAAGAATCATTTGACCACCTTTGTAAGAAGTCACCAGTGTTAACAATTAGAGAACCTGGAACAAATGGTGCTTCAAGAAAAACTCCCTTCTCATAGGGATCTTCAACTTGCAAACCACCACATTCATCTTGTAGAAGCATTGTCATAGTACCATGATCTGTATGAGCAGCAATTCTTTCTGACTTACCTGATCTCAAATTTGATTCGTCAGTTGGTGGGTAATGAAGTAAACGTAACTGATTGTCAGACTTATTATGGTAAGGAAGGAAGAATTCTTCATCCAATCCCATTCCAAGGGCAATTGCTCTTAAGAAGTTCTTACCTGTCATATCACAAACTTTGAAATAATACAGGCAATACTCCTTAAATCCTGGTATATCTTGTTCATCTGGCCAAATGTTGTAATACTTTTTATTCTGTTGGTTCCCCAAATCAAAAGATTCTTTGATATCAGGGACTTTTCTTAATTCATCAATCTCACTCTGATCATAAACCATTTGAGATACTTTCTCCTTGCCAATGGAAGAGTATCCCCTATGATGAGCACCTTCCTTAGGATGAGGACATTTAATCTTTTGATCATCGGTCATTTTGAAAAAAGTTTTACTCCAATTGAACATTTTGTTTTGATCTTCCTCTGAAATACCATGGTTAATCACATACATAAATCCATATTCCTTCATGACATTGACCATGGCTATCCCAGTCATCAACTTCCCCTTGGGATCGCCAGTGAGAAAAGGTGCAAAGTCCACCACGGGGACCTGATTGTTCGTAACGGATGGCATTACTGATTGCGCTCAAATCTGAAGAATAATCTCAGAGGGTGAATCATTGTCTTATACCTTCCTTATCAGTAAATATGTCATTTGTTCTATTTGACATTGTTATCTCTCTACCCCCGCCTCCTAGTCCCTCTGTGATCTACCTAGTCTCGGTGGCGGGACTAGTACGTGAAGATAGCTTATGACTCAGGCTCGGTGGAGGGAAAGGGGTATTTCACCTAACAGCTGGAGATAAACTCATAAGTGAATACTTCAATTCACCAATGAGTATCTGGTAATGTTAATAGAAGCCTCCACCACTGTGACATTATAGACAGTACATTGATCAAAGGGCCCTATAATGATCCGGTTCAAAATGTGCGTAGGGTGACCTGAAATATTTGTCTCTTGCATACTCAAAATCCCGAAGATAATTTCAAATATCAAATACCCGAATCAATAGAGAAAGTTTCCCGCTACCAGATGATACCCGTATATGGAATAGGATCCATTAAGATCCTGCTTTGTGATTCTTCACAAGCATCATCTATTATGACCTGGTTTGTTTGCCATCACTCGTTGAAAAATTGGGGATTTCAAAGTTATCATTTCAGTCACTGTAAAACAACTAAACCTACAGCTCTGATATCATACCATTACCCATCTATATCTCCAAATCTTGATGTTGCTGAAGAAGATGATATGTCTTTAGGATATTGTGATTGACATAACCATCGGCGTATGATTCATTTGGTGGTGAATTATACTCTCAAGGATATTTTACCAGGATCTGATAGTCCTCATTCAGCTGATTCGATTAAGCATACATTTGATAGAAATTACTTTAGTGCTGCTGTCGTTAGTTATCTTTGAAAGTTAAGTAGATGGTTAGGTGTTGTAAGTGGTGGAATTTTTACTTCCCACTCGTGTGATTACGTAATCTGCACCAGCAACTATCCTACATAGTACTCATTTGTATATACACAGATAGGAGATTTATGAATAAAAGTGGTATTAAAAGATGGCCAGCTAAATATTGAAAATTTCAATAATACAACATTTTCTTCAATTCTTTACTTAAAAGGGTGATATTTCTATTGGAGGTGTCTGAGTTCCCCATATTTCTCGGCAAGCTGAAAAAAACATAGAGCGTACACACTTCATCACAGTTAAACCATATGAAGCATTTCCTACAATTCTCGCTCTTCTGGAGTTGTATAGAATGTGGTTTATGAGAAGGACGTATTATACTCCATTGTTTCACTAAAGTTTAATGAGAACACTTGCTAATGGCTCAATTTTGTCGACAGCGGTGTTCCATAGGTGAGAGACTCGAACCTGCAGTAAGACATCCAAGCTCTTTTTTGTGAGTCATTTGGTTATATCATCCACTCTAATATCCAAATTACATCATTTGATACACAATATCAGAGTCAAATGGTCTCTATCGCCGACAGTTTCTTCAAAGCTCATGATCTGAGTCATTATGAATCCCACGAATATCTTCATACAGACTTAACTACACTGATGACAATAGAATGCACCTGAAAATGAATATTTGAAGTGTGATAAATGAATCAGACCGATCCAATATATCATATGATTTGGATTTTAGCGATATGGCCACCACAGTTTTTGGTTATCAGGTAGTTCAATTTTATTACTATGACGTTCCCCATAACTCATCACCCAAAGAATGACTTCATCTTGTTTTATCAAAACAGCATGAGTATTATATTCTCAAATATGGATAATCATCAATCTGATAGTGTTTTCAAGTGGATAATTTGAGTAAAAATTGTGATACTTGCGAGTGTTGAGTATGTGGAACTCACCGTTGGTCAGCACAAGATTATCACACAACAACCAAATCATATATTCAAGCACTCATTTGTTCACAAAGGACTCTGGACACTTGTTCATGTATATTAAAGTGATCACAGTGAACTTGTTCAAACATATCATGACACAATTGGTATTGACAGCTATGTATTACTCAAGCTCCAGCCGTCGAATATCTCTCATCAAAGTAAAAGATGTATAGCCATTGATTCACCTATTCAAAGTCATTTGAGTCTGTTTGTATGTTAAGAGTGAGCTATGGGTAGGAATATCAAGTGTCTAAGTTTAAGTGTTTCCTGATATTTTGGTACGATTAAAGATGGAGCATCAGTTCACGCAAGATTCATCTGTGACGAAGAATTGAGCATATTTTACCAACAAAGAAGCTATTTGAGTTAACCAAACTGTGTGAATATCAACAGAATATGTAGAAACACATATTACGACACTGACATCGGGAGATAAGTGAACTCAGGCTGAAATATCATACGCTTAATACCATCTGTACCCCCTGAGTGATGAAAAGGAATCCCAGCAGTGACTTCATTATTTGAAATAAATAGTTGGTTTCACCTTTCCATTCTATGGGAATATCATCTATTGCAGGAGGAGAACAAAGTGGAATGAATAAACTTTGGATTTACTGACTCATAGTGCAGGATAACTGTGCTTGATATTTGGGTATTTGAAGTGGCATCTCAGTCTGTTCAAAAGTGCAGCTATTTTACCAATAAGCCTGCATTCTGATTACTTTAAAGACGGTAATATTTGGTCTGACACCACTTGAACACATTAAGCTAGGTATTACAGGTTATATTCTTTTTATTTGATGTTAAAAAAGGACATATAATATTACCCGATTTGGAAATCGAGAAATTTTGCTAAGAACAGCTTCAACTTTTCAATCAAAATTCAAATACTTTTGGTGTTTCTTATCTTTGTTGTGTTTTAAATACGATTTAATCCACTCTATATGGGTTCCATGCCTCAATTACAAGTATTCATGAAGTTCAGTGGTAGTGTTTGTTTGTTACCCCATCCACCTTCACCACCACATATCTTCCAAGACAATCAAAGCACTGATATATCAATTCAAGCACATGAGCATCAATTTAGTCATAGTATTTGGGATATTCAGAACAGCATCAGAGGGCTAAGTTGCTGACTTTGTAAGTTAGAGACCTTCATTGTGGAAGTTATCTGCATGTATACAAACACCTAACACAGATAACGTATTCACAATTGATACATACACAACAATAGTTTCGGGGGTATACTTCTGGTTAATATTATACTTCTGATAGAGAATTCTGTTTTCAATATAGCCCGTAAGATACCACGTAAATATTGGGGTAACTACAACAGTAAAACTGGGACTACCAAATCAGGTAATTTTCACCAATATGAAGCAATTACTCAAATTCCAGCAATCAAATACCCACAAAACTCTATGAACATGATCAACTGTGGTATTTTAATATATTGAAAGTGGTTAATTGAATAAAATACGGGTATAATTTAGATGTTAATGTGCTGTATAAAATATCTTGGCATCATTACTTTACACCAAAGTAATGATGGAATACTCTACGTTTTTATGGAAAACTAAACCATTAAAAAGCCTCACTATAATACTAGGTACTGGATCATTCTTTTCTGACTTGTAGACTCCATGTTTAGCATATATGATAGAATTGGACAGTTAATCAGTTAACTTGTTTGTATGTGGCCCGTCCGTTGAAAGAAAGTATAATCTCTGTACAGTCAACTATACATGATTTTTTTTCTTATTTTAGTATCTCCCATAATTCTATATAGTCTGGTATACTATATTACTCTCTACTAAAAGTGAATATAATACATTACTACCTAACGTTTTAACAGTTCATAAATATCATCATACGGTGTGATCTAAAAGAAGATAAAATAGCTTAGTTACTTCGACAATAAACATTGGTTTTGACTACTTTAAAGATGTTAATATGTCGCCACCAACTTGGTAAACTCAATACAATAGATAATATATGTTATATTGGTTTTCTTTGTGGACATCATAAGAGTTATAAAATTACCCGATTTGGTAATCAAGATTTTCCCCTAGGAATATCTTCAAACCTATCTCTAAAACGCAATTACTTTCAGGTTTTTTGTCTTAATTATGCTGTTCCATGTCAAGTATATATTATCTATAAGTTCTAAATCTTAAATACAAGAATTGGAAAAGTTAAGTGATTATGTATTTTTCCGCATTATACCACTCTTACCACGACCTATTTTGAAAGACAATAAAAACATTGATGAAATACTTTCAGTGTTCCCAAATGTGTATAATAATGGTATTTCATGCATGCTTTACAGTATTAGACAGCTAAGTAAGCAACTTTAGTGTATATATAGCTTCACTCTGGAGGTTATTACTGTTTATGAGGTAGATTAACTTACTAACAATAGTCACCATTTACCCTTACTCAATACTAATCGAAGGCATAGGTTTTAGTAAACTATGTGCATTTATTATCAGAACTACCTTCTCATTATAGTCAGGAAGGTACCATACAACATAAACATTGTAGTAACTGAAGTTGTATGCACCTTATTTCCAAATTAGGCAATCACGATGAATTTGAATGAATTACATTGATTTCAACAAAACAAGGTATGGAATTCTAAGAAAATATCATACAGAGGTCAGCTAATCCATTACAAACGATAAACATTGTAAAGTGCTGGTATATGTCGATGATTTCCCTGTTATGCAAACTAGCTTTAACTACCACCTGAGTCAATATTGATGAAATAACACAATCTGTGATAAAAATCTGACTACTGATACTTGTTTCTATAGTCTTATCTTTCTGGCCGGTAATATTTCGACTTATGATATCCATATTCATTGTTTTGGTAGAATCACAACTTATAGTTGAACTGCTTGTATGTAAGCGTTATGCGGGGCAAGGTTATAGCCTATGTAAACTCAACTTTCCCTGAATATTTCTGTAATATTAGTGTTTCACATACTTCCTTATCCTGTATTATACTATGTTTTACTCTGAAACTGAGTAATATATCTCTGTATTCCACGTCATAACACTGTATAAATATCATTATATGGTGTGATCTGACTAAAAACTGCTACACAAGAAAGCTAGATGCTTCAAGATATGGCTTTGAAACTCTTTGGAGATACTGACCTGATGAACATCTTTTCAATGCCGCCATAAAAATATAATACTATCTTACCTCTTATGCTAATAAATAGGCGATATATATGGATAAGATGACAGTCGATGAAGATAGACAGCACAGTGAGATAAGTCAAAGTAATTCATAGTCAAAGTAGGGATATTTTGATGTCATACGATATTTCGAAGTTTATTTAGTAAAATAAGAATGATATATATACCAAAACCTCACTGTAATGTAAAGATATATGGCTGAGTATCAAGAATAGGGATGTTATGTCACGTGCCCTCGCGGTGGAGGTCGCGCTTATTTCCCGTTTCGGTATTATCAGTGATCTACCCGCAATATATGGCGATAAGATCTACTTAAACGGTTGTTAAATGCTTTAAAGTATCTTATCCGATATAAAAGATATGGCGAATCGCTCTGAAACAGGGAAATCAGTAGAAAGTAGAGTATAGCGCTGAATATTGTGCTAATCTAACCACCGGGAGGCCAATAGCTCAATTTTGATATAGACAAGAAGTAAATATAGTAGTCTGATTTTATAGTCCTACCTCAGTTCACTATTTTCGAAATGACTCTGATACCAATTCCGCTTATGTTCACGCAACTAATTGGAAGTTAATCATGAGAGAGGAACGTGACAGGACATTTCGCGACCGGGTAACCTTTCATAAACATCAATAACCAGTAAATAACGGCATTAAAATACATCTTGAGGTACTGAAAATGAAAACCGAATATATTCTAAACCACTTAATTCAGCTAATACATTTAGATTGGCTAATTTCACAAAACTTTTTTTATTCCGTTCAAAATCGGACATCTCTTCCTGCGAATTTTAGACTTTACTATGAGACCTCTAACACAGGTTTCGAAAAAAATTCCTCAAATGTTAATTTTCTTCTGTTTTGTCACTGCCACCAGATTCTACATCTATGCTTACCTGTAAATCCTGAGTTTCATCCCCAAAGAGAAGCGCTAGTTCGTTTTATCAAGATTATAAAATATGTGAACCTGGTGTACGGGTGATCAACCAGCAGATGATATGTTAAATAATAGGCCATATTTTCTAATAACAAACAGATTGTATTTATTCAAACCACCTGAAATAGAATTAAACAGACTATAAAACGCTATCGAAGTAATAAAATCCAGAGATAACAGTAAACTCGTTAAGTTATACGATACTATAAATCCCAACTATATGAGGCAGTGTGGTGAGGAGACATGTTAAACGAACACACAATAAAATTCCCAATTCAAGCATCTAACCATTCAAACCAGTACTAATATAATCAAATTCCCTATATAAGCAAACTGAGATAGATAAATCATCACTTCACCGGCTCCAAATGGAAAATAAATGGGCACTATATGCCATAGGATATGTGCCGAGGCTCACTCTCTTGAGTTCAATACTGCATTTGGTTCACTAATACAATCTGGTCTTTGCCATTTTGAAGAACCAAATTTATGCAAACATACCACCGTAATCAGGTTTATTAGTTCTGAAAGGTTGGAAATGTTGTTGTGTACTCCAAAGTTAGACTTTTATTATTACCTGACTCGGAAGCTTAGATCGATCAGAACAGTATCTATGGATTAGCAACTAAACTAGCAGGAGTTTTCAAGGTTTCTAAGCTTAATAATGGCTTCCATAGCTCACTAACCACGACGTATCAGTTTCATCTCTGAATACAAACTACTCATAGAGTTGACTTGTCGTGTGTTTTTCAGATATATGATACGGAGGATCCCTCAATACTAGCGATACAATAAAAACAGTGATATATCATTATATGGTGGGTCCAACTTATATAAATTTGATCTACTGCAAGCCCTGAATAATATAAGACTGCTAAATGGGAATATTCGCAAGATTTAGAGCATAAAAATGCAAGGTAATAAC
Organism: Petasospora bimundalis; assembly: GCA_030569745.1. Lineage (NCBI taxonomy): Eukaryota > Fungi > Ascomycota > Saccharomycetes > Phaffomycetales > Wickerhamomycetaceae > Petasospora > Petasospora bimundalis. The sequence continues at coordinate 167,123 of JAJMLR010000024.1, forward strand.
TGTACTGCCAAATTGGGTAATTCCCTCCAATAGAGAACAAAGATCACGATTCCAAACCATTATATTTTTAGAAAAAGCTATAAAACTTATATGGATATCATCATAGCAGCTATAGATTCATATTTAGATACATAAATATTCACTTTGATGAATGCAAAATTGAAATAATCGAGAAAGATATATGATCAGTGAGATTCTCATAGTACAGTATGATTGCATTTACTTTACCAATACCTGCTAGTTTTTGATGATTTTAGGCTTTAAATATATTATTAATTACCACTAAAATAATATTCGATAGGTTACAGAAGTTATAGTCCTTATTCTTTATGAAAAATTACACTTACATATAATTACCCGATTTGGAAGTCAAGACTTGTGACCTTTCAGTTAGACATAAAATCTTGAATGCGAATATTAAAGGAATAAAATGTGTATGAATATGATATTTAATGTTCACGAAAATGTTTCAAATGGATAAATCAATACTTTATTAACTTCAAGTGCAAGATATTTCGACAGTATAGATCGTAGTACCTCTTGGTGGGCACATCTCTTAATTCAACATCGCATTTAACTTACCAATACAAAAGGTTACTCTCACTTTGAAGGTGGAAATATACAAAACCTGGCCAATTTAATCAAATAGAATAGGTTTTGAAGATGTGATATGCTGTTGTGCCTTCCAACTTTAAAGAACTATTATTACCCGATTTGGAAACTGACATTGCTCCAATATATATCTCTGGATTATGCACTTAACAAGTAACATACCCCGGAGTTTTTTTGATTCAATATGTTTCTGATAGCCGATTATGCATTAGATATCAAGTTGAATTCTTAGTTGTAAGTATTCATAAAGCTGGATGGTTTTGATATTTTCTCGGGTTTATAACTCGGAGGACCCCAATACTAACTGGACAACCAAAACATTGACACGTCAGTACCAGGTAAACCAAACCTATATAAAAATGATCTAAGCACCACGCTCGACAATATAAGATGGTTAAACTGACAAGTTTACAAGAAAAGTACCCCAGACGTTGGAGGTATTATTAAAGCTGCCAAATTAGGCAATTTTTACCAAATGTAACACAGAGTTAATCCACCACCAATCGAGATATGTCAACCAAACTCTGGGAAGATAGATAACTTCACATATATAACAAAATGAGATAGATAAATCCCCAGATATATGAGAAACATTTGTCCACAAGATACAGTCCTGGTAGCTCTTGTATACCATTTAATGTGGTACTTACTTCACCTGTGGTAGTTTCATATACGCCAAAGGTAGCTCATTCAAAAGTCCCAATTCAGTATGCTGAGTGATTGTGATATTGGACTTCTAGTAAATGACTGGACCGTGTTACAATGGTTTACTCTAAAACCTCTCTATAATATCACACATAAACCATATTAGCTCCTAGTATTTCAGAAGCAACTGATAAATATTGTGATGTCATCTGATAGTCCAGCCTCTGTTTATTCAATTAAGACCGATTTTAGTGTCATTACAAGCCATCTTTATTGCTTTTAATCAATGGTCAGGTAAACATCGGATGTGTTGCCCTGATTTGTCACGTGAGCATAGGATGTGTTGCCCTAATATGTCACGTGATGTTAGGCACCGGATGATCAGTCTCTGGTATGGGCACTCCCTCACCACCTAAGATACGTTAAAGAACAAGCAACAAACCACCATTTCCATTGGATTCAGAGTCTGAAAAGTGCTTCATTCCATCAACAGCACACAGTATATGATCCTAAGGCACTAAAATTTTACAAAAGCATATGATTCCACTGAGATACTGTTGAAATGGGGTATAAACAGTCTGACAGCTCAATTACTTCGTAGACAAGTGGTCAATATTATGATGTCATATGATAGCCCCGACTCTGTACTATCTAACAAGACCGCCTCGCATAATGATTTCGCTTTAGTTGAGCTATTGTACATCTCAGTTAAAAGTTCGCTAGTGAAGGGGATCGTCACGTGCAAGAAGCGCGCTTATTACTATTTTCGGCTGAGCGACATTCGCGAAACCGGTTTGCGCACGTGTGAGTCAGCAGCAACCAAAGAAAAAAACACAACAAAACCATGATAACGCCCTCAAATGGAATATTTGATATCAGTAACTGACACTAGAGCATTACAAGCGTACGACCACGTAAATCAAACCACTAAAACAGCAAAACTCGGAATTTTCCAGAATTTTAGTCAAAAAAGAGCATCTCCATATACGCATTCTAGCCGTTGACATGGCACCTGAAACAGCGGTAAAATTTTTTTTCTTGAATTCTTTCATTTTCCCACATTTATCAGTTCCATTCGAATCTCCTTCATTTTCTACACACACTGTATAAGTTACAGATCTTCAGCATAACAAGTTTGCGTAAAGTTAATGACATTCCTAAATCTGGCTCAAAATCGAGGTTCAACAACATTCCATGTAACTCACTCCAAAGTGGTCAACGAGGTATGTTACTCAAATCACATTCACTACTAAACATTCTCTGTTGAATGTAAGTTGTTTCAGGTCCATATCATGCAAATGGAGAGAGTTGGCCTTCGTTATACGATATCGAGGCATAGACCGAGAATGTCCAATTTCCGGTCATTCATTGGCCAGTTTCTTTGGAATTAGCAATTGTATGTGAATCTCCACAGTTCATTACCTATTCCTTGTCAGTTCCAGGGTGCCACTACGAGTTTTCAAGAAGCTAGTGAGAAAGCTAAATCATGGCTAGAGGAAAGTGGTGCAAGGGTACCAACATCAAAATATCGTATTCAGGCAAGTCAGGACAGTTCATTATCTACCACCATACCACCTTCTTGCCATTCAGAGTGCAGTAACACTAGTTTCAGGGATCCAGCTGTTGAATTCAGTAAGATACACGGGATATCACAAACGGGCCACACATCATGGTGACGTTCAAGGTCAAAATTCGGTACTCGGGCAAGGTAGGAGAGTTGTGTAAGTCACCCAGTAGCGTTATTTGGTGGCTGAGAATCGAGTAGCATTGGTTATTGTGTCAGAGATGGTGACTTGAGGGAGATACAGTGGATTATAGCAAAATGGTATGGTACGGGCAACACATCCTTGTGAGGTTGAACATCAGAATTTCGTACCAAGGAAAGCCAGCAGAGTCGTGCAAGTCACACAGTACCATTTTCTCGTGATTTAGAGTGGATTAGCATTGGTTACAGAGTCAGTGTTTGTGAGTTCAGCGAGATACAGTGTAGTTTGTGGTAGAGAAAAAAAATAATCTGGTTCGGGCCACACATATATGGTTTGGGCCACACAAATCTCCGGTAGGGGCCACAGTTTCTGGTTCGGCCACGACCAGCGTGCCCGTACCGTTTTCGCGGGTGTGCGGGTGTGCGGGTGTGCGGGTGTGCGGGTGTGCGGGTGTGCGGGTGTGCGGGTGTGCGGGTGTGCGGGTGTGCGGG
>JAJMLR010000025.1:0-166638 GCA_030569745.1 Petasospora bimundalis
ACGTCTTGGGTCTTCTGGATGAGGATCAATGTACTCGTAGTAAGAAGTGAAAATCTTTGCGTGATAACGCATTCTAACATCATAACACAATCCTGTTTTCAATGGGATATAATTGACTTTAGGAGGAACAATGGGCACAATAACTTTTTTATCTTCAAATGTAATGTTCTTTGTACCGTTAGTCAGTTGTTGCTCTGTGTCAACGTCATCAATCTTACGTTTTTCCTGTTTTACCTGTGTGCCATTTGTAACACCTGTAGGCTCTGTTGTCTTGATATCAGGTTTATCTTCAACTGTGGGTGTCTCTGATGTCAGGCCAACAACTGGAGCGTCAGTGACCACAACATCTCCATCATTTTCGATCGTGTTTGTGGATGGTCCTTGTTCAACCTCACTCATTCTTTATTTGGCTAATATGGAGAGAAAAAAAAAAAAGAAAAGTTGTGTCAAATAGGAGTGTACAATGTGACTAATTGAATGTAATTGAGGATAAAATCCCTTTTCCCAGTTGTGAATGTCTTTACCCTTTTCTGTTGTTTTCTTTTGTGTACGTAGGAAGTAAAATCCTTGGAATAGTCCCTCTGTTAAAGCCCGTTTAAGTCCAAAATTGGTCGTTTCAAAAGCTTCCAAATCGGGGGAAAAATGAACGATTAACGAGTATTTCAAATATGAGATCAATTACTCTGAAATTAACTCGAATTGCCACTTATTTACACAAAAAAAACACGTCCTTTTAAAGAGCGTTGAGGCAAAGAGGAAATACAAAATTCGGGAAACGACAACAAAAGCGCGGAGTGGCCCATAAAACACCCAAACACCACATGGGCCCGCTCCCCTTACTAACTAAATTTTCTAAGATGAAAGCTCATCTCATCGGATTTTCCAATCTTTGCTTCTTCTGTTTTTTCCAAGTTTTGTTTGACTTTCCAGTATGAATCTTTATAAGGAAGCATCTTGGTTCCTTACATCCAATGGTAAAGAAGGTTCGCTTCAAACGAGGATCTTCAACGCCTCCAGAACGAAGAAGATCAAGACAGATCCAAAACACATATATGCTCTTGTCTCCTCCACACTTAAGTACAAGCCATTCATCCTCGAGATCTTGAAGAAGGCCAAAGTTATGAAAGAGGAAAGGGCTTTGAAAGAAGATATGGCACTCTTGATGGTCCATGATCTCTTGTTCAGTAGATCCGGACGTATTCAGATGGGTAAGACCCCAATGAAGGAATCTATCCTGAGGCATAAGACTAGACTTACAGCTGAACTAACAAAGTTGAAACTTAAACACAAAGTGAAAGACTTAGCAGAGATTATAGATGAAGATGATACACCAGTAAGATGGTTTAGAGCCAATACTTTGAAAACAACTGTTGATCATGTTCTCGAACAATTTGAAAACCTTGTTGAAGTCTCTTCAATTGATAAAATCAAACCAGGTACAATCTATCACGATAAATACGTTCCTAACTTATTTGGTGTCTCTCCAAAGGAGAGAATCACTCAATCAAAACTATATGAAAGAGGTGAAATCATCATTCAGGATAGAGCTTCCTGCTTCCCAGCACACATCCTCAATCCACAAGAAGGTGATATCGTCATTGATTCATGTGCAGCACCAGGTAATAAAACAACACATCTTGCCGCACATGTCGGTCCTACTGGCTCTATTAATGCATTTGAAAGAGATACTAGACGCTCAAATATTCTTAAGATGATGGTAGACAAAGCTGGTGCCTCTGGATTTGTCAAAGTTAATGTCGGTGATTTCACACATGCTAGACCAGATGACTTTACAGATGTCACTGGACTGGTAGTGGATCCTTCATGTTCAGGAAGTGGTATCTTTGGAAGAGCACATGAAGAGGAAAACCCAGAGGAGTCATATAGTGAAGAAAGACTACAAAAGCTTTCCTCTTTCCAGTTCTCAATTGTGAAACATGCTCTCAGTTTCCCTAATGCTCGCAAAGTTGTTTACTCTACTTGTTCCATTCACGCTCAAGAGAATGAGCGTGTTGTCATTGACTTATTAAATGATGGAGCTATTAAGAGAGCTGGGTGGAGAGTTGCAAACCGTTCTAGAGTGATCCCAATGTGGCCTAGAAGGGGTATTGTCGAAGAGTTTTCTAGCTTCCCAAACCCAGAGCAGCTTGCTGGTGGTTGTGTCCGTGCCTTACCAAAGGTTGATGGTGGTATTGGCTTCTTCGCCGTTCTCTTCGAGAGGGATGCTGATTCTATCACAGACATTCCACTTGATTCAACAGTGGATATTGTAAGTGAGTCCCTTGAGGAAGAAGTGGAACAAAATGAGGAGGTACAAATCGAAGAGGATTCTGACGAAAATGAATCTTCTGCTGATGACGTCTACGAGGAGTGGAATGGATTCGATTAACCAAAATAATAAACATCTAGCATAATTCGTACTTCAAGAACTAAATATATAATAATGTAGAGAAGGTCTAGCCCTCGTCTGATGTATGCAATACTTAAAGACGGCTGATAATGTCCTGGACAACCTCCTGGGTAGAGGACTTACCACCCAAATCTGGGGTCTTGATGGCGTCCTCCTTCAAGTTACCATCAACAGCAGCGTAGATCTGGGCAGCTGGCTTGGCGTAACCCAAGAACTCCAACATCAAAGCAGTGGATCTAATTGTAGCAATTGGGTTGGCAATACCCTTACCCTCAATGTCTGGAGCGGAACCGTGACATGGCTCACCAATGACGTAGTTCTCACCAACATTGGCAGATGGGACAACACCAAGAGAACCAACAAGGGCAGCAGCACCATCAGACAAGATGTCACCGTACAAGTTTGGAGCGACAACAACGTCAAAGATCTCTGGCTCACGGAACATACGGTAAACCATGGAGTCGACAATTTGCTCCTGCAAGGCGATAGAAGCAAATTTGTCTTGGTTAGCATCGTAGTACTTTCTGACTGTCTCACGGAACAAACCGTCAGAGACACTCAAAACGTTGGACTTGTGAGTGATTGTGACAATTGGTGACTTGTGGAGAGAAGCAGCACCCAAATCTCTTTGAGCCTGACGCTGAAGAGCAATCTCAAGAGCAATCTTACCGATTCTGCTAGAAGCGTTTTCTGTGATTCTCTTAATTGCCTCAGCAGTCTTAGTACCATCTGGGTTCTCGAAGATTCTCTCTTCCTTGACGTACAAATCCTCAGTGTTCTCACGGACAATAACCATATCAACTGGACGGCCAACACCCTCAACGGACTTAACTGGACGAACGTTAGCGTAAAGGCCAAGTTTCTTACGAAGAGCAACAATTGGAGAAGAGTAACCTTCCACCTTGGTGGTTGGAGAGGAGACAGCTCCGAAGAGGGCACAGTCGGTCTCGTTCTTCAAGATCTCGACAGTCTCATCTGGCAAAGCAGTACCGGTCTTCTTGAAGTGCTCAAAGCCGGCAAGAAGTTCAACGAACTCGAACTTCAAACCGTGGGATGCTGGGAGAGCCTCCAAAATCTGACGACCAGCTGGAATGACTTCTCTACCAATACCATCACCTGGGATCAAACCTGGAGAAAATGAGTTAGTTACTAACGTACAAGGGAATCAATTGGCACAAAAGACTCACCGATCTTAAGGGTCTTGGTCTGTGTGGAGTAGGAGCGGAGGTTTCTGATGAGGTTAGCTCTGGAAGCAAGCATTGTGTGTGTTGTGTGAAGAATTTACTACTATGGAGGAGGAGAGGTGTCAAAGAAGTCTGGAAAGTTTTGATTGTGTGACGGCCGTTGTTCAGTCATCGCACCAAAAAACATGCCGGCACCGGCACCGGTCGCGGCGCGACCTTGACACCTACCGGCCATCTGAACACCATCCGCACACCATCATTAGACAATAATCATCCCGTTATGAGCATTCCCAGGTGCTCTCAAGTAGCAAGGTTTGGTCGAAGAGTCTCATACACAATTACCCACTGCTATGTTAGGATACAGAGACACATTGGTAAGGAAATAATACAAAAAATAGATCTATTAAATAAATTATGTGTCTTCTACCGGAAGCTTGCAATGCCTGGATGGTGTTCGGATGGATGTCGGGAGGCCACATCCTGCGACTATCATGAGGCATTCAATAAATCATGTTTCTTCTTCAGCGCCTTATTTGTGATGATATGGTTCAGCTGTTGAGCTTAGTCTTTCAGTCTTGCTTATATTTAATTTATGCTTGAAATATACACAATAAAGTAGAGTACATATTTATTTATATTTCTTGATCTGTACACATTTAAGAAGTAGCATAGTTGGCGTTTACCGCGCGCAGTCGCTAGCGTCGATCATATATATATATGGCATCTTAAAAGCACATTTTATGTACCTTAACAACCTCAAAATTAATTAAATTATGACTTAAGTAAAGTTCATTGCCCTGGCTATCTTATAATAGCAAATTGAAGCATTTTTTCTGAATTTTTGTCAAGTTGTCTCAGAAAGAGCGAGTCCATTATTATTTTTATTCAGTTTGAACAGAATCTACTTCCCAGACTTGAAAAGGATCTCTCAAATATCCACAATTAGGCTATAAGAATAGTATGAGTATAATCAGAGGATAAAGATACATATGATTCACCAGTTAGATGAATTTCAGCTTTTGCGGTTGAGTACATATTGTATTAAACGTATTTCAAAAATATACATCTGAACATCATCCAGACCCCAACCAAACCTCATCCGGACACCTACTCAGCACTATAAGCTTTGTACTTAGCTGGGTCGGAGTAAAATTCAGAATATTATACTGTGATCCTCTAATCTGTGCCAAGTTTTGATTGATCATAAAATTATTAGCTACACAGCTGCTGCCTACCAGCGTAAGTTATATATATTAATCTTAATGTATATCCATCTTATACGGTAGTCTATACGTTGTAGTGCGGTTTTCGACGTTGCGCCCTTGAAATGTATACCCGCACGCGCTTATCGTTCATTAACCGGGAGTAATATACCAACTGACCGACTGGAGTTGAATATATTATGTATGTGTGCATATTCATTTTTGAAGTTGAGCTGAGTTCGGTATCTATTGTCAGTCGAGTATGTGGCCCTTGAGGGGCTGCAGGTAAGAACAGCGACTACATGGTGACTTAGTACCATACAGTTGCGTACTCAGAGCATCCTGGAAATACTGAATAAGGATATGCATATTGTATACCAGAATTGATCTTACATGGGTGGACAGCTATGTTCTATTCGGATGTTTGTGTAGGGTTCAAATATCCGATGCAACAGAAGCGCACCTTTTTCGCAGGGGCAACTTCTACTTGCTTCTCGATGCTTCCTCATTGACACTAAGCAGATTGACACTAAGTAGACTAAATAAGGGTGAAAAACGTATGCCAACGACCTAATCAAAAAGTTACTCGGAATATATTGTTTATTGTAGATATTCAGACGTCTCTTGAGTTTGCAAGAACGACACTCATGCCTATTATAGATCTCTTTAGTTGTGCAGATTGATGCATCTCGTCTCCAGCATTTCACTGGGACTCCATGGTAAGACTGGAAATTGAGCCCATTCTAAACAATATGGTACCTCATGTGTTTCCCACTCTTATCATCATCTGATGGAGCAATGGTGCCTCATTTCCTCTGTCCATATGGGTGTTAAACGTTTTCAATTCTTAAAGTTATCGGACTTATCTGGAAGATCAGCGCTCTCTCGCAACTGCTCGGTCAATAATTATACAGCAATCGGGGTGCTTCCGCATGTGTGTTAGTCTAAAATACACAATATCACGCCGATCAATTGCCCGTAGGGGTGGGGAGTAGGCACCCTGAAATTGTTTATCAGAGTTATTTTTTGGGTACCAAGAGAGAAAGGGACCTCTAAATCCAAATTCGGACACATATGTTGCGTCCATAAACACCCCAAATACCTCTTCCCAATGTCTTGGTAAAACTATATAAACAAAGATCATGGAAGCTTATTTCCCACAAATGGTGGATGTTTATCAACCCATCATCACCAAAAAATGAAGTTTTCCACTACCTTATTGACCACTGTTTTCGCAGCAATTGCAACGGCTTCTCCTGTTGCTAAAGCTCTTCCATGGGCCAATGCTAACCCACAAGCTGCTGCTGCTGCCGAGGCCTATGCTGAAGCCTATGCTGAGGGACAGGCCATTGGTCACCCAGACCCAGATGCTTACGCTTTGGCTGCTTCTGCTGATGACTGTGCTACTATCTCTTGCCACATGAACTGTGGTCTCATGATCGTTGCAGGTGCCGCTTGTTCTGAGAATCTCACCAGCTCTTATTCTTCGCCATATGTTGATGGATGCCTCTGCGGTTCTGATGATACTACCTTCCTTTCATATTACGATGCTTGTTTGGAATGTGGCTGGACTTTGTGGAAGTACTATTCCGGATACTTGGAAAGTGCACTCGAAGAATGCGCTGCTGAAAACTCTGAGTACAGCGCTACTGAGCCAACCGGTACCACTAGATGTTCTACCACTTTATCTTCATCCTACACTGTTGACCCAAACATCAATTACTCCACTTATATTTAAATGCTCCTGTGGAGTCTTTTTAGCGCAAAGAGTATATCAAACGCCAGTAAACTTTTCGTTGAGGTTATGGTGTAGATGCAATTAAATCATGCCTTTTAAAATCCAAACTTGGACTTGAACATAGACTTAACAAGATCATTCTTTGCTTGACCGATACTTTCATTCATGGACTGACTTGCATTGTTAGCATACTCGTCAAAGGTCTCACCAATTGTTTCAACACCGTTTTGGAAACCTCTGAGGATTGACCTAGTTGGATCATATCCACCGACAGTTCTTCCGCGTACAGGCTTCTTGTAGGCAAATTCATCTATCTCAGCACCACTGGACTCCAGAGTGACATTACCCTTCGCAAGCTGAGATTCTTTGTTCTTTGATGCAGGTCTCCGATCACCACCTATCAACAAGTCCAAGTCATTGTAGTTGATTAGTGTGGTTCCTTTCAGCCATTGAGCAGTGCCAACCAATGGACGGTAAGGCATCTGTGCACGATCATTGTAAAGTCTATCGGACATACTCTCCTCCAGTTTCAAGCCTTCACCTGCAATGTGAACGATGGCAGCGCGAGACTCTGCCATTCTGATAGCCACTTCACCAGATGGAAGGACAGTGCTGAATCTAGCAAAGCGTGGCTCCAATGTGAACGGAAGTCTGAGAGTGGTGACATCCTTCAATTCCGGCAACGAGAGACATTTGATGGTATTGTCGGCAAAGAGCACTGGGACCACTGATGCATATGGCTTGGCTGGACTCTTAGTTGGAATTATCGAAATTCCAGATGCCAGAATATATGTGTTGAAGATCTTATGTGAGGATTTAGCCTTTCCAGGAATGATGATTCTAATGTCCTTTTGAGCAGAGACGATAACAGCACCATCAACGACTAGTCCAGTGGATAGCTGCATCATTTGTTCATGCGTTGCGATGGCAGGCGTACCGTTTTCAAGCTTATAAGTGATGATCTCAGTGACACCAGTATCAGTAGCTGGGACAACATCAATCAATTGGGCACTGAATCTTCCACCAGCCTCTGGTAGTATCTTGTAAGTGTAAAGTTCACCCTTATCGGTACCAGCAAATAGGAGGATACTGGAATAACCGTCTTCACCAAAAGCCATCACAGAGAAATCCATGGCGGTAATCTTGCTACTTCCAGATGTAGATTTTGGCCTGATTGACTCCAAATGGATGATAGCAGGACCTCGTCTGTCCAATACCAATAAATCACCAGATTCATATGCGAGAGCCACGAACCCAATGTCACTGTTTTTTATTGCCGTGAGACGGCCCTTATTAGCATGAACAGCACAAACTGGCATGAGACCTTCCTTGATGTTTGGAGCACGGTCCCTTAAATCAACGAGTAATTTCTTCTCATTGTTCAAAGAGAGCCTGTTCATGGAGGATTCCACATCGCCAATGTTTGGGTTGTACTTCCTATTGACATCAAACTTATAAAGCGCAACATCTCCCCCAATGGTAGAAACGGCCATTTCTCCTGACTCTCCGGCATATGAAATCTGATCAATCGCTATTCCGTTAATCATGTTCAAAGTTGCAGCGACATTCACCTCCAATATACTTGAATGATCGAGCTCATTTTGAGAGATATCGTATAATCTGACAGAGCCATTAGAGTGGCCAGTAGCTAGGGCAGAGCGGATTTCACTAGCTTTTAGCTGTTTGCGAGTTGGGAAACCACCCTTTAATATGCTTTCATTTTTGGTAGACTTTGAGATCATACCCAACCATTGTGTTCGTGGGACCGGAAATGCTGCGGAAACAGTAGTACGAGGATGAATCCAAGCTATGGATTGCGGGAAGTGAGACGACTTGTAATCAAGAACACCGGTAGCGAATGATATATTTTCAACTTCTCCAGACTCCAAAAGGACAAGTATATGTGTGGGATCATGACATCCGGCAAAGAATGGGGTCTTTGTGCCTATTGGCAAGAAGTCAATTACCGATGCGGTATTCTGGGTAGGCAAAAATCTTTGGTTCACTGGCTGGGAGAAATACTTTGCCATTTTATCATACGAAGTCAAACTGTATTTTGGTGCTATACCGAAATGTAGCAAAGTCAGATTGTGGATTCCTTCACTTTGTGGGGCATCACCTCCTGCAATTACGAGGGTTGTGTCATCAGGGTCACTATGACATAGCCAGCGAACTTTGAGGTATGGGGAGTTTGGTGGACCATGAGGTGGTTGATGCTTTACCGACTGTGGAATATTCACATCAACATCAAAGAGGGAACGTGCGGTAATGAACTGTCCAGTAACTGCATCCCAGAAAACAAGAGAACCATCGTTATGAACTGTGACAATACTCAAAGAGTTTGGGTGGTAGTGGCACTCAAGTAATGCTGGGTACCGGATGGAGGATGACAGCTGACCAGTGCCACCTGGTGCACCAATTGGAACCTCGTAGCGTAAACTTGCTTTTACCTCATCTTTCGCAATGGAGTACACAACAGCCATATTTGCATAACCGATGAGTAACGTACCTATATCCCTTGGATTCCATTCAATAGAGATTACAGCCGATGTTTTTTCTCTTGGAAGTATTTTCCTTTGGAGACTGTCAAGTCTAAAGTTTGTTAACTGACCTCTATCAATGTCATATGCATAGATGGTTCCGTTTTGAAGTCCCAAGAGTAACCAGTCCATGGAAGGATCCGTTTCAAAAGCGGTGATCTTACCCGGTGGTGTATAAGAGTGAAGCAATTTCTTTTGAAATAGTGAGAATACAAGTATATTACTTTTGTCATCAATTGCCACAAGATACACTCCCTTAACAAAACGCAAGTGTTTAATAGGAGAAGCATGAGTAGCAGTGAGAACAACTTCAACTTGTTGTTGTCCAAAAATATGTATCTCTCCCTGATCAGTTGATAAGGCCAAAAGACCCTGAACCGGATCAAATGCAGAACCGAGTGCCTTACCTGCGATACCAAGTCTAGATAACTTAGGAAAAATGTTAGTATAATGACGTGTAAGATGATGCTGGGGATAATACCTACGTCATCGAGGGCAAATGACTTTGAGCTAAGACCTTGAGTCAAATCAACGGCACCAACTGTTTTGATGGCATTACTGACAGCCTTCAACTTCCTGCTCTTGAACATCCTTAGTATTTTGTAAAGTTGATACTAAACCAATGGTATTTTAAATGGGTGGGCTGTGTACACTGCATTATTCGAGTGAGGAGAGATAAATTACGAGCACTGGTCATTCAGTGATTACATAAGCAACCGTACACCTCTATTGGCCCTGAGACCTTTCTCCACGATAAGAGGAAAACACTGCAAAGTCTTTAAATGTTCAGTGATTTTGAAAGGCTGTTTGGAGTGAACATTTAAACAAACCACAATGGCACTCAATGAGCCTTCAGTGGACTTCCATGTGCGCATGCTTGAGGCTTCCTTCCACGTCCCTCATGAAGCTATCAAGCGCAATCTTAAGACGGTACAGAAGTTAGAGGAGAAGCAATTTAAGAAGAATGAAGAACTTGTTAAAGAGCTTTCCAAATGTCACAATAAAAAAGACCAATTAGCTAAGATAAGACAGATTATCACATCGATGAAGCTCTTTGAGAAGAAGATGAAGGCTCGTGTTGCTGTGGAGAAGGAGCTAATGGAGCGTATATCAGCAAGAATCGAAAAGCTCAAAGAGTTAAAAGAATTAAAGGAAACTGAGCATGGAGATGACGAAGTCAAGAAAATGGATGAGTTTCATCAAAACAAACTTTTAAAATGGTACAGAGATCAAACAAACATCTTAATCGCTGATTACCTCTTAAAGAACAACCCATATATGGATGATAACCCAGGCCTTTTACTTCTAAAGAATTTGGGATTTGAGAAATTGGTGGATTCTGATATTATACTGATATCAAACAGAATTTCCACTTCTATCCTTAATAAAGACCTAACAGAGTTGATTTCATGGATCAACGATAACAAGTCCTATTTGAAGAAGGTCAAATCCAATTTAGAATTTGAGACCCGTTTCCAACAATACATTGAATTCGTCAAACACCAAGAGGTACTTAAGGCACTTCAAGTATTTGATGAGCATTTAACTCTCTTCACAGATTCAAACTTTGAAGAAATCAAAGTTGCATCAGGTATGCTTGTATTCACAAACAAGATTCTTCAATCGCCAGATCACGCAAATTACGCTCATTATTCTCATTTGTTATCCCCCGACAGATACAAAGACATCTCAAACTTGTTTCTCCGCATATTCTATCGAATGTATGGAATACCACAAGATGATCCTCTTCTTGTCTACTTGTCAATTGGAATTTCATCTTTGAAAACTCGTTCATGTACATGCTCATCAGCAGAGGAACCTTTGGAATTCGAATCGATCTTGAGTCAGAAGTTGAACACTCCACACAGCGAACAAGTTCAAAATAGCTCATGCCCTGTATGTGCGCTGGAGTTCCAGCAATTGAGCGACCAGTTACCTTATTCTCATATTGTTAAATCTCACCTCTTTGACAACCCTGTTATGTTACCCAATGGTAACATCTTTGATAAGTTGAAACTGATCGCTTACACGGAATCATTACCAGAAACGGAACAGGGGAAGATTGTGGATCCCATAACTTCTGAGGAGTTTGATGCTGACGAAATGATTACTATGTATCCTGCTTGATATCGGTTTTGGACCTATGCTATGAAATATTTAATGCTTTACGAATAGTTATCTTTCTTTTATTATTAGTCATGAATTACTCGTCATCGTCGTCACTACCATCATCATTCTTGGACTTGGTGGTCTTTTGGAACTTTTCAAAGATGTAAACACGGGCCTTTCTCTCCTCCGCCTTTTTCGTTGTATCCATCTCACTGTTAGTTCTTCTGTGATGATACTGTGGATATAACTCCCATTGGAAGGCACCCGATCTTTGAACATGCAAATTCAACGTCTTAGATAATGACTTGATGGCCCAAGAATCATAAGGCTCACCTTCGAAGACAGACAGCACAATCTTTGGTTCAGAGCCTTGTCTCTTTGAGATGATATTCAGGCTGTCATCGTTCTTCATTGTGGTAGAGGTCATAAGCTTGAATAAATCCAAACTCGACTTGAAGTAACCCAAAACAAGCAATTGATGATCTCTGATATTTCTGTCTTGGTCCTTCATACCACGTCCAGTATGTGGGAAATTGAACATTATGACATCAATTTTCGGTACTCCAAGAATTTTGTAAACGGTCTTTGGAGTTAACTTCATCGATTTCAAGAGATTCATGGCATCAACTTGGAAGAACATACGGACGTTATGTGTTTTCAGAAGTTCATTGTAGTTTTCCTCAAAAGTGGTTGGATATTTCAGCTTTAGTTCAGAGACTGAAGAATCATAACTTGTGATGATGAGCCTTGTAGGTTTGACATATCCTTGTTCCACGATACTCAATGCAAAAGAGAAATCACCTTCACCAACCAAAAAGACATAATCTTCCTTACCAAAGGGAATGAATTCCTTCTGCTGCAATTTTTGAATCTTTTGGTTCTCTTTCACTTTCTTAGGCAGATTCTTCTTAATCTCTACAGCTTTAGCCTGTTTGGCCGCTTGATCCCTCTGAACCTTCTCGGAGGCTTGAAGACGTGCAAGCGCACCAGCAAGCTTTCCTGAACCCTTTCCTGCCTTGGCTTTAAGTCTTTTACCCATGCCTTCTTATCTTTAATCCTAAAATCAATCTGCAATACAACAACGTGTTTTGGTGTCAAACTGCTGGAAATTTTTCATAGAGATTTTGCAATGCGGTTTATTTTCCTTTAAATCCGAATGTGCGGATTTAACGAATGAGCCCTTACATATGCCCCAGAATAAACTCTCAACAAAGACGTTATTGTAGACCTTTTTTTTTGTACTTTTGCCTTTATATAATCTAACAGAAGGCTGGGTATACAATATGGGAACGAAAGTTAGCAAGACACTGTGCAGTGCAGAGCTCAAGCTAAACTGTGCTTTCTTTTCACTTCCTCAATATCAGTCCAGCGAAACTAATGTAGCCAGACAAGCTATTAATTGTAAGCTTGTCATTGATAGTCTTGTACAGAGTCACTCATTTGGAGGTAGCACATATAATGGAATAGTCAGTGGTCTCATTGACTGCCACAAAATAATGGTGTATTCGTTGACATTCACAAAAGAGGATTATAAAAAGTACAGAGGAACGATGCCAGGTGATGAATTTGCAGGGGATGAAGTGACAGTATCATTTTTGGTGATATTCACATGTGATTTGAACGGACTTGAGAAAAAGCTTCAAATACTTAAAAGATACTTAAAGAGGAGCAAAGACTTGTATGCGAAATGTGAGGAAAACCAGAGCGAAACTCACCCAAGGCTGACGACATTGACTAGGGGGGAGTCTCTCTTCGATCACATGATAATTTATGAGCTTTCAACATATGGAGTAGAGAGATCAGATGTGGAGCTCTTGGAAAAAGATTCTATGAGTTTTCCATCTGAGAGATTTGATAGGCACACCACATCTATTCGTCACTTCTCTACACGTGACGCCAAGATCCTATATATATTCACGGATGCTATCCACAGAGAACTCAGGAATAAAAAAAGTTTGCAATATTCCTGTTATCGTGGGTATGTGTCTGATACCCTTTTAGTCTACAAGAACGCACCTCATCTGGATATACATCAATCCTTAAGTTCCCCAAATGCAGTAAAATCAAATTCACCAAAGCTTCCCGGGACAATTGTATTAGTAAGTGAGGAGCACTTCAAACAGATAAGAAGAATGAGAACTAAACCATTGTATAAGCAGGTGAAACGGGTGATTCCGTCTGTGACTTTGAATGACCTTTACGTCTATGAAAGTTTACATGCCTATTCAGATTCTCGTCGCCACAGGGCTCGCAGAGAGATAACATCTGATCTACTCTTACTTCCGCAGGACAGTGTACTTCTTCAAAGAAGACCCCAGACAGTCCACAAAAGTCTGCGGGTCGCAGCTTCATTAGAGCCCTCCCTTAATGCTTCGGCTTGCGACTTTTGATGGCCTACGCAACATGCTGCAGGATATCAATTATTTTCATACTCCCCTAATTCCGAATCACCAAGCTGAGCTTATTTATAGCCTCCGTGGCACTAAGCGCCAATTTTTTTGTTGTAGGTTAAATTTTGATCAATGTGATTTGTGGAGTTCTCAAATATTTGTCCCTAAACATGTACTTTTCCCAGGTATATAGAGAGAAAGGGGAGACCGGTGAGAGGGGCGCATGTATAATTTCTTTTTTCAGTCTTTTGCGGTTCCGCGCGGAGCGGATTTGTGAGCGATCAAAGTATTTTTGAAGAATATATATGAAAGCCAAAATTGATACTTATGAAGGAATAAGTGATTCCATAGAATTACCCAATATTGATTTATTAGTAACACAAATTTTTAACCTGTAAGTAGATGGATTGGTAATAGAAATAAAATAAAGACAGAGATGCGCCAGACAGGAATCGAACGAGAGTAGCTAATTTTTACGAGCAGCACCAATTGCGAGCTGAAATTGCTCTGCGCAGATCCGCACAGCATAGTGATCTTTTTCAATCACATCGGAAGGATGCAGCCCTGGCTTTCAAAAGAACGAAGCGGTGTTCATACATAGTTGGAAAGAGTTTAAAAAGAATAATGCAAAATTACAGAGTCTACATTCTGATGATACCCATAAAGAGGTGGGCGTATACAGAGACTTAAACCTGTAGAGATCCAGAAGTTGTACCATTTCTTTTGTATCGGGCCGGGGGAGGCGATGGCAAGGCGGTATGCATTTTCCCTTGCCGAATGGATTACAAATGTGCCTTGTTACACAATGTAAGGTGCACCATCAAAAAGCACGTTCTGGATTATAAACCAGGTATATTGCGAATACACCACTGTAGGTTTATGCACATGTTTGGAAAACTCTAGAACAGTACCAGGGAAAGTCCGGCAACTGACGTCGACTATAAAAGGGCGATAGAATCCCTCTCTAGTTTCTCTTTCTTGTTGTCTGATAATTCCACATCTGCACAGAATAACGACTCAATGCAATTCAGAGACTTCGAACCAGTTGCCCTCAAGGACACTAACCTTTTCAAGCCTATTAAGGTAGGAACAGCTGAGCTCTTACACAGGGTGGCTCTGGCTCCACTCACCAGATTGAGAAGTATTAACCACCTTCCTACCAACATTACAAAACAGTACTACGATCAGAGATCCAAAAGAGCCGGAACATTAATCATTACCGAGGGAACCTTGATTTCCCCAGAGTACGGTAGTGGTCCACCAAATGTCCCAGAAATCTGGAACGAGGAACAAGTTGAGGCTTGGAAGCCAATCCATGAAGCCATTCACAAAAACGGTTCATACTCTTTCCAGCAGTTATGGGCCCTCGGTAGACAGTCTTATCCAGCAGTTCTTGTCCAGAGAGGCTTGAAGTTTATCTCTGCTACTGATGATCTTTACATGGATGAAGAAACCAAGCAGGCTGCTTTGGAAGCCAAGAACCCATTGCACGGGTTGACCCAGGATGAAATTAAGGAGTGTATTACACACTACGTCAGAGCTGCTAAGAACTCCTTGAAAGCTGGTGCTGATGGTGTTGAGTTGCACTCTGCCAACGGTTACTTACTTAACCAGTTCTTGGACCCATTGTCAAACAAACGTACCGACAAATATGGTGGTTCTATTGAGAATAGAGCAAGATTTACTTTGGAGGTTGTTGACGCCTTGATTGAAGCTGTCGGTGCTGATAGAATCGGTATCAGATTCTCTCCATGGGGTACATTTGGTAACATGACTGGTCACAAGGACCCAGTTATTTTTGCTCAACACGCTTACCTCATTGCTGAGCTCGAAAACAGAGCCCGTAAAGGTAACAGATTGGCCTACATACATCTTATTGAACCAAGAGTTCCAGATATGAGTTACGCTGAGGGTGTTTACACTGTCCCAGAGGCTTCTAACGACTTTATCTATTCCATCTGGAATGGTGTTGTTATCAGAGCTGGTGACTACGCATTGCACCCAGAATTAGCTACTGAGCATACAAAGATGGGACAGACTGTCTTGGCATACGGAAGAATGTTTATTTCTAACCCAGATCTTCCAGACAGATTGTACCACGGATACAAGCTTACTCAGTACGCTCGTGGTCACTTCCACAATCCAGAACCATACGGATATATCGATTACCCAACATATGCGGAAATTGAGAAAAATGGATTCCCAGAAGGTGAGACTAAACCAGATGGTCCATCTTACACCGAAGCTTTGAAGGCCGGAAACTAAGTATGTAATATTAGATAAGTATTAGATAAATGCATTATGAGTAAATTTTCATCAGATTCAGTATGTAGAATATATTGCCTTTGCATTTGATCCGGCCGCCATACCCTCTAACACTTTTAAAAATTTACCTTAGGCCTGTGTAAAAGGAGTCAAATAAAGTTTCTTTTCTAGATGAAGCGCTAAATAGTCTATTATGGCTGACGAAACATCATTTCTACATAACGTTGTCATGCATGCAAAGCCGTAAAATGTTTTCGAGAAGCTATCAAAGAACAATAAGAATCACTACAACTGTCCACAAACCCGGAGAGAGAGAGTTAGATGAACCAATAAGAAGATCTCTATAAAAATCGTCGTTTCTCATTCTTGATTATATGTTCCTTTTTTCGTTTGTATGTACATCATTATGAAGCGTCAAATCATTCAGCTGGGTAATCTGGAGGAAGCTCAAAGCCAACCCTGTGAGCGGTTTTTCTAATCTTATCCTCCTGGGTCATAGAAAGACCTGGATTATATCTCTCTATAAGGTCGTTATAAGTTCTCTGGTATGAAAGGAAGTTTGCAACGTCGTTAACGTGCTCAATGCTGTGTTCTGATTCAACGGAAGGCTTCAATGCCTCGAGGAGTTTTGAGTCCATCTGAACAGGAGGATCCTCTGTCTGCTTCTTCAATTCCAAAAGTTTGTTATCAATATCGAGAATCTTCTCAGTTTGCTGGTCTTTTAGAGCATTAATTCTCTGGTAGGAGAGAAGGGCGATTCTCTTCTTAATATCTTCAGCGTTCTGCTTTTTCGCAGCGTTCTTGAGGTTAATCAACAACTGCTTGTGGAGATTCTCGTAAGCTGCCTTGACGGGAGACATGGTTTCAATATTCTGAAATATGAGTTGTGAGTTCGAAGTTAAGAAGATTTAACTACTTTCATGACAAAAGATGCATCATCGTCGATGGAGTTAGTAGTCGATGGCCACCTTTCGCGAATTGAGATCTCACTTGTCACGTGACCAACATTTTTTTTTTTAATTATTCCCTTTCCGCGCTCGGCTCCCGGGCGTGATCACGCTCTGACTCTCGGTCCCGAGTTACGGCAACACGTTCAACACTTTTAAACACCTCTGTTCCCTGAACTCTCCGTTTGACCGCAACAGCGACAAGCGTATACAACTCGCTACATTCCTCCAAACTCCACCCATTACACAATGCTCAGAGCATCAATCAACACATCCAAGAGATCCTTTGCCACAGTCTCCGAGGGCCTTTTGCCAAAGAAGTACGGTGGTAGATACACCGTTACTCTCTTGCCAGGTGACGGTATCGGTAAGGAGATTACAGACTCAGTTGTTGAGATCTTCCATGCTGAGAGAGTTCCAATCGACTGGGAGACTGTCAATGTCACTGGTACTGAGGGCTCTAAGGAGGGTGTTAAGGAGGCTGTCGAGTCTCTTAAGAGAAACAAGGTTGGTCTCAAGGGTATCTGGCACACTGATGTCTCCCAGTCTGGCCATGGTTCTTTAAACGTTGCCTTCAGAAAGGAGTTGGACATCTACGCTTCTTTGTCCTTGATTAAGAACATTCCAGGTGTTAAGACTAGAATGGAGGGAATTGACTTGGTTTTGATCAGAGAGAACACCGAGGGTGAATACTCCGGTTTGGAGCACGAGTCCGTTCCAGGTGTCGTTGAATCCTTGAAGATCATCACCCAGATGAAGTCTGAGAGAATTGCCAAGTTCGCCTTTGACTTCGCTAAGAAGAACAACAGAAAGACCGTTACCGCTGTTCACAAGGCCAACATCATGAAGTTGGCTGATGGTCTCTTCAGACAGACCGTCAAGACCATCGGTGCTGAGCAGTACCCAGAAATTGAGTGCAAGGACATCATTGTTGACAATGCTTCCATGCAGGCCGTTTCTAACCCACAGCAGTTCGACGTCTTGGTTACTCCAAACTTGTACGGTGCTATCTTGTCTAACATCGGTACCGCTCTTATTGGTGGTCCAGGTTTGGTTCCTGGTGCTAACTACGGTAGAGAGTACGCTGTCTTCGAGCCAGGTTCCAGACACGTTGGTTTGGACATTGAGGGTAAGGATGTTGCCAACCCAACTGCCATGATCTTGTCTTCTGCTTTGTTGTTGAGACACTTGGGTCTCGATGAGTCTGCTGACAGAATCTCCTCTGCCGTCTACCAGGTTATCGCCGAGGGTAAGAAGACCACCAAGGACATTGGTGGTTCCGCCTCCACCCAGGAGTTCACTAAGGCCGTCATTGAGAAGTTGACCGCTTAAGCGACCAACTAATCTCCACAAAAACCTTTAGACCTTCCACTTGCCATGACACTGAGAATGAACACAACACCCTATCTATAGATCTCCACATACGGACTTCACCAGGTTTTGAAGAACGTGTGTTATTTATGTAAACTGAATCATCCCATTGAACGATTTTGATATTCGCTGGTTTGTTATAAATGTAGCTTTCGGATGCCCTGCTTGACGTTGGCAAAGCTGATGTGAGAAGCTAGGCCCACAATTCCTTTTAATGAGACGGGAGCCTACCGCAGCTAGCAAGAACCAATGTCAATATTGTAAATCTAGCATGATGAATCGAGGGAGACTTAACTCAGAAATTAATGATAACCCACGATAATTTATTGACGACTGCTGACGCGACCGGTCTATCAATATATACTGATATTCCATTCATAAGCGCATTAATGTCCTCCAAATGCTACAAAAGTAGGAGGATATAACCTAAGTCTGGGAAATAAATGAATACCATAACCAGAAATTCTCTCTGAAGCCTGATTAAGCTGAAAAATTTGATTTTTCACTTTTGGCTATGGGCTTCTGAGACATATTGTAAGTCAAAAATTTTACTAACAAGAAATGCTTTCATAGCTCAGTTGGGAGAGCGTATGACTGAAGTTCATAAGGTCCTGTGTTCGATCCACAGTGAAAGCATCTTTTTTTGCTACTGGCGCCCCAAACTCTGTGGCTTTTTTTGCTACTGGCGCCCCAAACTCTGTGGCGCTTACCAGATCGTCTTAGATGTGAGGCGAACGTAACAGTGCAGTTTTCTCTTTGGAGCTGAAATAATAAAGAGGGATTTCTATTTCAAATCAATTATTTTTTTGAAAAACATTCTTTTATTATAAAAATTACAATATGGCTCTTAAGAAATGAGCAGAGCTCAACGTTCTACCAATGCGTTATTGTATTGTACAATCTAGGAAGAATTGACATGTCACTTCCTCAATCACATTTATTTGTAGCTATTAATTGAAACTAGTTCTTTTAATCTTGAACAGTGACATCAGTGGTCATTGAATTGTCAGCATCTTCCAATTTTATGTCATCATTGCCCTCCAAGTCATCGAATGTCCAACTCTCTTCGACTGGGATGTCCAAGTTATACCAATCGCTAACTAGGTCAGCTATTCTCTTTCTTATTTTCTTGAGGTCCTTAGTGACCAGATCAGGTCTCTTAAGTATAGTGAAAAGAACCTTATGGAGTCCACTCTTGTTTATCAATGCAACCTGTGGGTCCACAATGGACTCCAAAGAAGTTAAGGTAGTCAACGTAGCAGACAGATCGGAGTCTATGTCTGAGCCAGCTAGAAGTGACTTCTGCAGTTGGAGTCTTGCCTTTTTGAACAGGGGAGTTCTCTTTTTGATCTGATCAGCAATAATTTTTGGATCTGGGTATTCAGAGCAAACTGGGTCTTCACTTGGATCAGTAGTAGCTTCCCAGTCTTCATCAGATGAGGTATCAGGATCCAACTCTGGTACTTCTGAAGTCTGTTTCTTTCCTCTTTTTGATGGGGTTTTAGATTTTGGTGTGGTCTTTGCCTTCTTCGTGTTCTTTGCTGGGGTTGATTTCTTTCTCTTTATAGATGCTGTGGTTTTTTTCTTTACAGGAGTAATCTCCAAATCGTTATCATCATCAACTTCACTTTCAATATCATCTTCGTCTTCATCATCATCAACAGGAGTAAGATCATCTTCTTGGAAGTCTTCATCATCAGCTTCATTATCAATATCCATTGGTTTACCATCACTACCGTAAATGATAAATTCTTCAACATCAGGTGGATCCAATGCCATTTCATATGCACTTTTGATTACTTTTTTAGCCTTTTTCGATTTCAAGAATGACTCAATTTGATTTTTCGTTAAGATAGAGATATCATTAGAAGTTGCCCACATAAATGTATCATCTCTAAGGAAACGTACACACCAAAGACGCGATGTAGGTGGATCAACTGTTACGTTCTTTCCTTGAACTTTACGCTTTGACCTTTGTGAGCGTACAGGATTCTTCGGTTTGGAAGCTTCAATACGTTCTGGGACAAGGTCATCAGGTATAACAATAGCCGGCCATGGAGGAAATGACTTCAGTTTAGCAAGGACGATCGTACCTGGTGTGAATACACCGTAGTCTTCTTTGGAAGATGGTGATGCTGTATTTTGTGTGGTTTCTTCAGTATCAGACATAGCTTTCCCCTGTTCTATTCCCCAAAAATGAGTGAATTATCAAGCAATTCGTTCTAAAACTGTTTATATTCAGCTTTTCAAAATGGATATAAAGTGGTTATGAAGAGAGAAGTGACACTCGAGACGCGTTTTAGATCGCGATCGCCCACCAATATATGAGATGTTTGGGTGTCCCATGGTCGAGCATATCATAGGCATTTAAATGATTCAATTACATCTACCAATGAGGCATAAATATAGAGTTTGTTATATATATTCACTACTGTACACATATTAAACAGTGACCTCAGTATACGATTGGTACCATTGCCTAATCCCTATATATCAGACATTTGACCCCATCATTAAAGAGATCTTTAAAAGAAAGCACAGTGGATGAGAATCCTGAGACATGGCCTATAAAAGCAACGTAGAGACAAATAAAAGAAGAAAAAAAAGACACCAGAAGGAATCAATTGGGATATCAATTGATGATCACAAAAATATAAAAAAGCAAAAAAAAAAATAAAGAAGACAAAAGGTGAAAAAGGAGCAAAAGAGATCCACAAAAGAGTAGAAAGAATAGAAAAGATATAAGAGAGACACCAAAAATAATTTATATAAAAAAAAACATGCTTTAAAAGGCCAAAGAAGAATTTCCTTTAAAGATTCATAAGGTCAGTTTGACAAAAAAAAATATAAAGGAGAAAGAGGAGAAAAAAAAAACAGGATTACATAACACAGACAACCCTGACCACGAGAGATAGAGAGAGAGATAGAGAAAATCAGAACTGGTTCTGCTGACTGTTAATTCCACCAAAGTATGTTTGGTAAACAGCAGCTTGTTCTGGGTTCAGATAACCAGTGTTTTGCATACCTTGTTGTTGTTGATAAGTTGCAGAAGCAGCATTGGCATTTGGTTGAGGTGGATTTTGACCTTGAGGAGCAGCAGGTGGTGCAGGTTGTTGTGGTTGAGGGGCTTGTGTAGTACTTGTTGGAGTAGCGGCTTCATCATCATCTGCTGATTCTTCTGGAGCGTTCAAACAAGCTTGAATAAGGTTCTTACCTTCTGGTTTTGTAACCAATGGTTGAAGTTTTGGAGTAGTAAAAGTATAAACGAGACCTGTTTCTGAAACAACAAGAAGTAAAACTTGAGTACCTGTTAAAACTGATAATTCATAAGCTTTTTTCATAATACCAGCTTTTCTCTTTGAAAAAGTAATATGACGTCTTGATTTATCTTGAATAAATCTAATTTCAATCTTTCTTCTTTCTCTAGCAGATGATTTACCTTCATCATCATCTTCAAGATCATCATTAGCACCTGCAGATGTGGCATTGGCAAGACCTTGTGAAGTGTTCACGAGATCATCTTGGTTCTCTTCAAGCTTTTGTTCTGTTAAGTCGGACATCTAGAATATTAAGTTAGTGATTCCATTGATGAAAAAAAAAGAATAATTCAATCTCATAACATATATATATATATTCCCAGTGTCCCCAATAGTACAAATGTATGGTAAAATCCACGCTCTACACCCCCCGCACAAACAAAACAAAATAAAAAAAACAAACCCACAGACATTTTTCCCTTTTTCAAACCAATTGTTTAAAAAATCTGTCCGCTTAAAGGTTGTTGTTACAGATATTGATCTGTTGTCCCGAAGGGGTAGTATACCCCTTACCCAACCCGTATTGGGGTATTTTTTTTTTTTTTTTTATTATGGTAATACTGTTTTTTTTTTTAACTTCTTTTGGTTGACAGGGTGAAAGATTGTAAAAATTTGGGGAATAATGATCATTAAGAATTCTTGGGACGGAAAGACAATGTTTATAAAGCCAATGAATTATTTAACTGATTCAATTCTCTTTAGTTTTTCAGACACTTACCGTTTATAGCCTTTTTGTGTATTTTCTCCCCGTCTTTTGTTTACTTTGAGAATGAAAGTGGGTTTTGGCGGTGTTGATGAAAAGGGGAAATTCGAAAAAGTAGTAAAAAAAAGCCATTTGGGAAAAAATACTGGAAAAAGCGCGGGATTTGCCAATTGGCATAAATTAAATTTTCCCTTCGCGGTCAATTAACGATAAATTAACTTAAAACGGTTAAAATTTTCATTCTTTGCGCCATATTAGGCAAATCTGCTGCTTTTGCGTGCGCATACCGATAGGCGGCCAATCAACGATCGTTCCTGTGTTGAGTTAGCCACCCCGTGCTGTCTCTCTGTCCGATTGCGCCTAATCTGGTGGAAGAAGTAAATAATTTAATCTACAATTATTTGATAATTAAAAGGTCAATTCTCTATATAAAGCAACGGTTTAGGAGGCAAATTGATCTCTCTATAAAAGAGTTGAAGGAGGGACAAAATGCTCATCTTTATTTTGTAACCAAATATAATGCGTTTCTATAATATTGCACTGCAACTTCTGTAAAAATAAGAGAGATCATATAGAAAGCGAGAGAGAAAAGATTACAAGCTTCAAATGAGATAAAACGTGAACAGAAAAGGATTGATAAAAAAAAAATAAAGAGATGTGGTGGTGGTGGAAATGGTAGGTAGATTGTAAAAAGTAATGGTATTAGCAAACAAACATTAGATTAAGCAGCAGCAAAGTGGGAAAAAAATTTAAGTTTAAGTGGGAATTGAGTGATTGTGATTGGGTCTCCCCAATAAACACAACCATTAAATGCTTTCTTTGTGATGGTTTTTTTCTTTATTGATGTGCTTAGAACTGCTGCAAAGCAGCTTTTCTCTTACCGAGAAGCTTAATGATCTGAATGACAAAGAGGGCAAGGCCTATTAAGTTGTTAGTATATTGCAATTGTCAGGCAAAAGTAAAAAAAAAAAAAAAATTATCAAAATTGTGGAAACGTACCGACAAGACCAACGAGGACGAAGACAAGGATAACACCGGCTGGGAGCATTGCGACTGATTAAGTTAGTGTGATGAACCTTAAAGGGTGTGTTGATTGGAAGACACTGGTATCAAGAGGGAAGCCGGGACTTACGTTGTAACAAAAGTTTTTTTCTGTTTGATGGAGCAGAGAACGGTTTTTATAAGAGGAAGAAGGGAGAGAACGGGAAGGGGAATTTTTCTTTCTGCACCAACTGCCTGTGGGAAATGCTGCCGATGCCCGCGAAACAAAGTAATAAACTCTCCAATCCGGCTAAAACGCTTCCCAATCCGGAGCTGGGCGGCCCCCTCAGTTTTCGAAACACAAACAAACAACCCAGCGGTTACCCAATCGCGCCTACCAAATTCGCTCACTCGCACCGGCTGAGATTAAACGAGGCCGCTTTGTTCCATAAAAGACAACACAGAATACAAAGATAAGTTCTTTTAAATAAGTTTGTAAATTTATTAATGAGGGGTTTTGACAATTGTCTTCTAAACAAACAATACATTTCTTTTTTGCTTTTTTTTTTTTATTACTTCCCCCCTGTTTAATCTATCGTCCATGAGCAGCCAGCAATAGGCATACACACATCGGTGCGATAGGCGTCCCAGCCGACCCGGCCCCAGCGCTGCCGCCACTGATTGGCCCAGGGGGCGCTCGAAGAACTGTACATCTCAGCATTATGCTGGCCGCACGGACCACAACTTCCGACTCAACGGCCTAAAGATTGTATACATCACTGTGGCTACATATATGTGATACTGGGGGAAAAAAACTTTGGTAAAGAACTTGCATATCATTAATAGACGCCGGGCTTGGTTTCCTAAAGTAGAACATATCCGAATGCGTGTTGCCCTGGCCAGCGGCCGGGGTCGGCTTGGCACACAAGGGGGGACACACCATATAAACTAGAGAAAACAGATAGAACTAGGAAAATCAATATATTATACGGGATAGTCGTATTATCGGGCCTACCGGTGACCTTACCGGAGATAACAGATAAAAAAAAGAGTTTCATACAAAAGCAAATTATGTGCATATAATAATAACATATATGTACGCTTGTGGTTTTAACTAACAGTCTTCTCCACAGTGAAAGTCCAATCACCACTCTTGTTGTCATATGACACAAATTTGGTACCTGGGATTTTTTGTAACCTTTCCAAATGCTTCTTATAGAGTTTATGAGAGGCATCCTTAATTGGTTTCCTCGTATCTTTGGCAATTGGATAACATCCTTCTAATGTGATATTAGCTGGTGCATTTAATCCTTCACCAACTTTATTTGGTTTTTGTGCATCATTTGGATATACAACAAATGATTGTTTTAAGAATAAAATAATCTCACCAGGAATAGCAGCAAGTGAACCAACAGTAGTTAAATCAACAGTTCCAATGAATTCAATTTTACCATATCCTTTACGTCCAACTGTGAATCCATCAACTTTACGTAATTCCAATAGAGACATTTGTTCCAATTCTTCTAAACTTGGAGACATCCAATAACCATCCTCATCAATAATTGTTGTATCCTCTTCACGAACAATACTAGGTCTATAAATTTCCTTAGAAACGGTTGGTGGAAGAATCTCCGTTGTAGACTCAATCTGTTCAATTTGTTCCAAACTTTTAACCTTGGTAGATTCTTCATCCAAATCGATACTTGCTCTGATAGGCGTACTAAATACTCTCTTGTTCAATTTAACATTTCCAAATGTGAAATCTTGCAAAATAGCCTCATCAGTGGCACGATTCAACAACAGTCCCTTAGTGCTGTCAGGAGCAGCCTCGATTAACTTTGGGGAGTCAGTGATAACAACAACAGACTTCTTTTCATTATTGGCACTGAATAATGGTTTTGGAGCCATACGGTATGCGCTGCTCAAGTTTGGTTGTTTAACTTCAGCAACAACCGGCTTGGCTAAAGGTTCAACTGGAGGGGAAACGTTCAGGGTGATGTTCACTGATGATCCTTGGAACAACGGATTGTTTCCATATGGGTTCTGATCAATAGTTGCAACAAGTTGGTATGATTGTCCTGGCTGTTGTTGTCCTTGTTGTTGCTGTTGCTGTTGTTGCTGTTGACCACCAAAAAGACCACCAGTGGTTGGTTGTTGGGCTTGTGATGAACCAAATAGACCACCTGTGGATGTGGTAGTAGACGAGCCACCGAACAGTGATGGTTTTTGCTGAGTAGCACCACCACCGAATAAGCCTCCTGTAGAAGCTGCTGGCTGAGATGTGGTGTTGTTACCACCAAAGAGACCACCAGATGAAGCAGCTGGGGCACCGAAACCTGTAGAAGCTGCAGGCTTGGCTCCAAAGAGACCACCGCTACCACTACCGAAACCTGTAGAAGAAGGGGCAGCATTGTTGTTACCAAACAATCCACCACCGGTATTGGTAGCGGCACCACCAAATCCAGTTCCAGAGTTTGTTGCGTTGTTGTTACCAAAGAGACCTCCACCAGTGGCTGGTGCAGCAGTTGATCCAAATCCCATGGTACCAGCTGGCTTTGCTCCAAACAGACCACCTCCTGTGGTGTTGGAGGCACCAAAGCCAGTAGTTGCTGCAGGCTTAGCACCAAACAGACCACCAGAGTTGTTTGTGTTATTGGAGCCAAACATACCAGTAGAAGTGTTGGTAGTATTGTTGTTTGAACCAAACAGACCTCCCGAGGGAGCTGTATTGTTATTTGAGGCTCCAAAGAGACCACCAGATGCTGGTTTTGCACCAAAGACGTTAGTTGTATTGTTATTGGATGGTGTTGATGGATTACCAAAGAGGCCACCGGATGTGGCATTGTTATTGTTATTGTTATTGTTGTTACCAAAGAGGCCACCACCAGTATTGTTATTAGTGGCAGAAGCACCGAACCCTCCAAATGAGGAACCAGTGTTGGTGTTGTTTGTGGCACCAAATGCAGAACCAAAGCCAGGCTTGGCTTGGTTATTGTTAGCTCCAAATGGGGATGTTGTATTGGAGCCAAATGCGGTGTTTGTATTGTTGTTGGATGCACCAAACAGACCACCACCGGTGTTGTTAGAGGTACCAAATGCAGTAGTGGAGTTGTTGTTTCCAAACAGTCCACCTGACGCATTGTTATTAGAACCGAATGGGGAGTTGTTGGTGTTATTGTTGGCTCCAAAGAGTCCACCAGAGGTATTGTTGTTATTGTTAGCGGCACCGAATGGTGATGTTGTGTTGTTAGAACCAAACAGACCACCACCCGTAGTTGTGGAGGCACCAAAGCCTGATTGTGTGTTAGTGTTGTTACCGAAAGCGGAACCGAAACCAGAACTAGTATTGTTATTGGCACCAAATGCAGAATTTGTGTTGTTGTTAGTGTTGTTACCGAACAGACCACCTCCTGTGTTGGTATTGGTAGAACCGAATGCAGAACCGAAACCAGAGCTAGCTGGTGCAGCAGCTGCAGTAGAACCGAACAAACCACCAGAAGTGTTGTTATTCGAGCCAAAAAGACCACCAGAAGTGTTATTATTGGTAGAACCAAATGCACCACCACCGAATCCTGAACCAGTATTAGAAGCAGCGCCGAATGGAGATGTTGTAGCAGCACCAAAACCAGTATTGGCTTGTTGACCATTACCGTATCTTCTACCCTGTTCGTAGTCCGCCATTCTAAGCTCCTCAAAGGAGTAGTTCTTATACTCTGGCATGGATGAGATGTTCTCATATATGTTCTGTCCCGAAGATGCTGCGTCCTTCTCCGTGAATGGCTCGAATGGCTTAATAGCGGTACCTTGATTTTGACCAGAAGCACCAATTCCACCAAAACCGGTGTTCATATTTGTTCCAAATGGAGAAGAGGATTGTGCGGTATTGGTCATTCCAAAGCCTGTATTGGCAGGCTTTGCACCAAACAAACCGCCCGATGTTGAGGCGTTATTGGTGTTCGATCCAAAGGCTGACCCAAAGCCACCAGTGTTGTTACTAGTGGAGGCACCAAAAGGAGAGGTCGAAGCGGTGGAGGCAGCACCAAACAGACCGCCAGTAGCCGGCTTGGCACCAAAGGCACTCCCTGTGTTAGAAGAGCCAAAACCGGATGTCTGGTTGTTGTTATTTGAACCGAAGATGCTGCTCGATTGCGGTGATGAAGTAGCACCGAAGCCTGTGGACGCTGTGGATCCGAACGCAGAGTTGTTGTTCGATCCAAAGCCACCAAAGCCTGAAGACGTTGTAGATCTGCCAAACATTGTGTTCAAAGTTGAATTGGCTCTCGAGCAGATGCTGCTCTTTCTTAAGGTGCAGAAGTTGAAAGCTTAAAGGATTTCATTCTGTTTCGATGTTGTTGCGCTTTGTTGTGGTTTTGATATTTTTTGTTCGTGGGCGCTGGATTGAGTAATTTCCGGTCGGCACGTGACAATACATATTCAGCTGCGCGGACAATTCCGAGGGTACGCGATGAGGGGGGGGGTCCGCCTCCGGGGCATCTCTGAGAACCTCTCAACTCTTCAACACTAACTGACGCGAAAAGCGCGTTTCTCTCTGTTAATAGCACGGTCAAGCCAGTCAATTGAAGAAGCCAGTAGGGAGATCAACATGGGAATCAAAGGTATGTTGTGGGTTATATACAGTGTTGCAATGTAACCACACGGATCATTAACACCAAATCTTTAGGACTTAACAAGCTTCTAACGGAGAATGCACCTCTTGCATCGAAATCTTCTGATATTAAATCCTTCTTTGGAAGAAAAGTTGCCATTGATGCCTCTATGTGCTTATACCAGTTCCTTATTGCAGTAAGACAACAAGATGGTCAGCAATTGACAAATGAAGATGGTGAAACTACTTCACATTTGATGGGTATGTTTTATAGAACTCTTCGAATGGTTGACCACTCCATCAAACCAGTATACGTATTTGACGGTAAGCCACCAGTGATGAAGGGAGGAGAACTTGAGAAACGTCTTGCTCGTAGAGAAGAGGCCACAAAGAACATTGAAGCTTTGAAGGAGACCGGAACTGCTGAGGAGATTGCCAAGTTCGAGAGAAGAACAGTCAGAGTTACTAGAGAGCAAAATGAAGAAGCCAAAAAGCTCTTGGGACTCATGGGTATCCCTTTTGTCAATGCCCCATGTGAAGCGGAGGCTCAATGCGCCGAATTAGCTAAAGCTGGTAAGGTATATGGTGCAGCATCAGAGGATATGGATACACTATGTTACAAGACACCGTTCTTGCTTCGTCATATGACATTCTCAGAACAGAGGAAGGAACCAATTCAAGAAATTGATACCGACAAGGTATTGGAAGCTTTAGAAATGGATCAGAAACAATTTGTTGACCTTTGTATTTTGTTGGGATGTGAT
Source organism: Petasospora bimundalis (assembly GCA_030569745.1). Lineage (NCBI taxonomy): Eukaryota > Fungi > Ascomycota > Saccharomycetes > Phaffomycetales > Wickerhamomycetaceae > Petasospora > Petasospora bimundalis. The sequence goes on from JAJMLR010000025.1 coordinate 28,528, forward strand.
TACTGTGAATCAATCAGAGGTGTCGGTCCTGTCACTGCATACAAGCTCATCAAGGAACACAAAACCATTGAAGGAGTTATTGAACACATTGAGTCCCTAGGGGATGCTTGTAAATATAAAGTACCAGAAGACTGGCCTTACGCCGGTGCTAGAGAGTTGTTCCTCAATCCAGAAGTTCTCCCTGGAAAGGAGGTTGAGCTTAAGTGGTCGGAGCCAGATGAAGCAGCTTTGATCAAGTTCATGTGTGAGGAGAAGGGATTCTCCGAAGAACGTATTAAGAGTGGTATTGTAAGATTGAAAAAGGGATTGAAGACAAGTGCCCAAGGAAGACTTGACGGTTTCTTCAAAGTTAGACCAAAAACTGCTCAGGAAATCGAGGCTGCTAAAAAGAAGAGACAATCAGAGGAGGCTGCCAAGAAGAAGGCAAAGAAGTTGAAAAAGAAGTGATATTTAATTCCCAATGAATAGCCATTTGAATTCTCCCCATACGTAAACGCGAAACTACACGAGCTTGACGCGTGAAGAAAGTTTCGAGATGTTCCCAGCTCAATTAAGTAGAAATACCAACGCCACCGAACCATCGATAAGAGATGCCACCGTGAGTTTTAACCAAATATCAATGATTTTGTAACATAACTAACAACTATTTAAGTAAAAAAATAACGAGTTTCAAGTACGCAAAAGTTGGGGGACTAAAGCACAAGTTCGGAGCCCATATCAGTACAACAGGAGGTGAGTGTTCCACTGTTAGCTCTAGTAAGACAGTCAACTAACTATTCTTATTATAGGTGTTTCCAATGCTGTGCTTAATGCAAGAAATATCGGGTATGTCTTGAGACTCACATTGGAAGATATCATATGACTAACTAATTATCGCTAGTGCTAACAGTTTTGCTCTTTTCCTAAAGAGTCCTAGAAGATGGGAATCTCCAAAGATCTCCAAGGATGAGGAGGAAGAGTTTAAGAAGTTATGTGAGCTTCATGGATATGACCCTAAATCGTATGTATTTGGTGAAGGATCATTCGAAGAGTGATATTAACTAACATTTTTATCAGTGACATTTTACCTCATGGTTCATATTTCATCAACTTGGCAAATCCGGACAATGAGAAAGAAGAGAAGGCATATGGTGGATTCATTGATGACCTTCAAAGATGCGAACAGCTCGGAATAGGCCTTTACAACTTCCATCCAGGATCTTCACTTGATGGCGACCACAGCGAAGCATTGGCAAGATTGGCTAAGAACATTAACAGAGCAATCAGTGAGACTAAAACTGTGAAGATAGTGATTGAGAACATGGCCGGTCACGGTAATCTTATTGGCTCAACCTTACAAGACTTGAAAGATGTCATCGATATGATTGACAATAAGGACAGAATTGGTGTATGCCTCGATACGTGCCATGCCTTTGCTGCAGGATATGATATCAGAACCGAAGATTTGTTCAATAAGTTCATTGAAGAATTTGATAATACCGTGGGTGCTGAGTATTTGTGTGCCATTCATTTGAATGATTCAAAGGCCCCATTGGGAGCAAATAGGGACCTCCATCAGAAACTTGGACGTGGCTTCCTCGGGCTTGAAGTTTTCAGAGTAATTGCTAACCACCCTCGAATGGAGGGACTTCCAATAGTTTTGGAAACACCAATTGATAAGGGTGAACCAGAGACATTATGGGGTGAAGAGATCAAGTTGTTGGAGTGGATGACTGGTCGTACCGCTGCTGACAGTGAGGTCTTGGAAAAGGCAGATGACTTATCTAAGAAGGGTGCTAAAGAGAGAAAGGACCAACTGGACAAGTATGAGAAGAAACAGGAGACAAAGAAGCGTAAGGAAACAAAAGCTAGCGGTGGTGCTACCAAAAAGTCAAAGAAATGAATATAAGTCAATAAATATCCAAAATTGTTCTAATTTTTTTCTTTTTCGCTACAAAGAAATATCACTACTGATATATAAATATTCATAAATATGCCTATATGCAGTTATAACCTTACTTCATAAATCAGAGCTCGTCCTTTTGATATCCCTTGATACCCATCAACTCAACAGTGAAAACAAGATCAGCATTTGGTGGGATGGCACCACCAGCACCACGAGAACCGTAACCCAAGTGGGATGGAATGGTGAGCTTTCTCTGTTCGCCAATGCACATTCCTTGCAAACCTTGGTCCCAGCCCTTGATGACACGGCCAGCTCCGAGAGGGAAAGTGATTGGAGTTCCTCTCTGAAGGGAGGAGTCAAACACGGAGCCATCAGACTTGAGAGAACCAGTGTAGTGAACGTCAATGGTATCACCGTTCTTTGTCTTACGGGTACACTCGGCTTCTGGAATCTTCTTCAGGACACCTATAAGGTATTGTTAGTATGTTACTGTGGAGAGGATTGGTGTCGGTAACTTACCAATTTGGAGCTGTTCAACAGCCATAGCAAAATGAACAAATGCCAATAGGGCAACGATAACAGAAGAGAGTCTGGTAAACATCATTTTTGATCTCAATTGCTTCAAATCAGGAGAATAACAATCGCAAAGCTGAAGACTTTGTCTTGATGCGGTGGCTTCAGTTTCCTCTGATCCATTGCGATCCCGGAATTCCGAGTTCCGATCGAGCTATGTGCACTACTCTTTAGGAAACGAGATGAATATAAGACTTTAAGATGATTTTTAATGCGAAAGTAAACAAAATATGCTCTTATCTGGAAGGTTGGAGAATCCAGAGTTTCTGCAACTCTTTGGTAGATCTCATGGGTTTCAACACAGCAACAGCAACAATGAGAAGTGCCAAACTTCCTACTAACTTCACCTTATCGAAGCTGGACGTCAGCTTATCAAACTGAGATGATGGCGCTACCCTTGTGCAGAAAACGTCAAGACCATAAGAGCACACTATACTGGTAGATTCCAAATTAGTGGCAAAACTGACAATGTTGTCAGCGCCCATCACGGCTCTAGAGTGTGACAAGACGAAACCATCATCCAGCTTTATAACTGGCTCGTACGGTAGCATCATGAACTCGGATTTTTCATCGGCTGTCAAGTCACGTCCGAATACCCTACGCGAGTTCAGAATGTACTTTGGAACGTAGACGACCTGGTTATTCTCTAATCCGAGGATGATAGTCTTGGTAGACACACCGAACTTTGTCTTCGTCAGACCCATAGACTTCACTCTTTGTGGAAGAACATATGATTGAGATAAAACAACAGGGGCCTGTGCCGAACCGAAAGCAGATACCTCTGTTGGTGTGGTATATCTGTTGTTTGGAATGAGTGACTCGAACATGTCAATAACAACGATCTTCTGCTCTGGGGTTGGGGTGTTGGAGTAGTAGGTATATACAATCCAATGTTCACCGACAACCGATTTGAATGAAGCAGCATCTCTAACATTACTGTGATATTGACTGTGGAGGAACTTACCAGTAAGTGTGTCGATTATGTGAACGTATAACACACCTGTTTCTGAGTTCAAGACACCAAAGGTAGCAAGGTTTGGATAAAGATATTTGTAAAGCACACTTCTATCACCAAGGACAACTCCAATGTTGGAAGTCTCCTCATCGTGGCTTCTAGAAGAATAACCAACAATCACTTCACTGTTTGCTGGTTCGTAGATCCAGGTCTGTTGACTTTGTTTGTTGTGGACCTTGTATCCAACTATGGATCTGTCTGTAGTCTTGACAAAATAAGAGTCTTCAGTGTCCTTAGAAAGAATCAAATCAAGCCCATCATCAGTCTCCATAAGGAAACTCTCGGAGTTTTTCTTTAAAGGCAAAACTTTCTTGGAAGGACGAAGTAATTGTTTATCTACCTCAGTACCTGTCTTGGAGTCAAGAATAAAGCGAGGACCGGAAGCGGTGAAGACGTAAATGAAGTTATCAACAGTCTCCATACCGATCACGTCGTCTTGTAAAGTGTCAAAGTTCCAGACTTTCTCACCATTCAAAGTGTTCAAGGCAACGATCTGGCCACTCTTAGTAGCGAGAACTAAATACTTGATAAAGCCAAAGTATTCATCTTTTGGCGTTGACTTCGCTGAAAACTCACCTTTCAAAAGCTGGGGCAAGGCCTGAACAAGATATTCAGACAATGCCTTCAAATCACCCAAGTGACGTGTCCATCTAAACAAAAGGGCCTGGAATAGCTCTAACTCCTCCTCATGGCGGATCTCATTTTCAACTTCCGTGACGTCCTCTTCCAAATGAACAACGGTTTGAGCAACGATGTTGTTCAATGATGCGTCCCTAGACCAAACAAACTTATCGTTATGTGTCAATGCGTATGTTCCATTCTTAAACTCAAAGACCGAAGAAATGGCATCTATACCATTTGTCGTTGGGTTGATTTTCTTGATGTCATCGAATACCAACTTCTCATCCCCAAGGAAGTAACTGACAAGCTCACTTCCGTCATCCACGTCAATGATGTTAGCATGATATTCAGTATACATGACAAATACACCATTGACGAATTGGAAGTCATACTTGAATACATTTGGAATCGTGAATTGTTTCTTACCCTGAAGGTTGTAAACTTCAAGGTTTCTTTTGTACTCAAATGCAACTAGGGAATCAGTCTTGATAGGAATAAACTTATCACCTTTAATCAAGGCAATTGGTGAAGATGGAGCACCCGTATTCTTGTCGATCTGGACTGCGTAGTATTTGGAAGTATGCGAGACGACTTTAGCACCAAAGAACTCAACAATTGTGTCATATCCAAAAGTAAGAGCATGTAGCTTGATGCCGCTACCATCAAAGAAAGCGTAATGGGCATTGTTTGAACCCCTCTCCTTATACAAGATCAAGAAGTTTCCATTTTCCAAAGTGCTAATTTTAACATCATCATATGGCTCAATGGTTCCCACAGTTTCGTAGTGGGTATCACCAGAGACAGAGACTTTGATGATGGTACCATCGTGCAAAAGGGCAATAACTGATTGAAGGTCAGCAGATGGCTCCATGTCAACGATCTGACCTTGAAGGTTAGCCAATTCGGAAACCAAGAACCCAGTTTTGGCGTTCCATGCGTTTATTACACTTGAACCATCTCTGTGATTTGTAGCGGTGGCAACAACGTCATTCGATAGTTGTACCACTGCTGAGCTTCCATCTAACTGGACTCTCCAAAGAATATTAGCGTCCTTAATACTGGAGAGTATGTTACTTTGTGACAGAACGGTGATGAATTCAGTGGTTGAGTCCTCGTCAATGTGTGTGATCACGTTGCTGAGAGGACCTAGTTGTGCAATATGCCAATCCACGACGAATGCCTCATCATCCCAGACAGCGGACACCCGCCCGAGTAACGTGGTGATAAGAGAGATCCACAGCCAGGAAAAGAGCATTAGTCCTTCTTTGGCAGTATGATTGGGATATCGTTCGATTGCAAGATGTAGAGCTTCGAGAGGTGTAGAAGCTGGTAGGTTCACGCTTTTCAGACCCGGTGTCGGCTTCCCAGTCTCTGTCTCCGCGAATAGTCAAGACTAGCTAAAGCAGTCCAAGAAGACATGGGATGAGGCCGGGACTATACCAGAGAGACTATTTTGTGATTAGTTTTTAAGAGAATGCCAGTAATTTTATTTTTCAGTTATTTGTATATATGCTTGTCGTTAGAAATCATGGAATGAGCCTCAAGAGAATGTCTGTATCTTGTCCCAAAAGTTCCCAGGGATCGTTGAGAGACCATACCTCATCTAGGTCCATGTCATCTTCTAGCTCATTTCCCGGTGGGAGTATCAAGTCTGGTCTATTTGGGTGCTGAGCACTTGCTCCTCCTGTCTGGTAATTAGGAAGTATGTCCTTAAATGAACCATCATGTAATTGTTGCAAGATCTGTGACTGTCTGTTGGCGTTGATCTGTCTCAATTTCTCCAATGATTTCCCAATTTCTGGGCTTCCGACTAATGTTATTCTTTGACGATCAAGATTACTCTCCTTTTCTAAGATCCAGTTATCAATCTTGACGTTCCATTCGTCGAATCCCATTGGCTTGAAATCCCATGGTCCAAACCACCAATTGACTTTCTTTCCTTGTGCTTTTGCCGTTTCTCTAGCCAATTTGGCCTCATCATACCATGGATCATATGGTAAACTCAATCTTGAGATCTCCAATCCGGAGTTGAAAATGAGGTAAGAACCAGACACAGCATTTATCGTCTTCGTGACTCTTCCCCAAATTGTTGTATCCCTCCATTTCGTACGTACTGTACGCCACATCAACAGTCCCATCATTGTTTGGAACGCCGTTACGGCATATAATCCTGTAAGACAATCAGAAGCAGGTACAAGAGGACCCCATATCTTCAAACCTATACTGGGACGAGCATAAAACATCACTTTCTTGGTAGTACCTGTGGGGAAAAATCCTCCAGATTTGCCATTACCATTGGATCCTCCACCATTGTTGTTTCCGGAACTGCCGGAGCCTGAATCACCTGTGGGAGGAATGTAAAGACCCATTGTACCTCTGTCAGTAAAGTAGAGTTATAACTGATAAACAAATGTGTAAAAGCGGTGGCAACTGACATTAAACCTTAGACCATTCGACACCGCACGAGCGCGGTCGAGAGATGGGCTATGAGATGTCCGGGTGTTACCTCTCGGAGTGGAGATTTCTTATGTCGCTTCAGGTTTTCTCTGATGTGATGATGCTTAAGAATCTACAAGGAGGCTCATAGTATATATAGATTGACGTATTGATAATAGACATTGGCAGCAGATACACACTGAATCGTACTTAAATTTCCAACGTACCCTTGGGTCTTGTTGATCAACGCAGACTAAGGGAAATTAGATTGCAATCCTAGATATTACAAGACGTTCTATAATAGTATAGAGCTGTCTGTCAAGATAGATTTCAGAAATATCAATAAAACTAGAGAGATATACAAGTTACCTTAGCATCGGTGTTATGACCAACGATTCTCAGAACAAGAATCTGAAGTCTGGAGAAACCTTTGAGCCGTCATTACCTTTACCAAGCTCTTTCTCCCAGTCCATAGTACCATTTTCAATTCTCTTGTTCAATATGACCAATCTGGTTCTAAGAACCAACGCCAATGAGATAGCACATATCAAGAAAACGATATTACAGACAAATGCAACCAAGTAACGAGGTGCGCTGGAAGATGGATACAAGTAGGCATTCCAGATGGATGTTGTGTTGGACAAACAGTTCATCGTAGAGATAGCAATTGCTCTCTTTAGTGGTGGTCTTGGGACACAATTGGACATCCATGACAGGATTGTTGTGAAAGAGCAGTATAGTGAAGGGATCATTAAGCACATTGCGAAATATCTTGCACCAGTATTGGTTGTCGCCACGGCAATGATGAATGAGACCATTGCAGAGAACAATGGTGCAACAACATGCCAGAATCTTTCACCTGTTTTATCAGCATGACGAGCCCATAGGAATGTGAAAATAACGGCAAGGATATATGGAGGAGCAGTAAGACCTAGTGTTGTCACGTCATTGAAGTTCAATGTCTTAACGACAGATGGGAAGAAGTTGGTGACACCACAGGCAGCAACAAGGAAGGAAAGCACACCAGTTAATGTCCACACCTTAACATCCTTCATAGCCAAGAGGAAGGTTGTACGGTAAGACTCCTGGTTCAATGCATCAGAATCATCCTGACCGACTTCTCTTCTTAACCTCCACATAACAAGAGCTCTCTCTTCCTCAGACAAGAACTTGGAGTTATGTGGCATATCTGGTAAGATGAAATAAGCAAGTGGGACAGTACTGAGAGTAATGGCTCCTTCGATAAGGAATAACCATCTCCAAGATCTTAAACCCCTAACACCATCCATGTTCTTGATGATACCAGCTGCAATCAAGCCAGACAATGCACCAGAGAATAAGGAACCAGAGTAGAGAACAGCGTTTCTGAATGACAACTGCTTTCTTGTGTACCAACAGGAGAGATAATAGAGTGCGGAACCAAAGAATCCAGCTTCAACGAGACCTAGAATAATTCTAATAGCTAGCAAACCACCGTAACTTTGGACTGCACCTGTACAAGTTGAAACAATAGCCCAAGATGTCATGATGATTGTGATGAACATGGAAGGTCTTCCCCATTTGTTCATCAACATGTTTGCTGGGATTTGCATTAAGATGTAACCAACAAAGAGAATCGAGATACACGTTTGGTACTGACTACCATGAAGTCCTAAATCATCTTCTAGACCACCTAAACGGGATGATGCAATGTTATTACGATCGAGGTAGTTGAGGATGTAAATCCACACCAATGTAGGTAAGATTCTTGTGTCAATCTTTCTTGTGACTTTCTTGTCCAATGCATCGAGCTCTTCTTCAGAATAGTGCTTGAGGATATCTGGGACATCAAGATCCATTTGCAGTTCTGAGTTGATCTGAATGGCTTGCTTATCATCTTCTTGACCATATAACTGGACCTCGGGGTCCTCAATGTGGATCGCTTGGAGTTTAGCGTCTTGATCCATAACTAAGTGTTTGTTGGGATGTAATATAGGAGGGTAATCTGAGGGCAAGAACAGTTATGGGCGGCAGGAGGTGGACAATTTATAGCAATCTCCAAAATCCAAGTGAGACAGGGAAGATCGAGGCAGATCTCTGGGGGTCCGCACTGAATTGACTCCGAGCACTGAGGATCAGCACATCAATGCTGCGACAAGTAGTCTATCCCCCCGCGTTTCTGCGGCTTCGTACCTCAGCCGGCATTTGGACTGGGACAGTTTTTTTGTTGTTGCAGCAGATTCCACATATTTTCTCCTTGTGAAACGCAAGACCACCTTCGAACATACTGGCAGCGGCTCTCTTTCCCCGTTTTGGTGGTGTATGGTATGCGGTATGCGCTTGCGTGCTCACTCAAACGCTGGTTGTCTCTGGAGCTCCGGGGAAATCTTCGTGCTTGAGTGGAACGCGGGGCGAAATAGTTTTCCCGGTGTGCAGCATTTACGCGTTTCTTTGAGAAGCTTACAATTGCGGTGATGTCTGTATGCCCTTTGCAATAAGTGAACTTGTTTATTATAGTTGGTTATCTTGAAGGGATCTTTTAATTTCGGAAGAGCCTAGCCTGTAATTATAGCCTAGTTGAGTCACAAGGCGATCGCTCTTGCGCATACCTACTTCTCCAGAGTCAAAATTTTACATGCATTTGGAGTCATTGCATCCAGTCGCAAAAAACATGGTTGTTGAGTTGAACCTGGGGAAAAATCATATGGACTTAAGCGTAATATGATCAATAACCTTTTATGGGTGACACGGTGGGGGGACCCTCCACTGGAAAACACCTTGTAGCCGTACAATCGACCAATTCAACAGTCTTGGCACACGACAGCCTTTCTTCCCCGGAGCCTATTCAAATCGCCTCCGGATGTTATCTTGTAGGGGAAATGATTGGCAGTCAGATCTTATTTTCAGGGTTTTTGCCATTTTTAATTCCGTCTTGAGCCGATCTCTCACCAGTTCGAGCAGGGGGAGAGACAACAGGTCCCAGTCGCCGCTGGGTGAGAAAAAACTACATACGGCGCCCCGCAAAATACTGCGGGTGCTATACGACTCTCTATTCATCCCAATAGTACTATTTAAATGGGAGAAATACAGGGGTGTTATTAATTAAAATATACAGCATTGACTGGTCCTCTCTTCTATTCAGATTTGAAGAATGTGCTTATGGGGGGGGGGTTAAGCTATAAGTCATGGAAACCCCGCGTTTATTGCTACACAGCTGGATCCCCTGCATATATGTTTCTCCGGTTCCGATTCCGGGTATAACAAGGAAGAGAAGTCACCAAAAGACTGTGATATCTTTTCTTTTTCGTGTAGTGTGAATGATCACTGTAGAGCTTAATGCGGATATATACACTTGCATTGTTTATTGGAGTGCTACACCGCATTGATGTTAATGCCGATTCATTAAGGTTTCTTATTAGCTTGGAGGGTACATACAAAGCTTTAGAAATCACCTTGATGCCCTAAATGTGCTACAGCAGCTTAGGACAAGGTTATAATAGTATTTTGATACGTTAATCGCCATCTGCGAACCACGTACGCAGTAGACTGCTGCCTCACCCTCCGAAAACATTCGCCTTGGAGTACTAAGTAAGATCTGTAACTGAAAATTTCAAATGGACATCTACAAAAACATTACAGTTATGGATTTTTAATGAATTAAACAGAATTCAGGAGATTTAAGCTCTGGTGGTTGGAGCGTAGACCTTCTTGGACTTGTTGGATCTAGAGTACTGGGAAGCTCTCTTGACGGCAACAGCTCTCAAGTCATCTCTGTAACCCTTAACCAAGTTAGAAACAGCCAAAGCGGTCTTTCTTGGGGACTTGTACTGGTTGAAAGAAACGGTAGCAACGTTCTTAGATGGCTTGTTGGCGTTCTTGGCAACCTTGGAAACAACGGTGATCTTACCGTTCTTCTGGGAGACACCGATGGCCTTGTCGTTAGCCAAACCGGAAGAGGTCTTGGTGTTCTTACCGGAGGCGTTCAATGGGTCACGGGACAAGACAGCGTTAGAACGCTTGACCAAGTAGGAAGACTGCTTAGAGGTAAGAGCCCAGATGAAGTCGCTAGAGTTGGTGTTAGTAATCCGGTTCACTTAAATGAAAATAGAGAATAATGGAGGACAAGCTAGATGTGTATCATTGTGAGTGCTTTGGAGTATTGTCATCAACGCTAATAACTGGTGATAGTCGTGCTGTGTATGTTGACTTGTTCATGCCTCTATAGAGTGTATGGTTCCCTTACGGTCAGATTACGCTCTCGATGACACCCAAGACCCTGTGGTCTGGCATTCTTGAAAAAATCCAGCTTTGGTTCATGAGTTATACTTTTTGTGATGACTTGATAGCGTATAAACGTTGAGCGGTCCGTTCATTGGCGAACAATTTGATCTTTATGCTTGTCTTGAAACTTTTCACTTGCACTTTAAAACGTAGATGAGACCCAGTTTCGGGCCTCTATAATCCACACATTTAGCCGTCCATTCCAGTTAATCTCCTAGTGTTCATATCACGTACTTAGAAACGTTAGACATTGTTGATTTGTATATGTGGTGAGTCCAACTAAATGCTATACCTTTAAACAGCCACTTTTGGTATGAGTACGGTTTTTTTCACCAACCCACCGCAAGCTCTCGCGCACCACACACACACAGCGCGCCCAAACCGCGCCCTGAGACTGTGCCAGCTAAAACTGAGTGGTACGAGCCGCACCAGAAACCCGAACACCACAAATGTACAATGTGCGTTGTTTTTTGGGAAAATAACCTGGTTAGCACCACACTTTTAGAAAATGGCAGTCACGTTCGCGAATTATTGCGCGAACTCGTTTGATGTGTTTTATTGTACGGGCACGACTGGATCACCGTTATCGTCAGGGGCACCTTGGCTGGTTTTATTGTATGGTTTACCTATTGTCGATGTCACGGGCTATAGCTTTGAGAGTGGGGAAATCAATAATGTACGTTCTGTACTGTAATTTATTAAGTACGGTTCGAGTAGCTCCATGAATTTTAAATCCGTAGGGGCTGTACCATCGTATATATGGGGCCGTTTATTTGTAGAGCAGTTGATATACCATCCAACAGCAGTTAGTTTTCTTGGGTCATAAAGAATCATAAGCATAAAATAGAAATATAAGTAGCAATAGTATTATAAGAAGAACACAAGCCGAAACAAAAACAAAGAAAAAATTTAAGCAGAGACGACAACATTAGAATCAATATCACAAATACCTTCCATCCCGTGGACCTTCAAACTGACATTAACAAAAAAGTCAATCAGCTGTGATCTCTTTTTGAAGTTCAATACCGAACCGTTGGCATTACCAAGCCAGATTCTAAGAATAGCAGATATCTCTTCCAATTTAAATATCACATCCTTGTCATTAGTGTATGTTTCTTTGGTACTGATCATGGATAATACAATAATGTACAACGATGTGAATCCTAATAGACCAAAGTCATTGAACTGAGCGGAATCAATTTTGGAGAACCATTTCTTCGCTGAGGCAAAGTCCTTTTTTTCATATACCAAGTTTTGGATAATAGAAGCTAAGAGCACCATGATATCATCCTGTTTGATATCTGATGCCTCCCAAGATTCAAGAACGTTTTTGAACTTTTCAATCTGCTCCTCCTCTGGTTTGAATAAAGTGGTGAGCTCAACATTGTATTCATCAGTTGCTGGAAGAAGTGCACTCTCAATCTCTGGGATTGGCTTGTCAGTGTTGACAGTGTCCATCATGAACTTTCTTAAGAACATATTCGTTCTGGATTCATTGACCAGGTGGTACAAAATGGAAACAACAGAATACTCCTGCCCGATATCTTCCTCAACAGAATCCATCAAGGTGGCATCATACTTGGCAAGCTGAGTAATGTATTCATCATTGTGGATGGTATGGATATTATCCAAGGCAAAAATGGTTCTCAAGTTGTTAGACTCTGATGACCCCTCTTGCAATTTGATATCCTTCAAGTAACTCCACAAGTGATCAACGTAAACGTCAACAATGGATTTCACAATTGAGTTGGCATTGAAATAACGGATCTTCAAAATGACGCATCTGAAGATTGCAGATTTCACATAGTCGTTGTTTGTGTGACCACGTTTTAAAGAGAAAGTGGAAATCAAAGAAGCATTAGAGAGCTCTCTAACATCATCATAAAGTCTCTGAGTGGTCATGTTCTGCGCTTGCTCCTTCTTATTCTTTCCATAGAACAAGGAAGGCAACACGAAATTTAAAAGAACGGCGAAGACAAAGCCCAACTTAAGCAATATCATAACAGACTTACTAACAACTTGGACACCGGCAGAATCAAATCCAAATACTGGGAGAGCAAACAGAGATCTAGTATCACCAGAGTTCAAGTCATCTGTCAAACCGGATCCAACCATACAGGCCAATCCGCCCAGAAGAACTTTGTTACCTAGTGACATACGTTGCTGGTGTGAATCAGAAACACCAGAGTATGAACTCACAGAGCTACCCGGTGTGAGTTGACCACCGTATATTCTGGCCTTCAATTGATCATTTTCTTTTTTCAAGCTTTCATTTTTTGCTTCCAAATGCTTGATGTATTCTGTAGCCTTGGAAAGGATAGTTGCCTTGTTGAGCTTCTTTGCTGGTTGGAGACCATCCAAGTCATCATAATCATCATCACCAGATTCAACGAGAACTCTAAGAGCTGGCACAGAGTCTCTCAATGCATGTATCTTGTCATTGATGTTTGTTCTGTATCTCTTCTCAATCATGTTGTGAGATGATTTTTCCTTCTTTTGTCCCCTTTTAGAGATGGAACTTCCATGAGGGACAGCATCAGCAAGTCTCATAGACTTTTGTGGTCTTGGGTTGTTGGAGTAGTTTGGCATTGACATTGGGGAAGCGGAAGATGAAGCATCCGAGAAGCTCTCTTGTTTCACAAGTTGGGCAGAACCATCATTGAAAGGGTAGTTACCTGTACCATTCAAGTTGTAACCGCTCATAGCGACGTTTCCTGCCTGCAAAATTTCATTAGGGGAGCTTGAGTTTGACTGAGACGTGTAATCTGGAGTGAGGATAAGTTTAGAGTCTAACTGTTCAGAGTTCTGTAAAGGAAGTGATTGTGGCTCAGTTTGGAAATCCCCATGATAAAATGTGTTGAAGACAACTTCATCATCGTCTGTCGACAGTGTTGTTGACAGAGAAGGGTTGTGTTGAAGTGGGTCCTTGTCGGAGAAGGAAGCCAAAAAGGCGTCGTAGTCCTCGAATGCGTATGACATCGAATGTGGAGTGACGTGCGTCTTATCGGTTAAAGGAGTTATTGAGGTACTGTGCAGCAGTGCTGGTATTCAAAAGTGCGTATCAAAAAGATGTAAGCAAACTTCACTGTACAAGTTTTGGAGCCTGTTTATAAACCATCTTCAAAAAACTTCAGGGCTTCGTAGCCGGTCATCTTGTAGATTGTGCGGACCTGCTGTGTTTTGTAGTTTGGGGAATCGTACGATTTCAACATGGCATCAAAAATCATGCAACTTTTTTTTTTTCTCGCTCAGGGCGGTACGCGCACGCTCGCCCCCCCCCCTCCGCTGGAGCTGTAGACAATAAGCTTATGTAAACAGCCCGTTTTCCAAACTGTCCATTAATGGTGCAAAATGTAATAGGTGCCAGTACTACAAGGGAGGTTGCTTTACATAAGTTCCAATATAATGGATAGGAGTTATAATGTATTGTCAAATTCTATATTCATCCCCTGTACGCAAATGAGTCTAGCGTGAAGTTTCTAGAAAGCCCTCGTTTGGTCTTAATACTAGTCACATTGGGACGATACATGCTTTTCGGTTTCAAAGTTGAACTCAACATTTTATTCTGCAGAAGGGGTTCAAATGGGGATCGTACTGTCGGCTCTAGTTTTCCCGGAACGACCCGACCGTTTGTATGACTCTCTGCCAAACCCGGATTGACAATTCTAGCCATCCCAGACCCTGTTGGGGCCGTAATGGTTATCTTACTTTGACGGAATCCAAACTTCTCAAAAAGACCTTTTTTAACATTCTCCATATTAGAAACCGTATTGATAGGAGTGGAATTTGGTGGGACAACATTCGCACCAACAATACGTCTATTAATGGTAGGACTCTCCACTATGCTTTCCAAGGAGTCATCGCCAACGTTAGAGAAATCATTTGAATCGCCTGCTGTTTCCTTACATGGAGTTAACCCGCCTTTCAGATCGGCAAGATTCTCTTTCAAATAGCGACCCCCCTCTTTTGTCTCACATGGTGTTCTCGGCCCGAGAATGGGCTGTGTATTTGGAAGTGTGATGACGGATTTCTCAACCGTTGCTCGATTGTCAATAACTTGGTCATCATCATCTGGGTCAGACAGTTCAAAGTCACTAGAGTTTAGGTCATGTAGAATAGAGCTTGTAGGTTGTGATAACGACTTTGCTTTTTCGTTGATCTTGGAGACCAATGGTGAATTATCCAAGTTTTGGGATGGATTCTCCAAAGTAGTTTTCTGGGAGAAAAACTTGCTTCTACCCAGTGGAGTCTTAGACTCTGTGCTGTTAAACAACTTCCTTCTCTTGGATGTAGGTGATAATTGAGTTTCTGATGTCATATCGATAGGTGACGGCAAAGATGACACTGAACGCTGAACTTTTACGGATTGGCTTGGTTTGAAGAATGTATCAATGCTTCTCCCGGCAGTAAAAGATGATGGTGTGGTCTGCGATCTTTTAACAACAGAAGACGTGGATCTCGAACCCGAGATAGGCATGGATAAAGTCTTCTTAGCAATCCGTGGAGTTTCAGAGCTTGAAATCAGTAAAGAAGCTTCTCGTGAGAGTAATGGTAGCTTTGTTATTGGGTCAACTTCAGCATTTGCAATTTGTCTGTGGGTATCCATTTCAAGCAATTCACCAATACATCCATGTAGGTGCTCATTCGATAAAACCTCATCTGGGATCTCATTCAAAGTTGATAGTTCATTTGTGATGGGGTTGAAAACTCTCTGAAATTGGAATGAGAGATCTGCTTTTTCATATTCCAATTCAAATCCATCTGGGATTTTCAACTTTCCCTCCATCCTTACGCTCATAAGACACTTCTTCATTGAGCACATTCGCTTCACAAGTTTGAAAGCAGTGACAATACCAATTCTTGGGATACCATCTGTATAATCACACCCGCTCAAGCAAGCAACCATTCGAAGTTGTGAATCATTCAACAACCCAATAGGTACAGCACGACAGTTTTTGAAGTCGTCACGTCTTATACAAACGGCCTCACCAACATCATTGAGCTTTGTCAAGAGGCATTTTGCACCAAATACCAAGAGATCTGAATCTTCACTAATGATACCATCCACAAGTCCTAATTTTTCAAGGTAAACCATCTGAGGATCTGCTTCATATGGGGCAACAACAAATGGAATTTCTGCTTGTTTCAAAAATTCTATAACTGATTTGGCCATTTGCGGTGTAACATCGACACTTTGTACAATGTATTTATATGCATTCTTTTTATCACCTTTTGAGAGAAGCTCCATAGCCATCTCTTTCTTCTGTTGTCTATTTTTTTCTCTCTCTTCTTCTGTATTACCCTTACTGGCAAAGTTATCACCATCAAATACAAAGTATGGTTTAACACCAAAATGCTGCAACATCTTGATTTTCCTTTCAAAGTAGTCAACGTATCGTGTTGTATACTGACCCCTAGCTAGCTCCCATGAACATGTCATTACGCTCTTGTGAAGCCATGCGTACGAGTCGATAGCCACGGTCTTTCCACGGAAGCTTTCCAAGGAGATATTCTCCTGGATATCTTTCAACTGTGGAAGAAGACCTGTGACACCCATACTTTCTCGTCACTTCAGGTGCGCAGCAAAGGTGGTTTGAGAATACAGAGAGAGACATCTCTCCTTTGTTTACGCGACTGGCCCCCTCATCTTTGTGCGCGAGCCCGGGCGAGAGAGGTGAGTTCCGACCGACTTGACTGTTTTGATTTCGATCTCGACATTGCAGGGGCCGCCCAGAGGAATTAGCGCTTCATCAACTTTCACTGAATAAAACAGAAATACAACGGCAAATTGAACTGAATTCTTCTCTTTCCCCTCGGTTTTGTGTGTATTGTTTTTAGAACAAGAGAGAAGGATGGACCCAACACAGGATATCACAAATGGCGTCCAGCAGGTCTCTCTAGAGACGCCAGCACAGCGTAAAAAGAAGACGGCGAGAGCCCACCATAAGTTGGCGGCGACGATGAGTTCACCTGTCGTACCACAACAACCCAACTTCACCCAACCGTTCCAGCAGCCAAATGGGGCCGTCCAACCTCAGATGTTTTCCCCGATGGCTACCAACGCTTTCACTCCTGCGGGTACTCCGCAAGTTGGAGTCTCATCCAATGGCACTTTTGCTGGTTTAACTCCAAATTTGGTTAACCCTGGTATGGGTCAATTCAGACCAGATCAGCAACAGACTATGCAGTTGCAGACATCAGTCGGGGACGATCCATTGAATGTTACTTTCCGCCGTCACGTGGGACAGGAGGAGTTCCGCAATAAATCATTCAAGACTTTCAGCGATGTCCTTCCTCCAACAGCCGTGACACGAATGACATGCGTTGACCAAAGCAATGCTGCCCCAAAGTTTGCCCGACTCTCTATGTACTCTGTTCCGGAATCAGAGGCACTCCGTGCCAGTACAAGACTCCCATTGGGTCTCACGGTCCGGCCGTTTGCTCCACTAGAGTACAACGAGGAACCAGTTCCAGAAGTTGATCTCACTAGCATGGGTGGTCCTCCAAGATGTCGCCGTTGTCGTACATACGTTAACCCAGCCATGATATTTACACATGAGCAAAAATTCATATGTAATATGTGTCAATTCCCAAATCAGGTCCCAGCAGAGTACACTTGTGCATTGGATCTGAATCAGAGAAGATTGGATATCCTACAGAGACCTGAATTGCACAAGGGTGTCGTCGATTTTATTGCTCCACCTTCGTACTGGGTTGATGATAATGTTGAACCACAGCCAATGCACCACATGTTTTTGATCGACGTTAGTGCTCCTTCTGAAGTCGTCGCAGCAACGACTGAGGCGATTAGATCATCTCTTTTCAGTTTACCAGATGGAGTTAAAATTGGTATTATGTCATACGATCAGAGCATCCATTTCTATAACTTGGAAAGTGAGAGTGTCCAAGTTATTGTTGCTTCTGATTTGGATGATCCTTTTGTTCCCATCTTGAACGGCTTGTTTGTTGATCCACAGGAGCACTCACAGGAAATTCTTGCAACTTTGAACCACATAGAAGGCGCCTACGTCAACTACAAACCGAACGAGGTTGCATATGGTGCCGCTCTCAAGTATGCATTAAGTGCGTTGAAAATTGTTGGAGGCGGTAAGGTTACTGCTCTGTTGAGTAGACTTCCTTCTTGGGGACCAGGTAGTTTGGCAATGCCAAATGATAACCAACAAGGTAGTGAGGTGTTCAAATGTACAAATGAGTACTACCAGAGACTTGCCGATGATTACATTTCTAGCCATGCCGGACTCGACTTGTTTGTGGTTTGCCCTGGCTCTGTTAGTCTTATCAACTCCGCTAATGTTACCATCAAGACCGGTGGCTTATTGAAGCTCTACACAAACTTCACCCCAGAGAGAGACGAGAGACAGTACTTTGAGGATATAAAATCATCCATTCTCAACACAAGAGGATACCAAGCACAATTAAAAGTCCGTTGCTCCAATGGCCTCCAGGTTGCTAGTTACTATGGTAATTTCAACTCTAGCGGATCGAATGATCCAGTTTTGCCTATCCTCAGTACCGATCAACAAGTTTCTGTTTTGTTCTCATACGATTCCAAGTTGACACCAGACAAGGATGTCCATTTCCAGACTGCATTGCTATACACGGGTATTGATGGTCAACGAAGAGTAAGAGTTATCAATGTCGTTGTGAGCGTCACGGAGAAGGTCAGCAACGTGTTTGCTTTTGCAGACCAAGACACAGTGACAGATATTATTGTCAAAAACTGCTTGCATTACATTTCAAAACAACACCCTACCGAAGTGAAAAATTCTACCAAGAATAAGATTGTTGACATTCTCACACAGTACAGATCACTCGTGTCCCACCCAACCTCACTGCCTTCACAGTTAGTCGTTCCTGATAGTCTTGGATCTCTGGGTGCATTCATTAACGCATTCCAAAAAAGCAGGATTTTTAAGACATCAGTTTCCAACAACTCCAAAATCTATGATTTCTACCAGCTCAACTCGCTGCCACTAGAATCATTGATGTATCATCTATACCCAGCTATCATCTCTCTTGTTGAATTGGCCGATATTGACTGCACATATGACGACGATGGCTTATTTGTAATGCCTCAAAACATTCGTGCTTCCCATCAGATGATGCAATACGGTGGCGCATACTTTGTCTTCAATGGTAAAAAACTCTTCCTTCATATACATCCTAATGTGAACCCATTGTTTGTTACTGACTTGTTTGGTGTTGAAAGCCTTGATGTGCTTTCCGGTACCACAAATGAGTTACCGGAGCTTGATACACACATCAACTTGCAGGCACGTAACATTGTCCAATACTTCCGTACATTCCTTCGTCTTGACTTTTTGAGCTTCCAATTGGTGAGACCAGGATCAGATGGATCTGAGTTTGAATTTAGTGAGTGTTTGGTTGAAGATCGTACGCTAGATAAGACTGAGTCATATGTTGATTTCATTACCTCGATGCACAGACAGATTAAAGTCAAGATAGATGAGGCCAAAAGTTCATCATCGGGAAGTTTCAACAACGATAAGCATGACGATTCGACATTGGCCCAGAGATTTGTCCAGTTCTAAGAGCGCAAGGTAACGTCTACATATAAAGTAAAATGCATTTAATAGAGAAAAATCACCAGCTGTTTTTTTATTCGTTTTGAAAGTAATCTAGCCTAACAATCTCAGAGTTAATTCAACTGTTGCAAATGTACCTGCACTGCATGGAATGGCTCTAATCAAAGCCGGACCTATACCTCTCCAGAATCCTCTAACACCTTGAGTTTTCCACACATCTTGTGCGACATCTCTTGCATTTTTAAATTTAGCATCCTTTCCAAATCCGTCACTTTGAAGACGACTTTTGACAACATCTAATGGATAAGAAGCAAGCCAGAGCGCATCACCCGCCAACGCACCGTAAAGCAGTAGCTCTGGTGTAGACAGATCTTTTCTCTCGATTTCGTTTCTGTGAAGAGCACTTTGGACTAAATATTCATAGGTCAAGAACCACACACCGTAGGCTTGGGCTTCTCTGAGGAGAGTTACATTGAAACCTCTGAATATACCGTTGAAACCGTGTGCCTGATAAATTTTCTTCAATGCGTCTCTTGGACCAGCATATATCTTCTTTTCTCCAGTAGGCTGAGTTTGCATGAGAATTCTGAGCTGTTCCACTGGTGCAGTGATAGGGGTGTTAACTATACCAGCAAAGGCACCAGCAGCATAGAATTGCTGTAAAGTAAGGTCCTTCTGGCCCGGACTGGAGAACCTCTGGAGGATCTGTCTTCTGGCCTCATGAAAAGCGTAGAATTGAACAGAAACGCACGCACCGACACCAATTAAAGGAGGTAATGTTCCTTTGTAAAAGGCAAGGAGACCTTCGTTTTTAAGTGTATGAGTAACCACTTCCACAGGTGTCTTGAATTGACCAGTCTGAAGACGGACTTTGACGAGATCAAATGGTTGGCCGATGAGAACCTGCACCGCTCCACCAGCGAAACCAGAGGCGATGTCCTTAGCCTTTCTATACCAACTCTGATCGATATTCTCAGCCATATTACTGTGTAGTGCTGCTTCCGGAATATGAGGTTAAAGACCAGATGATTGTAGCAGACATCTTGTGGATTAGGTGAAAATATTCCCCCCCTGAAGCCTTGTACTCGAGGGAATTCAACTGATGGTGATACAGAGCACGGAGTTGATGCCATGTCACGTTTTGGAGTGGCTAGTGCAAAGTGTGGCTAGTGCCAAGTGTGGCTAGTGAGACGGTAAGCGCACAGGTCATCCCACGCCTGCCAATACCTACCGTGTCAACAACCTTCCATCAACAAACCGAACAGGCCATCCATAGCAGAGAGGAGAGCTCTCTGTTTATTGCTGTGGAAACAAGAAGGGGTAATCATGCTAACAAGAAATATTGCTCGGGGTCTTCTAAGAAGCCTGACGCGACAGTATAGCGTAAAAGTTACCACAAATGTCGCATTGAAAAAGCCTGCATTTGATGTGAAGGGAATCGCATCTAACCTCGAAACGGTGCTTGAGATTGCAAAGAAGAGAGAGTTACCAGAGCATATGATTTCCAAAATTTCCACAATCAGTAACTTATACGATCAGCACAAGCGCATACAAATGTCTATGAATGAACTTTTACAGGAGAAGAACAGATTGCAACGTGAAATCAAAGCAGTCATGAAACAAAATGGAGACATTACAGAGCTGAAGAATCAACAGATCATGAGCCGAACAAAGGAGAAAGAATTGGCACAGGAGCTGAAAACAAAGGAGCTGGAACTTAATACTGCTGTTGAGTTTGTTCCTAATGCCCTTGATCCATCTGTATCATCAGAGGAACAAATCGTGCAGTGGATCAATCCGAGAGACGAGTATAAGAGTAACATCCATTTCGAACACAACAAGATCGGAGCAGAACTTGGTATTTTAGACTTGACTTCAGCTGCAACTGTTAGTGGGTCTTCATGGTATTATATGATAGGTGACGGTGCCTTGCTGGAACAAGCTCTAGTTCAGTATGCCTTAAAGACCGCTCGAAAGCATGGTTTTAAGATGGTGATCCCACCATCTATTGTGAGAAATGAGGTGGCAGATGCTTGTGGATTCAAACCAAGAGATCAGAATAATGAAGTCCAAACTTATCAATTGACAAATGGAGATCTCTGCTTAACAGGTACAGCAGAGATTCCGTTGGCAGGGTTGGCGATCAACACCACTTTTAAAGAATCGCAGTTACCTATTAGAACCGTCGGACTAAGTAGAAGTTACCGTGCCGAGGCAGGCGCGAGAGGCAAAGACACTAAAGGTCTTTATCGTGTTCATGAGTTTACAAAAGTTGAACTGTTTGTTTGGGCGACAGAGAGACAGAGTGTTGCTGAGTTGGAAAAATTAAGAGTCTTCCAAGAGGACCTAATCGGAACGTTGGGACTTTCAGCTAAAGTGATCAACATGCCATTTAATGACTTGGGATCACCAGCTTATAAGAAATACGACATTGAAGCTTGGATGCCTGGTCGTGAAAATTTTGGTGAAGTTACCTCAGCTTCCAACTGTACCGATTATCAATCCAGAAGACTTCACACTAAATACAAAAGGGAGGATGACGGGAAGAACTATTTTGTTCATACCCTGAACGGTACTGCTATGGCTGTTCCTCGAGTTATATTGGCCATTGTTGAAAACTTCTATGACCCAGAGAATAAGAGGATAGCTATACCAAAGGTCCTACAACCATATATGGACGATAAGGAGTACATCGAAAAAGACCCACATAACTTTTCATGATAGGAATGTGGATAATGTAAATATGTTAAATGTGCGAATACAAGATATGCAGTACACCCATACAATCTATTGATTTAGATTTTGTTCTAGAAAAATATGATATAGTGAGAACCAGTAGAGGTCTTTAAACCCGGTTAACTCCGGTCCAGTGCTCATCAGGGGAACGCGTAAGACAAAGTTGTCTCAGATGAATGTAGTTTTACAACCAATACCCGGATTTCAACAGTCTAGGAAGTTGAACAACTTGGTATGATGCTCATTATAGTTAACAACTATATATAACTACTTTGATAATGACATCGGTATATATATATATATATCTATATCGTTTACCCATCTCCAAATCGATGATTGATCTAATTCAAGAGCGACGTTTATAGTCCTTCATGTCCCAATATTTGAGAGCAGGGCTTTAAGCTAGCAGCTGCACACCCCAAGTTTTGGGCTCAAACAGATAATTTGATGGAATCACTTTTCACAGGGATGAATCCGGTACGATTTTATTTTAAATGCAGTACGGTATGGTGGAGTTCTGTTGCGCTGTGCATGCATATTATGATTAGCGGAATGTTAACGCCCAATGAATAAGAATCCGGAAATATATTCTCAAAAATACAGGGAATTGTTATTATAATGCCATAATTACTAATCTCCACTGTTGTAGGATGTAGACATATGTAACATCGTATGATAGTATAGGAGAAGCTCTGAGCCCATAGTATATGTTATACGATTTGACAACATTTTCAGTGTAATATAGCTCTTCACCATCTGATGTATTCTAATCTAAACGGCAGCCAACCTTGAAGTCCCACTAGTGTTATAAGACTACAGTGACGCTCATCAACACAAATCCATTCGAATGAGCTGAAGAGAAGATGGTATCAACTGATTGAACATTGATAGCAAATTTTATATTTGATACAGATAAACTACAATAAAGACTGTTTCTTCAGTAACTCTATATATATCTTGTGGAGTCGTCTGTATAAATTCAGATATTGAAAGGTTTAACAACTATTGGCCGCAAAGTGATTGTATTGGTAGATCTCACTACTTATGATGGTACCTTTTTACCCCCTGCATGTACTGCGTGGTGCAGTGAGTTATATAGATAGGCAACCACTGAGACTGCAACTGTCCGAATCTACTAATTCAGGTGACAAATGAAACTCCATATGTTTTCATGAGAAAGGTAAAAGATTTTTTTCAGCAAAAAATATAGGCTGGCAAAGTTTTGTTTATCTTAATTGTCGTTATTTCAGAAGTTTGTCCCAATTCGGAAGCGCGCCTGCCTCTCGCGGAAAAAGGCCCTGCCCCGGCTAAATTGCCCCCAAACTATCACCAAACCACGCTCACCAGCCTGAAATTAAAAAGAACAACTCCACCACAAAGGAGAACAAAACGGGCGGTTAACTTTGAATTAACTTTGTAAAGCACCACCGTTGTTGAACCGACATATTATTCTACTAAGATGTCTCGTAACGGCACAATGGACTCCACGGCGTCCAACCAGGTGTTCCAACAACAGCAGCAGCAGTTGCACGAGTTACAAACTTTGGAGAACAACTACAACGCATATCAACAAGCTCGATCACTCACAAGCAACGACAGACGAGCTTTCCAAGAGGTTGCAGCTGCTGATCAAGCTCAGCAACAACAACCTCAATCTAGTCAACAGACACCACAACAGCAGTTGAACTCTCTCGGTTCAACTACTCAATCCTTAGGCCGTCTTGCCATGAACAACGTTGCGAATAACAACTCCCTTCACCAACAAATGGACTCCAAAGCACTGTCCAACTTTGATATTCAACAGGCTCGCAACAGTAGCCTCAAACCGTCTGGCTCTGCTGCTCACACTGACCTTCGTAATCCCCTCATGGTCGCGGTTCCAACCAACGGGAATCCAACAGAAGTTCTGGCTGCTCGTTTTGCAGCTTGGAGAACAATCGTGGCTGCCCTTTTGCAATACTTGACCGAAGTTGTGAGCATTCAAGACGAGGTTGTCAGACAACAAGTGAGACTCTCACATGCTGTGAATTTCTCTCTTTTCCAGCAGGATTCTCGTGGCTCAAGTAACACATCAAGAGCACAACGTTCCACTTCACAGGCAACACATCACACATCTACCCCAGGTGCGTCCCAAAAGGAAAAGGAAGATAGTTATCAGGCGAACTTTTTCGTTTCACAGGGTAATGGCTCAGTTCAAGACCTGCCACAGATTTTGATCAACTATCATGCATCCTCCGCTGTTCTCGCTCAAAGAGCCTCAAAGGAGTTGAGCACTACTGTTATACCGCGTCTAGAGGACCTCAGAAGGGAATTGCTTGTCAAGATTAAAGAGATCAAAGGATTGAATTCTGATTTCAAGAACAGCGTCCAGAAGGAGTTGGCCCAGACCAAGCATGACTTACAAGCTTATATCAAGTCCCTTGATGAAGCAAAGGCAAACCCACAAGGTATCTTACCAAAGAATGACCCTTACTTGACAAAGATCGTCTTGGACAGACAAATAAAAAAGCAATTGACAGAAGAGAACTATTTGCATGAAGCATACAACAACTTGCAAAGTTCTGGTAAGGAGCTCGAAAAGGTTGTGGTTATTGAAGTCCAAAATGCTCTTACAGTTTTTGCTAAAGTAATGGCCCAAGAGGCTCAGAATGTCTTTGACAAGTTGATCTCAAACTTGGAGTATGGGTTCCTAACGAAGCCACCTTCTTTCGAATGGGATCAGTTCGTGGCCAAAGATAAGAACTTTATTGACGAAAACCTACCAAAGAGAGATCACAAACTTGTCCAGTACGAGAAGATTAATGATCCTTTGGCATACGAGGTGCGTGCCTCATTCTTGGAGAGAAGATCGAAGTTCCTCAAGTCATACTCTAGAGGTTTCTACGTGCTCACCCCTACCTTCTTCCACGAGTTCAAGACTGCTGACCGTAAAAAAGATTTGATCCCTGTCATGTCACTGTCATTGGATGAGATTGAGTTGGAAGAACACTCAAAGGCAGGCTCAAATGAGTACAAGTTTGTTCTCAAAAAAGTCGGAAGATTGTCCTCCCATAAGTTCATGTTCCGTGCTGAGTCCTACGAAATGATGATGTCTTGGTATAATGACATCAAGAGTTTGAAGGGCCTCTCTAGTCCAACTAGCAGAGGTATCTATGCTGCCAAGCATCACACTGCAAAAATATCTCGTGTTTCTTCAGCTGCCACTTCCAGAGTAATGAGAAACAGCATGACTAATGATTCCACTCATGATGTCGACACAATTCTCACCGGACCAAATAACAACCAGCATCTTCCTACTACTGATGACTCGCCATTACCGCAGTCTATTCTGAACAACGATGCTGTATACTTCAAGCAACTCGGTGCTGAGTCCACTCCACAGTCTCAAAGACAGTCAATGCCACCCCAAGGCTACCAGGAACAACAGCAGCCACCACCACCACAACAACGTTATTCCTTGCAACTCCAACCACAGCAACAGCCACAGCGCTTCCAACAACAACAATACGCATCTCCTCAACAATACAGAGTCCCACAAAACGCTGCACCATATCCACAACAGCCAATGCCACAGCAGTATCTTGATGCCCAGTTCCAGCAGATGTCAATGCAAGAGCATCCTCATGAGCAGTATATCCAAGCTCCACAAGTATACGTTGAGTCACCAACACCAATGGTTGGTACTGCACCAAAGGGCTCTACAATGCGTTCATCTATGGATTCTTATAACAACAGAATCGAACCTGACGGATCCGGTTTTTCTGAAGAGACAATGGGAACAAACGCCAAGGAAACCCATGAAACCGGCGATGAGGAGCTGTATCATACCCCGAGCCAGAAAGTGAATGGTAGGGTGAATGGAAAATCTACCCATTTTAACTGAGATTCATTCTCTCTTTTTTATTCTTCTCATTTCTGTAACATATACCTTCATGTCACCCATTTTTTCATCTCTCAGTCCCTACCACCCCCACATGCAGACGCACACGTACAGACAATATTTCATTTTGAAAAGCACCGTACTAGGTTTGTACTCTTCTTTATTAGACACATTGTATCATTTAACATCAAAAAGATGTAGCTAAATAATTAACCTAACTTACCATATAGCTTAACAGCGAGACCGAAAACAGCCATAATACCACCAATTGCACTTAATCTTCTATCAGTGGTCTTTAAACTGTCAACTTTTTTCATTGACTTCATCCATTGAGTATCGAATTTCTCATCAGAGAACTTCTCCAAGACACATTCTTTACCTCTCTTGGTTATTTCCAATTTTTCTCTATCTGTCAGATTGGAGGCTTCCACCAAAGCTTCGGCTAAAGAAGGGTATAACTCTTTGTCTTGTTCCTTGTAGTCAGGGTCAACGTCACTCTTGAAAAAGAACCCTGTTCTTGTGCCAATAGAGGTTTCTTGAACCTCACACTTGGCCTTTGAATCCCATGGCACAACAATATCAAGTAATGGACCAGCACTGGCATGGACAATTGGGATCAACCCACTAGCAACGTACTCGACCACCGCAATACCGAAGTGTTCATTCCACATGGCATTTAATCCAAACGAAGCCTTACGAAGATGTTTAAGCACATCCTCATATTTTGCATCAAGGATAAATTCAATATGAGAGTCTGGGATTTCCATTTCAGTTGCTTGTGATTTGAGTTTGGCAACATATTCCTCATCCGCTTGACCTCTGATGGAGCCAATGAGGATCAACTTTGGGGCCGAGCTCAATGGTGTTGAGTTTAAGAAGGTGGCATATTCGGAAATGATGAGGTCATGACGCTTCTCTGGGCGGAATTGTGCAAGACAGATAATCGAATTGTCTCTTGTCCATTTGTCAACTTTGAGGTCCTCAGAAGTGATAAACTTCTCCGTAGAACAAGGTGGATAAACAATTGAGACGTTATTATTTAAAGGCCAAATGTCTTTGATATGATTTTGTGTCCATGAAGAATTGGTCATTACAATTTCCACAAATAAACCAACAAATCTGTATAATCTCATAAATGCTGACCAGTATAAGAATTTTAACAGTTGCTTTATTCCTGATATACTTGTGAGAGATGGATGAAGTTTACCTAACATATCCTCTGAGATCACTGGGAAGTGAACATAAGCTACAATTGGAGCACCTAACCAGACCCAAATCAATGGATAAGTGAATGGATATCCCATTGTGTCTAACCAAACATCCGGTCTGCATAACGACAGTGCCTCCATAGCTAAGATCACGGATCCAATAGCCTGACCAACCAACGTCAACACAGGCCATGTTTTGGAATCCACAAGCCATCTATATTTAAGTCTAAGTAATGTGACTCTCTTCTGATCCAGATCGATGTTGAATCTCTTGGATACATTGTTGAAGATAACTTCGTCACTGTCCTCATCACCAGTGTAAACTATAACGTGGACATATGACGATTTGAGGGTATCATCAACAGCTTGCCAAAGCACTCGCTCACCGCCTCCTCCGGCATTGCAATATGGATGGAAAAACCCATAAGTTTTCATCTTTGTAAGAACCATTCTCTTTGTGTAATCTCCCACCACAAATTATTGTTGTCTATGAAAGGGTAAAAATGTTTGTACTCGTTTATCTTTACCTTGAACGCGAAAACCCTATGAAGCGGAGATGACCGATATATCAGATCAAAAGAAACTACATATTTTAATCATTGGCACAAAATCATAAAAGCTAATACATACACAGACAAGAATCAGAATTGTGACGGTTGTTGTTCCGAGTCGTCTTGGGTTAACATCTCCATTACCAATGTTTGTAATGGGCCGTAATCCTTTTGTGCAATTAAGTTAAACTCATCTGCAAAGAGTAAGAAATGTTTAAAACTGGTATTCAGTAGGGTATTGAGACCCAGCTCAATAACTTCGTTGAAATGATGACAATAAATATGTGCGTAAATTCTGAAAAGTCTTTTCATAACAGTTTTAACGAGTGATTGAAATTGTGGTGGGAAAGGTTGACCCATCTTTGAAGGGAAGATATTTTCATCATCAAATAAGGATTGAATCCATGTCATTAATGACTCAACGTACTTTGGGGCACTAACACTGACAGGTTTGGACAAATTCGAATCTTGCCAAAGATATTCATATTCACTTGTGGCGATCATACGTGGACAAGTTGATGGTGAACAGAATTCTGTGATTGTACCATAAAGCATATTGATCTGGTTGTAAAAGTCCACAACGTGTACTGCAAGCCATTCGTTCAAGTTCTCATCCTTAGGGAGCTTAACTGCTTGTGCAAGTGCGGTTCCTGATCCCAGTGTTGATTCAACAATGTTCTTGATGTCCTTATGTGTGGAGATGGAATTGTAACTATGGTCGGAGTTGGAGTTTTGGAACTGTGCTGGAAGTGATTGACGTTGCTGTGGTTGGTTATAACTATAGTTCTGGTTGTTATAGTTATCTTCAGCACTTTGCTCTGACTTCTTGAAGCCTCTAGTGGACTTGATAGTATGACCGTTATTCAAATGTCTATCCATACAGTGGTTATTAGTAACGATTTTCTTCAAAAAGATACAATTAAACTTACAAACTTTGGAAGAATGACATCTTTTGTACTTCACACTTATTAATATCTTCCCAGTGCAATGGGTTAGTTTTAGTTTTAGTTTCAGTTTCAGTGTGTTGTTAAGGTCGCGTATGGCGAGTTCCACTGTTTTGTTTTGGTTTTGTCCTCAGCGCATCGTGTTTATGTCTTACCGGATCTGGATGGAATGGCGCAAATAATTTAGCCAAATGAAAAACAGACTCTGACACCGAAATTTTGGCGAAACTGCAAAGTTGGCACAAAAAAATGTACAATTTCCTGGGGTAAAACCCATTCTTTAGTGCTGTTTAATGGGTAAAAGTATATCATTAGTATCATTGATTTTTAGGATTTATTGCAATATAATATAAGTAATTTATAAAATTAAAAGCTTACTGTCCAAACTTAAAAGGATGTAATATTGGGTATTATATACCGATCTGATTCCTTTGTTAATTATACCTGACTTAGTAAATGAAATATCAAAGTCACAGACTAAAAGCTCATATAAATATAAGAACACCTTTGCTACGTTTTATAGTGAGAGTTTCCCAGGCTCGGATACCAACGGCTAATTCGGTGTCCAGGGGTCCCCAGGACTTTAAACCCCGAAACCCGTGCACGGACACATCACGAGCTATAAAATATATAGAAGTGTTTCACCTATTTTTTTTTCATTTTTCTCTAGCTTAAGGGAATTAATCCAACATGTTTGAAAAGACCGTTAACACTGAGATTATTATCAATGCATCCCCTTCCACGGTTCGTGATGCTCTATTGGACTTCAAATCTTGGGATAATTGGAACCCAATGATTAGCAATGTTGTTCTCCCAGAAGGTAAGACCGCAAAGACTTTAGTCTCTGGGGATGTTATGAACGTTACATTTATTGTTCTTGGTGGTAGCAAAGGTGATGTCACTATCAAGAGCAATGATGAGAATGGATTAAGCTGGTTAGGTCTAATGGTTAGTGGATACCTATTTGGTGGTTTACATTATTTCAAATTCCAGGAATTGAAAGAAGATGGAATTATAAAGACTAAATTCATTCATGGTGAAGAATTTTCAGGTGTTTTAACACCAATCTATTTTGCTGCTGTTGGTATGGAAAAGGCTAATAAGAATTATATGGGATTGAACGAAGCTTTCAAAAACTACGTTGAGTCTTTGTGATATGATTTCTTCTTTGGTGTGATATCATTCTTTCGTTTCTTTTATGATTTTATATATGACTTCTGTATATACAGTAGAAACTATTAACCTAACTCTATGATAACTTATTCCGATCTAACCCTGTACCCGCGGCGAATATCTTAATAGCTTTGTTAATGAATGCCCAGTCGATAGGAGTTAACGGCTGTATACCATTGTACATATATGATTTCATTATTTATATATCCAATTGACACATATGAATGTGTATTGGAATGTGCTGTGTTTTTCTAGTTTATCGAATATATAAGAATTAAGATCCCGGAATAGACCGGCTCCGCCAAAATCTGGGAGTACGCGAGGAACAGCAACGCTAAAACTCATGAGAGATTTGCAAAACTACAAAGGTTTTTTTAATAATGTGTGAATATTTAAAACTTATAAAGTATTCAATTGATTCTGTCAAATGATATAGTTATGTCAACTAGTGATAGAAAGCGGTAAAATAGAAAATAACAAAGAAGAAACTGTAAGATGAAAGAGAAGTGGAGTTTGGGAAATAAGAACTTAAGCACCAAATCTCTTCTCGGCTTCCTTCCAGTTGATCACGTTCCAAATGGCAGAGAAGTAGTCAGCCTTAACATTCTGGTACTGAAGGTAATAAGCATGCTCCCAAGCGTCAATGGCAACCAATGGAGTGTATCTGGAGTCAACAGTATCTTGGTTGGCAGTTTGCAAAACCTCAATGGAACCGTTCTCGTTGTTCTTGACGATCCAAGCCCAACCAGAACCTTGGATACCAGCAAGCTTACTATTAGTCAAGGAGATCAACTTGTCAATAGAACCATACTCGGCATCAATGGCCTGACCCAAAGCACCGGTTGGCAATTCACCACCACCCATAGAAGTTGGAGCCAAGTTCTTGAAGAAGAGACAGTGATTTCTGTAACCACCACCGTGGAAGTTAATGGCCTTCTGCAACTCAATGGACTTCAAAACATCACCGGCATGAGTAGCCTCGGCGTGCTGCTCAATAGCAGCGTTGTAACCGTTAACATAAGTCTGATGATGCTTCTTGTGGTGGAGCTCGTTGATTTGACCAGAGATGAATGGCTCAAGGGCACCGTAGTCGTAATCCAAGTCTGGCAAGGTGACCTTGGTTCTGAAAAGAGTTGGGGCTCTGGTGGCCTGTGTACGAAGAGTTCTAAGGGCAAACATTGTTTTAGTTAGAAAGGTAGTAGAAGAAATATAAACAGGGGCAATTGGTCAAGAAAGAGATAGAAAGAGAGAGAGAGAAAGATGACAAAACCGGGCGTTCGCGCTCTTCCCCCCCTCCCCTCCGCCATCCGGACACCTAATCCTCCCCTCCCCCAATGCCCTGAACAAAATTTATATACTTAAACTTGAGCCAATTCGTTCCAATCTTGTTATCTTTGTTGGATAATCAGTGGTGAATTTATCTGGAGGATGCTGGTACAGTGGACACTGGCATTTTTCTATTGGATTTGCTGGGTATTCTTACTTGTATGTTGTTATTCTTAAAGCCACATGTTATATGTTGTTCATTACACTAACACTGATATAGCCATTCATAGATGAAGACTCTGTATTCCAAAAATTGTTTCCACCACAAGACATTGCCATAAAGATCCCACTTGTACTTCTCCTGATTGCATTTGTCTCTATAGGTTCATATATCGCTTGGTTATTTATCCAAGGTGGACGAACTTATACAAAACCTCACAATTAACCCATTATGAGCCCTCTTGATCGAAATCTTGAACAAAACCGAAGCATTCTTATTTCTTTTTTTTCTTCTTGACAATTATAAGTGAGAGAAATAATACTCTGAATAATAAATTAATGACTAATGACAAATTCTCATCATATTATATATAACCTCTATGTACAGCGCTTACACTCTCACTAGTGTAACCTCTCCTCCTTCAAAGGTAGCTTACAGTGGTATACGTTGTCGCGAAAACTTGGTTGTCGGATCAGCCTTTTTTGACGGAGCCTCGCCGCGCTGTCTCAAACTTATACGTTAACAGCGGTCTTTTTTTATTTATATTAAGAACAGCGGCTATCACTTTTTTGCTAATATTTCAAAGAAATACAATTACATTGTATAATATTTGGTTATTTGATATTAACCGCCCTTTGCATTACCATCGTTAAGTCTTTGGATCGCTAAAAGCGCCCTTCAAAAGTCTTTCTGTCACATATACACGCACGACACTCACTGACACACATACATACACACAAACATAGGACAAATTGAATCCGTTTCAATTGACAAATCTACAGAACTGTGAGAAAGAAATCCTCTGAAAGAATCATCAACTGGTACTTGAGGAACAGTTAATTAGATAAACAGTCTAACGAAGAACCAATTTGTATATTCTTGTTGTTCCCCCCCTCCTCTTACTACGAGCTCTACTTTACATGAACAAAGCACTAGATTGTATCAATCACTGAACGAATCAATTTTTTTTTAAAAAACAAATATAAAAAGAACAATGTCAAGAAGGAAAACAGTCCAAGATTTTCAATTTGGAAGTCGGCTCGGTGAAGGTTCTTACTCACAAGTATTTAAAGGTGTTGATGTTGCCAGTAGGAAAGTCTTTGCTATAAAAGTCTTATCGAAGAAACACATCGTTAAAGAGAAGAAGATCAAGTATGTGAATATCGAGAAAATTACACTGAATAGACTTGGTCGCCACCCTGGTATTGTCACCCTCTATTACACTTTCCAAGATGATAACTCCCTTTATTTTGTAATCGATCTTGCTGAACACGGTGAACTCCTAACACTGATACGAAAACTTGGGTCTTTAAGTGAGAACTGTGCCAAGTATTACATGATACAACTTATTGATGCTGTCGACTTTATGCATAAGAAAGGTGTCATCCATAGAGACTTGAAACCGGAAAATATCTTGCTCAATGGTGATATGAGATTGATGATCACCGATTTTGGTGCTGCAAAGATCTTAGATCTAGATGAAGAAGGTAAAGTTATTGAAAATGAAGAGGCTTTCGCCAAGGGATCATTTGTTGGTACCGCTGAGTACGTGTCTCCAGAACTATTGAAACATAACAAGTGTGGATTTGAATCTGATATATGGGCAATTGGTTGTATCCTTTATCAGTTCATTGTCGGAGTACCGCCATTTAAAGGTAAAACAGAATACGCTACTTTTGAAAAAATTGTGAATCTACAATACCAATGGCCAAATTACTTTATCCCAGAGCTGGTGAAAGATGTTGTATCTAGGCTCTTAAAATCGGATCCGCAGGAGAGACTGACAATGTACCAACTCCAACAACACCCGTGGTTCTTGAGACTCAATTGGGATGATAAGGCCAAGATTTGGGGTACAAGCCCTCCAAAGATGGAACAATATAGACCAGTTGTGGAACAGCAGCTTCAGCAGAATACTCATCAGATGGGTAAGATCATGATTCAGAAAAAATTACCAGCTGCTACAGCTAAGAAACAACTTTTAAGCAATACAATCAATCAGATTAGAAGTGATAACGGTAACAACCACCTCTACAATGGTGTGAGCAAAGACTCATCCAAAAAACCATTGCCAAATCAATCACAGTTTGTCCCCCCTGTCAAACCTACTAATGGCATAAACGGGTTGCCTTCACCATCAAACACAAGTCCTATCTCCCCTAGAAGACCGATGTTACCCCAGATTCAGCCAATATCGCCACATCACCAGAGACCTCAACAAATTCCTCAGCAGCAGCAATTTGCTCCTCCAAGATCAACGTACACACCTCAGGCCCTTCAACAAAGAAGTCCGATGCAACAAAGGCAGTCTCCATTTACACAACCAAAGCAATTCAATCAGTCACCATCAGTACAACCTTCTTCCCCTATAGGTATTAGAGATTTGCCCCCTATGGGCCAAAATCCGCAGTCTCCACAGCAATCACCAACTAAATTGAGAGAACCTGCCGTTGTCCGCCCCGCTCCCCATCAACAGCAGCAGCAGCAGCCATTACCAAGGGTTACACAAGATCAAACATTCACGCCAATGCAACCACCCACCATAGCGACAAATGGAACACCAACTACTTCACCGATCTCCGTTTCTATAGGACAAGTCTCACCGACTGTTCCGAAGAGTATTTACTCAACAAAGACGCAAACCGTGGCCGCTTCGGCCAATCCAAAACTCAACACATCACAACCAGTGAAAAAACTTGGAGACTCATCAAAGGCATCTCCTGTGACACCAACCTCTAGTTCAAATCTAGTACGTGTTGCTAAGGCTTTGGTGCCTCAAGCACCTGCTGTTCCTTCGAAATCACAATCAACCCCAGGCACACGTTTGGCGGCTAAACCTGCAGCTGCAGCCAAGACGCCGATGGTGACAGCGTCGACCTCATCTAAGAAACCACAATCCAAACTAGAAGGAATAAAACCTCAGATTGTACCATCAAAACCGGTGGCTAAACCTCCACAGCTTTCGCTACCACCAAAGCCAAAGAGCACTGTGCCACTGGCCCAATCACCAAAACTTCAACCACCATCAATAGTTAAAAAGTCTACTCCAGTTACATCTAAACCTGCCGCAAAGTCGAGATCTTCGCCTTCACCTATCTCTTCTCCACGCATCAGACAGGGTCAAGGAAATAGCACTGCAAAGGGTCCTGCTGAAGTTCTCAAATATCTCACCAAAGAAGAGAACATTGTTAAATTGGATTTCATCAATTTCGCAGAGCTTGACCTTGTTTCTCTTCGTACTTTTGATCCAACATCAAATCTCTCAAAGCTGAGTATGAACCTTGGACTTGATGATGTTCTGATTCATGAGATAATTACCAGAAACAAGCTTGAATTGGAACATGGAACGAGGAGGGTGGTGCTTGTCATCACCGATGTTGGTAATCTGTATCTGTTTACTTGTACAGCAAGTGGTCAACAACTGGCTTATCAGATGGGTATTGATCTGACTGATAAGATGTTTGCCATGTATGACTATGAATTCAGCGAATATGAGCAGTCTGGTTACTTGATCCTTGAAGTTCTGAAAATGGATAGGTTAGTATTCCTATCTCCTTTGACAAAACAGGTTCAAAGAGACTTGAAAGAAGTTTCCACTATTCAACAAGGTACGTCTTTAAGTTGGATTGAGGCATTGATGAAGACGAAGGAGCTCTTGAAGAAGAAAGCTACTGCAAATTCCGCCAAAACATCGCCAAGCGCATCTTCCCCATCACCAAGGAGTACATCAGCTTCTTCCACAAGAGGCACAACTCCTACAAATGGCCCAACCAATGGTGGCACTGTGAATTCTACAGCAACGCGTAGGGTCTCTGCTAACTCCGCAACCTCATCCAAGGCAGCACCACGAGTGGTTGTCAGAAACACGTCAACTAATGGTACAAAGCCAAAGACTACCCAGCAGATATTACAACAAAATAAGAAATTTGCTGGTGGAGCTGCAGCCGCTGCATTCAAGAGCTCACGCTGAGAGTTTGGTTGTTGTTGTGATATAAAAGATATTTTGCATGAAGAAGAAAAGTAGCTCAATATGGATATGATGATTGATGAGCCTAAATTTATATACGGGTGTGTATATGCATTACGAAATCTACATGGACTTTTTACTGACTTTAGTTCATGTGTCATTCTTGTACCAACTTAAATTAAATGCTGCTCTTTTGAAATAGAAAACCAAAAGAGCTGTGGGGATATATAAATTAGGACGAGCAAGCCGGAAAAAAAAAGAGACGAAAGAGGATGTAGATGATCGACGGAGATGTAAGCTCAAAGTCTGAGTTGTATGCTGAAATAAGAAGTATGACAATTAATCATCTTGCAAAACACTAGCGTCAAAGTATAAACTTGGATCAAGAGCACCAATGTTTGCACTATGTGATTCACCTTCCAACAACAGCTCAGCCATCACTTTACCAGTTCCTGGGGCGTTATTGATACCCCAACACGAATGTCCACTGGCCAAGTACAAATTCTCAACGTTCGTTTCACCAATGAGTGGTCCTGATGATGATGGAACGTCCAGTACAGGAAGATAACAAGCTTGTCTTTTAAGAATATGACCTTTTGAAAGGTTTGGAGACATTTTAGAAACGTAATGGAAGAGTTGATCACATTTTTCCTTGATAACTTCAACGTCATCTGTTGTTTCTGGTAAATCAACAAGGGTATCACCTTCACCACAAACGTAAACTTCATCTTTTCTTGCATAAATCTCTGGACTAACATATTTGTTTCGACCGATTTTAAGTTCAGTGAAGATGGCATAAGGCGAAACTGTACCTTTATCTGGAGCAATTGTAATTGAATGAGCTCTTAGTCCTGATATTGGACAATCTGGTAAGATTCTTGAAGTCCATGGGCCCATAGCCAGTACGGTTTGATCACCATGAATTTCAATTCTTTCTTCAAGTTTACCCAAAGATTTTGTAGGGATATATTTAAGTCCTGTTGCTGCTCCTGTTTCTTCTGAAAAGAGAATTTCTTCAACTTTACCTAATATAAGTTCAACTGCTCCTGTTTCAATAGCCTTTTTCAGTATAAAATTTGTAAATTTATAAGGATGAACTTGTGCTGTTGAATCTCTTCCACCCAATTCTGACCAATCCTGAATAATATCTGATCTAATCCAATTAAGATCACTTGGTAAATGTGGTGTTGATGTTAAACCTGCATGTTTAATTGAATTCTTTGTAACTGTTCTCTTACCTAATGGTTGACCATCAGAATTTTCTCTCTCCATTTCACCAGCTTTCAACGATTCTGATGATGTGAATGGGGTAGTCTTACAACCTGGTCCGACATTTTCCATTGAAGTTATAGATTCTGCTGTAGAATTTGAGCCCAGCTCTTGCTCATCATCATCTTCCTCATTTAAAGCATGTTGAATACTTCCTTCCAGTGAAACTGTTGTGAGTCTTCTATAACCCCACTCTTCTTCACCGTTATACTCATCTGATAATTCTTGATGTAATTTGAAACTCAATGGAACAATCTGTTGTGGGAAAGCCCAAAGTGCTAGTAGGCCACCAGCTTTACCAGAAGCACCACCTGCAACTCTCTTTGATTCAATAATAGTAACATGATGGGTCTCTGGTGAGAAATCTGGATGCTGTGTCAAGTAGTATGCTGTACATACTCCAATGATACCCGCACCAACAATGATTATGTGTGTTTTACCTTTGGCCTTTCCTGAAGGAGTGGAGTTAAACACAAGTGCCTTGTCAACCATTACGTGTTAATGTTTTCGATTGATTTCAATTCTTTAGTGGAAGAGAAAGAAAGGAGCAAAGAAAAATTGTAAATGTGGTGAAATTATGACACCACTTTATGATGGGGACTGAGGTGGGGGAACCAAAAGACCAGGGGGAAAAAAAGGAGGACACACACAAAGACGAAAAGAAAAAGTGTGAATGAGAATAAACCTTTTTCCTAATTTGGAAATGGATCGTCCAATGGGGATAATCTTTTGTTTGGTGTAGCGGGCTATAAGGAAGCTGGCTGCTTATAAAAAGGGCAAGACGAGACGCAAAAGGGGCGGGGGGCTTTCCAAAAGAGATGCTTTGTCTGATTGTTTTACTTCCGTTTGAATAGAGAAATAACACACTAAAAAACCCAGGTTTTATTTGCGTGTTTGTTTCCCACTGTTTCGTTGCCTTTGCTTCTCTTTTATGGTTTGTATTATTAAAAACTGTTTATTTCGGTGTTTAAATTTCGTTTTTTGGCAATCGGCAATTTCCCCTTCGCGGAGAGTTTTCGCAAAAAGTGGGCCGATAAATTTTGTTGGCCGGGGGCAACAACACACTCTCTCTGTACTGTGGGTCACGTGACTATTCACTTATTTATTCTTTATGTTAGTTTTGTGTATATACTATTTAAAGGAATCTAATCTCTGGATGGTAATAAGTCTTACATCTCCAGTAAGCTCTCTTTATATCGTTCCACTCGGAACCGTCTTTACCATCAAACTCACTTGAAGTGGTTTGTGGGGTTTCCAATTCCGTGTACTTGACATCCAATCCATA
This sequence comes from Petasospora bimundalis, assembly GCA_030569745.1. Classification (NCBI taxonomy): domain Eukaryota; kingdom Fungi; phylum Ascomycota; class Saccharomycetes; order Phaffomycetales; family Wickerhamomycetaceae; genus Petasospora; species Petasospora bimundalis. Next base: position 66,384 of record JAJMLR010000025.1, read on the forward strand.
GTTATTCATATCAATCTCCACAATTTTTTTATAAACATCATAGATAATTTGTCTATCAGCTCCTAATCCATTGAAGAATGAGAAAACACCAGATGGTTTAAGAAGTCCAACGATTAAATCATATAAATCTAACATATCACTATATTCTTCAGAAAAAGTATCATAATAAATACCATTAAAGAAAACTCCTTGATTTAATAATTCTGGTAATGTATCTTGCCATCTACCTTCCAAAATTATAACATTAGGTTTTTCATACCATCCATCTTGTTTTAATTTAGCTAAAACATCTGGATGTGCCTCAGAGATGTAATGCCTCGTTGGATTTTTTTCTTGAATCATTGTATCAATTATACCCATTCCAAATCCAATGTTTAAAACGGTAATATCTTTTAAATCTTCATCATCTTTATTCAATTCAGAAATAGATTTGAAAATGGTATCACATCCAGCACGCATTAAATCATATTCCCAATCCATCATAACACCATCTTTCTGATCTTTTGTAATTAAAGCACCATCACGATATTCTAATTTAGTCTTCAAATAAGTAGATTGAGTAGCAGCTGGATCTTGAATCTCTTCAATTTTACGACGTTCTAATTCAGCAATCAATTTAGCTTCTTTCTCATTCTCTTCCCTTTCTTGTTCTAATCTTTTAGAAATCTCTTCTTCATTAAGATTTTCAACAAGAGCAGGTACACCATCTTCACCATTTTGCAACATTTCTAATTCATCATCATCAATAAATTCAATATTATCATTGACTTTTCTTAATAAGAGCTCTGCTCTTACACCGGCATCAACCATGGTTTCATAATATTTACTACCTTGTAAACCTCTTTTAAATAAGATATCTCCTGGAGTGTTTTGTTCATCATCAATCAAATTCCAACCAGCACCCCAACTCATTAACTCATCCATCATATCTAAGATCACTTGTTCTTCATCTTTTGTGACTTCTGTAGGAATAGAACGACAAATTAAATGTAATGGAGTAGTAGTTGATCCCAATTCATCATCTTCAATTCCAGCTTCAAAATTAGCAGCTTCTTCCAATGTATAAGTAGCTGGGATACCATTTGAAAGATAGTATTGTAACTTTGTAATATAGTGGTCTCCCACAATAGGACGCACTGGGAAACGACACAACTCGTGTAAATCAGACATTTTGGTTTTTATTGGTTTCCTATCCCCCAACTAACAAAAGAAAACTCTGTGAGATGAGCTTTCAAGAAGAAAAGCGGTTGATGCACCAAAAAAAAAAAAAAAAAAAAAAAAAAAAAAAAAAAAAAAAAAAAAAAAAAAAAAAAAAAAAAAAAAAAAAAAAAAAAAAAAAAAAAAAAAAAAACACACACACAGCTTAAAAGTGCTACTTAACCTTTCCGTATCCGGAGATAATGATGTATCTGCCAATTCTGTAAGTGTCAACAGTTTCATCTTGTATATATGGGATTAATTGATAAGTGGAAAGTTAAAATATCAAACAATTCGTTGAATGTAAGTTATAAATGCTGAACTACACGTATATAATATGTCATTGTTAACGTATGACTTTGTTTATATATCTTTTTCTCGATACAGTCTTAGGATATGATTTTATAGTATGTTTTGGTATATTTCAATAAAAGGGTAATAGTACATTAACATATATATATGTGTGTGTAATGGGTGTGTAATACATCTCATTTGGTGACCCACATCACTTTCCTTCCACGTTAACCTTTTTAAAAAAATTTCATATAATGTGCTCTCCGGTTAAATGAAACGTCAGAGTTATACTTGGCATTCAAGTTAGAGAAGATGCCACGGTTTGATCCAATGCATGCCAAAAAAAAAAATAAGGGTGTAAAACCGTTATTTCTTACAGATAGGTAGGGGCTCAGATACCAAGGAAAGTTGTTCTTCGGAGGATTCTCTTTTATCTACAATAGTATGGGAGGGCCAAGAGAACAAGGCTGTGTGCCGACGTACTGACGGGAGCTACCGGTGTTACACATGGTTTATCCGATAACTTGCGGTGGCCACACAATACACTACCCCCCCCCTCATATGGCTTTGTTTCTCTTGAAAGTGGTTAAAGAGCAATTAATACTTTTATATATAAACAAATAAAGCGATTGGTTTTAGAAAGAAAAAAAACACTCATTATATATTAACTCGCCTGGTTATATTGTAATCTGAAGCCAGGTTCTAAAATCTCATGCGTGCGGCTTACAATCCTTGTTTCCATCAGAACAAGGCATCACTGAAACTCCAAGAAGTTTGATAATAAAAGAAGAAAATTGGCTCGTTTACAGTGGTGCCCGTACTTTATCGGCATCTCTGCATTGAGAGATCTTTAGATGACTGTAGACATCGAGATTGGTATATATAGTTGAGGGCCCCTGGCTTGGCTTTCGGGAAGTTGCCCTGCATTAATATATGGCTTATATTATACGGTGGATATAATTGAGTTAACTATCAATGGAATCATATACAGGAGCAGTTCTATCCGTACATGATGCCCTTATACTATTAGAAGCATCTTCTATTGGACTCATCCCGCGGGTGAAGAGAAGACTTAAAGATTCGGAAAGACGGTTAATTAAAGCTGGAGATGTTTTCATTTGGAATGAAAAAGATACTAAAATACGAAGATGGACAGATGGTAGATCATGGTCTGCTTCAAGAGTAACAGGTTCCTTTTTAACTTATAAAGAGATGGAATGTGATCAATCGAATTCTTCAAACCCCGGATTTCACTATAAGCAGGACGGGTTAATTAAGCAGAGTTTCTCCGTAACAACTTCACAAGGTAATAAACTTCATCTTATTTCATATACAACTGCAAAGAATTTTGCAAAATCCAAATTGATGAATAAAACACCTTCAAAAGATCCAATTTTCGTTAATGTCATAATACCAAAAGATTTGTATTTACATATAAATCAAACTTCTACTCGATCTTCATCACCTTCTTCTTCCCCAATTGATACTTCAACATCTCCATTGTCATCTCCACCAAATTTAACATCTAATCTACCCTCCATACATTCAAACTTCACCCTATCATGTCCACGATCATTACCTTATTCATTACCATTAATGATTGAATCACCTGGAGGTTCGGTAAGAAGACAATCATTATATGACGATAATGAACTAGTAACGCTTCGACATCTTGATATGTCTTTTATTAAATAAAGTATAAATGAAAGGTTATGAAAGCAAAATGTTATACACATATATTATTATTATTATATTCCATCCATGTTTATAAACACTTCAAGGGTAACACAGATCAAGATAACGAATGATAGCGATAAAGACAACAAAAAATAAACAGTTCCCACATTTCATGAGATATCATAGAAAACTAAGGAGAAAAGGGAAGAAGATGAAAATAAGAGGAAAAAGAAGATATTGTTTTCAAATATATAGGAAAAGGGGAGTTTTGTGGGGTTTTTTATAAAAAAAGAAAAAGTAGAAAGTATAAGCTTAGAAGTTGGCGGCAGCAGCCTTGTTCTTCAAAATATCACTCTTCAAGTCCTCAACGTCAACTTGAGCGGACTTTACCTCATCCTTAATCTCCTCCATCAATGGCTTAGTCTGTGGAACAGATGGCAACTCGGTGGAGATTGGAATGGCATCAGCAGCAGCGGAGACGTTAGCACCAGAGGTCTTAGCAGTTGGCTTCTCAAAAGCGGCAGCTGGGGTTGACTGGTTAACTGTGGAAGAGGCGGTTCTAACCTGGTACTTCTGCTTGATGAACTTGGAGACTGGACCCAACTTCTCATCAGCTTGCTTGATGTATGGAGCAGCCTTCTCTTGAGCAATCTTTGAGTATTCACAAGCCTTCTCGGATGCAACTTTTGAGTATTGAGCAACGGCAGCGTTGATCTCAGTTTGGTAAGTCTCATAGACAAATGGAACGGAGAAGGCGGCAATTGTAGCTGTGAAGATCAAAGTGTAAAGGGAGAACCATGATGTGATCTTATACAAAACAAAAGACAAAACACCAGCCTTCAATGTCTTTTCAATGTCAGCAGAGTAAATCAACTTCTGAACATCCTCCTCCAAAGCTGGAACGGAGTTAGCGAAGGATTCCAAGGACTTTGACAAACAAGCGCCAGAAGCATTGGTATAAGCTGGTCTGAAACGGGTAACGAAACCAGTACCAGTGACCTTTTTACCGACAAATTCGGCAATTGCAGAAGAGACAAGAGCAAGAGAACCGACACGGAACAAAAGAGAGAGCAAGTTAACGGATTTGAGAACAACGAGGGCAAGGACAACACCACCGAGAACTTTACCGGTGGCAATTGGATCCTTCCAAGTCAAAAGGGAAGGGAAGATAACCTTCTTTGTTGGAGCAACTGGTGTGGACATTGTTTGATAAACCTGGAAATCGGAATGGAATCAAAAGATCAAATCGGTTCTTTCTTGTTGGAATTGGAAAGAAATTAAAGAAAACTAAATGGAAATTAATTTAAAAGCAGGAAATTTTTCCAATTTCGTTAAGTTTGCTGCAACAAAAGTGCAAAAAAAATGGGTTTCTATTAGGTGATTTCGCCCCCCTTTTAAAAGAAAAAAAAAAAAAAAAAATTGTTATCGAAAAATTTAACAAATTTCACCGCGGACAATTTTGCGCGGCGCAGATCGTTGAAGGATGGCTTATTTTACTGGCTTTTATAAGTGATAAAACCCATAAACAATTGTGAAATGTTTTGAGATGTTTTTTGGATTTCATTTTATATTTCAAAAGACGATTAATAAGCAAATAATAAAGAAAAACTTTTCAATCTTAAATAAATAAAAAAGAGGCAGTTTAGTAAACTTTAAGAGAGAGAGTCGCGCGACTGTCTAAACAATGGTGTTGCCCCTGGCAAGCATTTCTCTCTAATCTATGATACAATTATCTACTATAATACAAATAAAAGAGATGATCAAGTGTTATTTAACTATAGACAAAGGGCATTGAATAAGAAAGAGCAAAAAAAAAATGAAGAAGAGGGAGACCCCCCCCCTCGACAAAAAAAAAGAGAGGGAAACACTGATCAGAAATAAGAAAACACTAGAATGTTTTTTTTAGTACTTGACACCAGAGGAGAACTCCAATTGGTCAATAACAGGATCGAAAACGTTCTTGTTCAAGTCCTTCTCGGTGTAAGCCAATTGTTGTTCAGTCCACAAACGAGGTTCTGGAACATAACCTGGAACACCAACATTACATAATCCACCCATGGCTTCAATGTCTTTAATTCTTGGTAAATCCAAAGTTTGATAAACATCTTCAACGGCATCAACCAAAATATCACTTAAATCATTGAAATGACCTGGAGTTGGAGTAATTCTTAATCTCTCTTGACCACGAGCAACAGTTGGGAAATTAATGGCTTGAACGTAAATCTTATGCTTATCCATCAATAAATCAGAAGCCTTCTTGGCTTTAGCAGCATCACCAATGATCAATGGAACAATATGAGAAGGATTTGGCATAACTGGAACACCAATAGCAGTCAATGAATCCTTAACGTATTGAGTATGAACTTGTTGCAATTGTCTATCTTTCAAATAAGCACGTTGATATCTAATTGCTTCGGCGGCACCAGCCATAACAGCTGGTGGTAAAGAAGTGGTGAAGATGAAACCTGGAGAATAAGATCTAACCCAATCAATCAAACGACCAGATGCCGCAACATAACCACCAACTGTACCAAAGGATTTACCTAAAGTACCAGTGATCATATCAACACGATCCATAGTGGTTCTATAATCTGGAGATGCCAAACCAGATTTACGATGAGATTCAAAATCGAAATGCTCAGCAACACCAGCACCATGTGGACCATAAAGACCAACAGCGTGGACTTCATCCAAGAAAGTTAAACAACCATACTTCTCAGCCAAATCACAAATTTTTGGAATATCAGCAACAGAACCAGACATTGAATAAACAGATTCAAAAGCAATCAATTTTGGAACAGATTTTGGATATTTAGCTAAACGACGTTCCAAATCTTCCAAATCATTATGCTTCCAAATCTCTTTACGAGCATTAGAATGCTTGATACCAACAATCATGGAAGCATGGTTCATTTCATCAGAGAAAATAACCAAATCTTTCATCTTTTGACCCAATAAAGATAAAACGGCATCATTTGCAACAAAACAAGAAGAAAAGACCAATGCAGCTTCCTTCTTATGCAAGGCAGCCAATTCAGCTTCCAAGTTCATAGCATGTTTGTTATGACCTGCAATGTTTCTAGTACCACCGGCACCAGCACCATATTTTTTCAAAGTCTTAGTCATAACATCAATAACACGTTGATTTTTAGACATCGCCAAATAATCATTGGAACACCAAACGGTAACCTTATCCTCCTCTTCAGCTCTATGAGCCTTTGGGAATTCAGCAGCTAATCTGTTGATGTTGTTGAAGAAACGATAAGACTTGTCAGCACGTTTCTTGTGCAACTCATTGTCAAACAAACCTGCATAGTCATAAGACTCCTCGTTGGTCTTTGAGTGATCAACAATGAACTGGTCATGGTCCTCAACTTCAGCAGTAGCAGCAACCTGAGCATTAGCTGGCTTGGTAGAAGTAACATAAGTACGCTTCTGCTTATTAAGGGCAGGACCCATAACTGGGCATCCAGAAGCCTGGGCAGCGAGGGAGTTAGAGCCCTTGAGAGACTTAACAGCATTGGCTGACAAGTGGTTCTTAACAAAAGGGCACAACTTAGCAGATTGGCGGGCCATAGACTCCATCTTGTCTCTTGTCTTTTAAAAAGTTTTCGATTTGAAGAGAAAGAGAAGTTTTAAAAAAGTGGAGGAGGAAGGAAGAAAACAAAGAGATTTTAAACGTCCGTTTCGGATCGAGGCCATCGATGGCTCCTCGGAAGTTTTTCACGCTTTGAGAAATTTCGCGGCACGCCGTTGGGAGGTGTGGTGCAAACCAGCTGCTTTTTAGTGGTTTGTGTGTGTGTATTTTTACTTGATAACTACAATGTATTTGTACAGTGAAAATATTTTTAAGTGTATAAATGTATTAGAATGTAGTTTATACTCTTCTTGTAACCCTAAAGCAAATAAAAAAAAAGTCTTAAAGAGCAAATAAATGCCTTGGATCACTTGGGTGTTACTACGCCTTTTCTCCCATTGGCTCTAACCAGAGTTTTGCATGCATGACCGTTTTAGTCTATATGACACTATAGAGAGTCACAATGAAACGGTAAGGGGTCATTATCCATTAAGGAACACAATAATAAGCTGATGTTTAGTTATGGTACTACATATTAACAATATTTTGAATGTCCTTCTATTCTTCTTCTTGGTGGTTTCCTAACTGCCACCCCACGATCAGATATATATGTAATTTGAAAGATCTCGGCCTTTGAATCTTTATAGCGCTGCAGTACCGGGGTTTAGCACTTTAAATGCTAATAGGACGTCATATGGACGGCACATCAGACTAAGTGTATATAAATATAAACCTCTATTTACTAATAACTCGTGTATATTTGTTGAATAAATATGTTATTGAAGAAAGCTACCAATAGTTTTCTCGTTGCTCCCCCCGCTCCAATGCTCTAATGCGCTTGTACGGATTTTGACACTGTAACGGAAAAAAAGAAAAAAAAAAAAAAAAAAAACAGCTGAGGCCAGCGCCACATAACCAAGCAACTGTGTTCGCGAAGATTCGCGAGCTGATTCGCGATCGGTTAACTTGGGGGGACCGCGAATTTGCAGGGGGGGGCCCTTCGGCCCGTAAAGTTCGAAATGTGGCCCTTACAGAGCGCGAAAGTGTTTGTGTGTGTGTTAATGTGTGGAAGAAAGCGTTCAGGGTCGTTTTACCCTTCAATCCCCCATTTCAGATGTCAATTCCGGTGGAAGAGGTTGCGAATTTGAAATAAATCTCTTAAAATTTCCATATCTTTCCTTTTACGTCTTTACAACTTCATCCTCTTTGGTTTTATTACTTTTTAAACTCTCACATTCTCGGACAACACTATTCATATACATCTAACAGACATACAAACAGAGAGACATCATGTCGGACACTCCTCTCTCTTCACTGAAGTTGAACTCTTCACAAACCGATATCCACAGAAGACCATCTACAATTTCACCAATTGATCCCAATATTCTTTCATCAGACAGCTCTGTACACCCTTTATTGATACCTGGAGAGACGAGGAGTCCATTATCAAGATTCAATTCTGATGATAAGATGATATCAACCAGTTTCATCACTGAGAACGTTATTCAACTCATTGTATGCATCTCCGGTTGGTATATCTTTTCGTTAACAATCTCTCTTTATAACAAGTGGATGTTTGATAAATCACAACTTAATCTTCCCTTCCCAATCCTTATCACATCATTTCATCAATTACTCTTATCAATATTAAGTTTTGTTGCTATAAAGTTGAATCCATCATTAAGACCACAATCACAATCACCCGAGAATCAAACTTATAAGTTCTACTTAACTCATATCATCCCATGTTCTTTGGCATCTGCAGGTGATATTGGATTTGGTAATGTATCTTTTAGATTTATCACATTAACAACCTACACAATGGTTAAATCTTCCTCAATTGCATTTGTTTTACTCTTTGGTGTATTGGCCAAATTGGAGAAATTTACATTTAATCTATTAGGAATTGTCCTATTAATGAGTGTTGGTGTTATGCTTATGGTTGATAATGATAAAGGTTCAAAAGATGAAAGTAATTCAACTTTTTTCCTTGGATTTATGCTTGTTTTAATGTCTGCTTGTATGAGTGGATTAAGATGGGTATTTACTCAATTACTTCTTGTTAAAAACCATCAAACTGATAAATCTTCATTAGTATTAAGCGATGAAGATGATGGTAGACAATCAAAGACAAAGAAGAAAAATCCAATTTATACCATATATCAACTCTCTCCACCAATGTTTATTACATTATTTATAGTTGGTTGTGGTATAGAAGGGTTGACCAATTTCATAAATGCTGAGATCTGGACCGAGAAGGGTATTTTAAAATCTTTTATTCTCTTATTATTCCCAGGGTTTTTGGTTTTCTTTATGACATTATTCGAATTTGGTATTTTACAACGTGCTCAAGTTATTACACTTAGTATTGCTGGTATTTTCAAAGAACTTTTGACTATCTTAGCATCATCAATTATATTCCATGATACTTTAACATGGGTAAATGCAATTGGATTAACTATTACATTGGTTGATATTGGCTGGTATAACTATTACAGATATCAAGAGAAGTTGAAAGATCAACAGGAACAGATTGAAGCACGCAGGAAAAGTACCGTATTTGAACTTGAAGATGTATAGATGTCTCCAAATCACTACATATATAGATCATTATATTTGATCTCATTGATCAAATTTTCTAGTCTAGTTTTCTTTGAATGTTACAATTGGGTGCACAGTAAAATTGACACCCCGGGGTGCAGCATTGTCAACCCCACACTGAAGAGATCGACGTGATTTTCCATACAGGGGTCCCCCGAGCCATTTCAAACGGCGATTCTCTGCATATTAATTTTATTATAGACGGCTCGAGAGAAATGTAAACATCAATGAAAAAAAACTGGGGTAAAAAAAAAATTAAAGTGTACTGGAGACATTAATTAACTGTTAGTGCCGTTCGTTGATATATAAGTTGAGTGATTATACATACATCTATCCCAGTTCAAAATTTGTTGGGGGGTGTTACATATTAGTGTTGAGTGTATGGTACTGTATTAGTGGCCGATCACCCGGTTTCATGGGATATCCGGAGTTGAAAGCATTATCATGAAGTGTCATGCAGACAGTTCTATTTACATGCCCCACCATATATTTGTGGCTCGGGCGATGATCGCTTAGCATTAACCTGTATGGATTATATACGTTACAACTGTCATCTTAGATCCCTTGAAACGCGGACAATTGTAAACTGTACGATATTAAGCAATTGTCTTAATACACAAACTTTATAACAAATTAGATCTAAAAGAGATTAAGAACTAACATTCCGGTTGAGGAAAAAAAGGGGGGTGTGCGGGTGTAATTACCCAATTTATGAGCTGTCCCGGAGTTGTCCGACGGTTGTTGCCCTAGCGATCTCAGTGCATAATTTCTTTTTTATTTGTCTTGTGTGGTGTGTGTTTCTTGTCTTGTATGTGTGTCTTATGTTTGTCCCGGGAAAATTTCTTGTTTCTGTTTTTGTCCACGGTACGGGTGCATAAATACATGCGGAGCGGGGAGTACACGCCCCTTAATACCGGGACAACCAACGTTTGTCCGACGGGGATATGAGACAAAGTACAGAAAAAGTTTATGGGACAAGAAAGAAAAAAAAAAAAAAATTAAGGACATTCGCGAACGACGCTATCTCGTGAGGGAAAAGAGAATTCGCAGTTTTATAAAAACGTCGACGGCTCCACAAGAGATTTCAATTTAAGGTACAACCCACAACCCACAACAAAAATAAAAACACTGTCCTGTGTCCCCCAGAACCTTTGCCATTTAATAACGGTGATAAGAGACACCCCCCGCTGTCCCCTCCTCAAGACAAAAAGACCAGTTTCGTAAAAAGCAACTCCAACTTATCCCGCCACCCCCCTTCAACGGCCAATACAAATCTGAAGGTGGGACTCGACACTGTTACGATGGCTACCAACTCACATAAGGAGAGCTCCTCCATGGTGGGTCTTTTCACAGGTGTATACAACTATCTCAAGGGGCTCAAGTTTTTAAATACAATAATACCAAAGGAAAACAAGAGCAAAGCATCAACTAAGATATCACCTACCACTACAAAGAATATCACGAAAGAAACGACAAAACAAGATACAAATGACACAGAACGTACTCTTTTCCCAAAGAAGATCGTTCTTGATAATGAAACACTAAAGGAATCCTCGGCTGTACCATGCTCCACTAATCAACCAAGTAAGCTCGTTAAAGTGGAGAACCTTGATGGTTCAATTTCATGGACATTTGCACATGACCATAGTATGATTCCATCTTTCTCAACAATGACATCTCCATTCCTTACAAGTACAGGTTCAACTGTATCTGGTGGATTCTCTCCAGTTGTTAACATGAACATGTTTACAAGTCATAAAGATTCTCCTTCTCCACTTGCTATGGAACATCATCATGCTAAAGTCCTTTCAACACAAACATCAGACATTGATTCTGCAAACTCTTTGGATGAGGATCTCATTAAGATCCCGGATTTGCCAAACCCAGAGTTTTTCAACATTGGTGGTATGGGAGAAGATGTAGATGATGAAGAAGATGCTAGTGAAGACTCTGATGCTTCTATTGATCAAAAGACTGGTAAGAAGAAAACCAAATCATATATTTGTGAATTCTGTGGTGCTGAGTTCCGTATTAGAGGATACTTAACTCGTCATGTTAAGAAACATGCTTTGAACAAGGCATATGAATGTCCATTTTTTGATGACCATGCTGATAGTAAGTGTCATCCAAACGGTGGATTCTCCCGTCGTGATACTTATAAGACCCACTTGAAAGCTCGTCATTTCAAATACCCACCAGGTACACGCTCTCAAGATCGTGCAATCACAGCTGGTAAGTGTGGTCTTTGTAACAAGCCATATGAAAGCAATGAAGATTGGGTTGAGAAACACATTGAAGGTGGAGAATGTGAAGCCCTTCCAAAAGGTTACACTGGACGTGTTAAGAACTCAAGACTCAAAAACTATGAATATCCAAACCCACAACAGATTAGTCCAATCAGTTCTAACTCTGGTAATGATAGTCCAATGACTTCAAAGTCATCTCCACAGCATTTGGTACTCCCACAACATACTTCAACACATGACGCAATTCTTACACAACAACAGGATTCAATTGCCAACATGACCCCAGGATCTATGGGTGCAACACCTGTTAACCATTCCGTCAACTCAAGATCCGGATCGACAGATGCCAACCAAGCTAACATGTTACCAATCAACCACTCAAAATTCAATGGTGGTACTGTACAATTCACTGACTACAATGACTACGATAACAATGATGAATTTTCATTGGATGTGGAACAGTGTATGTCTTTCACCCCTATTGTTGCCGGTGAGTACACTTATTGAATGAAAAAGAAAAATGATGGTATCGTAAGGAATTTTGGTATGGTTAATGTTATGGAATTTTTATGTTGTTATATGTTGTTGAATTTTTGGTGTGTTTTTAATATTTGGGATGGGGACTGTCATTTATAATTGTGTTATTTTGAAAGAGAGAGAGAGAGAAGTGAAGAAGCATACAATTCTAACTGTGTTCTTTGTTTTTATCTGGTTGTTTTTTTTTTTGGTTTTTTTTGTCTATGTGCTCTAATTTTAATCCTTACTCTTCACTCTTTTACCTCTATTTGGTCTGACTTCTTTATAAAATAGCTTAGACGTTTGTATAACTGGTAAGACATTTCTTTTAAATCAAGTATTTCATTTCGGTAGTATATGCTACAGTTAATTAAAAGATTAGATTATCGTACATTAATATTATCAAAGAAACGGGGTGCTCTTTTTATATGGGTATATTGGAACAGCAAACTAAATTACACATCAAAACAAGAAAGCGGCAACACAAGCAGCAGCACCGGCAATAACACCAGTACTTAACACTGCGCTAGGAGCAGCACCAGTGGACACCGAGCTGGAAGATCCATTGGTAGAATTGGCACCTTGGACAACGCTAACGATGGAAAGAGCGAGAACAGCAGCAGAGAATTTCATAGCGAGAGTGGGTTGAATTTTTTATTTCCTTTCTTAGCTTTTCAACTATGGGCCCCCCGAGTATCTCATGGGAGTCCTCTTGTGGATCATCTCAACCTTTTATATAGCAGTTTGTGGGGAGATTGCTCTCGGGATTTATTGCTCTTTCTATCGGCGTTCTAGAACACTACGGGCCAGCACGAAGTCTAAATATCCAATTGCTATTTCACATCAGCGCATATGAGCAGACATCTATTTTTGGCACACATTTGTTGTATTTTTGGTTATCACTGGTCATTTACACTTCTTCGTAGACTACAATTTCACTTTTAAGCGTAAGCGGTGGTTTTGTGGTATTTTTGTGGTGGATTGGAAAACCGTTGAGAATCTATCACAAAGACGCGAGAAAGCAATTAATTATATATTGTAGATGCCTATGTAAAGGATTATAGAGAGTCAATATGTTACTTACAGATCTCCCGAATGATATACTCGAGATCGTCATATTTCATCTTGAATTAAAAGATTCTATAGCACTTATGATGTCAAATGGATCATTTATAAACTTAGTGAAAAAGAAGCTATATACAAACATTTTTATGATATTAGCAGTTACAGATAACAAAACAGAACTATGTATTGACAATCTAAAAGAGAAATATGTCAATTGTAAAATAATAGGGAAAAGCGAAAGAACTGTTATTGTAGGTTTCCATAAAGCTATAAGATTCTTGATGTCGTTAACAACGGATTCTATAGCATTTATTCATTCATTTACGGTTGACTATATTCATTTTAACTCTTTTGACGATACAATGAAAGACATTTGGACTACAGGTGGAATTTCTGAGTATAAGGGTGATTTTCATCAACAGCAATCCATGAAATTATCAACTGATTTGACTTTGTTTTTCAACTCAGTCTTACCTGATGGGATCTTAGAACATGTATACAAAGCACATATCTTTTCCAAAATATACATGTCTAACAAGGAGTTGGAAAGACAAGATGTTTTTTACCCTTTAAGGTATAATATCTTGAGTTATTATGGTAATAGGTATAAAGATATTAAAGTTAGAAGGGTCTTTAGTTTCAATTCAATCTTATCATACACGTCCATAACAAGAGAAATTATAAGGATGTTGAACAGTGCAAAGTATTTGCAAAAGTTTCTGTTAAACATGTTGGATTACACTCAGTTTACGATCACGTCAAAGGAAAGCTTTGAAATTACAATCAGCAAGTTCATTTACAATGGGGAATCCACTCACTTTGAAGATCATATCAAACAAATATTAGATTACAGGCCATAAAACATATCAGTAATCCGGTGAATAGAATATTGTTAGATATTCTCCTTTTCATCTTCACCTTCAATAGGTGTCATATCATAGTTCTTTCTTGGTTTTGGTGAAAGCGTACTGCGTCGATTGGTCAAATAAGAGTTTGTACTCAAGACTCTACTGCCAATGACAGATCCTTTCTTGTAGTTTGGAGATTCCATTTTAGAATCTTCAAGTGTCATTTGTGTAAATGCAGCAGCTCCTGTTATTGACTTAAGCTTATCAGTACTGAATTGAATCAATCTTGAATTGAGCTCTTCATGCTCCTGGGATAAAGCTTTCAAATCACTGTAACGAAGTCTGTAAACATTCTCAAGTCCTTCAATTTTAGATTCAAGTTTGGCCTTAGTCTCTGTAAGCTCTAAAATTGTTTCTGAAATGCAGTTTTTCTTCTTTTCTTCGTCTAATTGAGCTCTGAGTTCTGAAATCTCCTTGTCCTTCGCTGAAATTTCATTGTCTTTCTTTTCCAATTCCAGTTTGGTAACAGATGACTGTTGTGATGATAGGCTCTCGGAAAGTGCACTTATCGACTCTGAAATATTTTTCAATTGTGGCTCAGTACTCTGGGACATTTCTTTCTGTAGCTCATGTATCGAGACTGATTTTTCCAAAACAGTTGTATACGAGTCTTGAGTTTTGGTCAGATTTTGTGAGAGATCATCACTAAGTTTCTTGTTCCCATTTATGATTATAGAATGAATATGGTCTTCTAAGCTTGTGAACTGCCCTGGTAGATCCAATTTCTCAGATATGTTCTCTATACTCTTTAATGAGCTTTCTTTCAAAGAGTTAACCTCTTGTGACATCAAGGAAATTGACTTTTGGATTTCCTCAGAATCACCGGAAGACTGATTTTGAAGTAAAGCTTCAAGCTGTTTCTTCATACCTTCTTCAAGTGATAAATGATTATTCATCAATGATGAAACGTGGGTTTCAATATTAAGACCAGCAATGGCATTTTGCAAAACTTGAATGGAATCTGAAAGTTCTGTGTGGTTTGATACAACGAGCTCTTTAACATGGGTGGTGCCCTCGCCAGAATCTTGAAGTGCTCTAGCAAGATCTTGAATTGTATCTTTGTGTGAATCAGTAGGTATCGTAGATATCTGTCTCTTAATCTCTTCAATCTCCTTCATTAATGATGGGTCAGTCTTTGTAGAAATAGTTTCAGAAATGTTTGAAAGACTGCTTGTCATTTCAGTTTTCAAATTATCTATGACATCCAACTTGGAGAGCAAGGTATCTTCAGTTTTCTTGAAAAGTGTCTGAAGATCCTCACTACTCACTGAAGGCGCTTCAGTAACAGAGTTGGTGCCAATTGATACATTTTCAAGTAAGTCTTTCAAATGGGAATTGTTGTTAGCAGATCTCTGTTGCAAATTGTCGAGATCCATCTGTGTCTGTTTCACTGAAACATCAATTCCTTGGAGCAATGACTTCAATGCTGTTTGAGCCTCAAGAACTCTTTGTAATTGATATTCAATCTCTGAGGTGTCTACTGCGGTGAACTGAAGTTTACCAACAGGTGAAGATGGACTCGAACCTCTCGTCTTCCCATTATTCACTCTAAGCATTTGTGGTGAAAGAGGTAAGGGAGGCGGATTTCTCAATGGATCGCTACTGTCCCAAAGTGTTTTCGTTTGTGCTGGAGAATTAAGCATTGTTGTCTTTTGGCGCGTTGGTGTGGTAACAGATGTCCCCTGTGGGACGTTCTCCTTGTTCTTGGCCTCTTCAATTGGATCTGACATCTATGAAGTTTACTAATTTATCACAATTTTAATATGGAAGTTTTATTGGACTTTTTTCTGTGTTTTTTTCCCCTCCACCGTTGCTTATGCTTTCTTATAGTTAATGGGGAATGACAGAACGCTTTTGATGCTTCGAAAAGTAAACAAACAATCTGTATGACCGGAATTTGAAGCATCGGCAGAATTCCGGTTCATAAAAAGGTAGGGTAAACTTCGCGGAAAGCGTTTTTGTGCGTAATTTGCAGCCCTGCGAATCTCAGAGCACGGGGGAAAATTTCGTCCGACGCATTTTTCACATTTTTCACTGTGAAGACCGAGCCCGCTGGAGACACTCAAGAGGTTTAGATCCAACACAAACATCAAAAATGGCTAAGTTCATGAAGGCTGGCAAGGTTGGTAAGTAGTTCCAGACTGTACCAATGATATCCAAGCTTTCTTTCCATTAAAATATAATGTCTCTCACCCGTCTATCACCCATGAAGCACCAACTGGGAAATTTTTCACCTAATCAACCAATCAATCTTCAAACTAGGGCAACCACGTCACATATAATTGAACATCACAGAACGCAAACAGATTGTTACAGAATAAGAAGATCACTCAATAGTCACCTATTAGAGAACTATAATATTACCTCAAAAGCAGACAAAATTTTGAATGACTTGAAAGATGTGGATACAAACTCCCCCCCCACGGCCACGCAATGTGAGGTAAAAGGAAGTTGACTCAACACACTCCACCCGTAAACTAGAACCAAGCTCACTATTTTAATGATGAAGAAACAATCTACATGATATAGAGATACATAAAAGGAATGGAAGACTGAATATTAGCTTTTTTTTTTCAACCACCTGGATCAAGTTATACTAACATACACTTATAGCCATTGTTGTCCGTGGTCGTTACGCCGGTAAGAAGGTTGTCATCGTCAAGCCACACGACGAGGGCTCCAAGGCTCACCAGTTCCCACACGCCCTTGTTGCTGGTGTCGAGAGATACCCAACCAAGGTCGGTAAGTCTGCTGGTTCCAAGAAGCTCGCTAAGAGATCTAAGGTTAAGCCATTCATCAAGGCTGTTAACTACAACCACTTGCTCCCAACCAGATACACTGTCGACATTGAGGACTTCAAGTCTGTTGTCTCCACCGAGACTTTCGAGGAGCCAACCCAGAGAGAGGAGGCCAAGAAGGTTGTCAAGAAGGCTTTCGAGGAGAGATACCAGGCTGGTAAGAACAAATGGTTCTTCACTAAGTTGAACTTCTAAACGGTTTATCATCTAGCATTGGTTTAAAAAAAATACAAAAAGGCTTACGTTGTAATAAATGTAGGAATTATCAAGATTCAAGTAAATATATATAAAGTAGACTATATAACCTGTCCATTTCCATTTTTTATAGTGCAATATGGATGAGTTCCATCCTTTTAAATTATTTCAAAGTTCTGTCACCCAATTTATATTCAGATTTCTCAGACAAAGTGCCGCGCAAGAGAAAACGGAAACAAAGCGCCACTATCAAATGCAGCAATTTTAACATCGCACCACACCGTTGTGACTGCCAACCAATCTTATTACTGAAGTTACTCTTCTCTCAACCCTACAAAGAGATATACATAGTCAGGCAACCGCCATTTAACCGGGTTTAAATACCTTTTGCTTTCATTGTCACCCCTTTTTAAATCATACCCGAAAGAGCAAAACATGACTGAGTATAAGAATCTACGTCCTTATCATGATCCAGAAACTTTCAACGGTAACTATTCAGCAGTGTACCGCCCAGGCATTGGTGTTGTTGATGAACATGGCGCTACGTTGGCTTCCAAGATCTCCCGCTCATCAAGCTTCAAAAGGAGCATGTCATCAGGTCCAGGTCTTTATGGCAGTCAATCAAGACCACGCGCCACAGCTAAAACGATCAGTGATCTAGTTAGGGATAATTACACTGCAGGCGTCCGCAAGGATGTATATGCTGATCTTGAGCTCAGTGAGTATTTTGAACTTCAAAACATATGGGAGTTGTTAAGATCATTGGTAAGATCATTTGTTGAGAACTATGTTAAAATTCTTGTTGCACAACCATTTGAAGTATCCAGACTTTTACTTCAAATTGGTGATTTTGAAACTCAAACTGGATCTGCCACTACATCCCTTGGCACTAAGAAGATCCATCATATTGATGAAGATGAAGATGAAGAAGAAGAAGAAGAAGTACAGTACTTCCAGACCAAAGGAGAAGACTCTCAAACACTACGCAAACGCACAAGAACACCACGACGTTCATTTACTAAACGATCAAATCCATCAGTTATCAGTGAAGATAATAATTACTTGAAGCCGGTGTCTTTGAATACTGTAGATGTGATGTCTGGTGTATTTGCTCAGGAAGGAGCTCGAGGTTTATGGAGAGCCACTAATACCACATTTGTTCATAACGCTCTCTCGGCTACAATGGAGGCATGGCTTACTGGACTATTTTCCCCCTTCCTTCACATCCCAGATCCATTCTTTGTTGATGTTACACATTCTCCTGATCCAACAACAACGTTACTCTTATCGTTGGCTGCATCACTAGCAACTGGACTCATTCTTGCACCATTGGACCTTATCCGTACAAGACTCGTGGTGACTCGTATAACAGGATCAGAGAGAAGTCTTCGAAACTCTATTAAAGGTCTTAAATTCCTTACATGTCCATTATCGTTGGTATTACCAACTTTGCTCCATACGGCCGCAAACTCTGTGTTCAAAAAGTTCACTCCATATCTACTTTTTGTGAAGTTTGGTGTCGATGGATACAGTTACCCAACATTATACGGGGCTGCTAATCTGTTATCATCTATCCTTGAGCTCTTTGTAAAACTTCCTATCGAGACACTGTTGAGAAGGGCCCAAGTTTCCTATTTGCTCAAAAACTCAGACTCATCCGAGAATCCATTGAAGATTCATCATTCAGAGAGTCTTGTTGTTAAGTTTGGTGGATATAGCGGCCTTCATAGAACATTGTATGACATTTATTGTGGTACAGGCGAAAACTCTGGTGTTGAAGGCTGGTTTAGAGGCTGGAGAGTGGGTCTCCTAAACGTTTTAGGTTCATGGGGATTGAGAGTATTGCAGGTAAGCAATGACGACCAGACTCTAACGGAGGAGAAACTATGATGGTCCGTCATATGTATATATATATTTTTTTGATGATTAGCGTATACGATTTGTTAATGTTTATGTATAAAATCTGCTTGTATGACGTCAAAATTGGACCCCTGGTGAATTTTCGAGTGTTACAGCCGAGCCTATGTGGTACGCACCGCAGTGTCAAACTCAGCCTGGCATTTGGACATACGCGAGTGATTTTATTTTGTTTATGTTCTCTTCATTTTGAAAATTTTCGTAATATTTTTCTTCCAAGTATTCCATTCTCCGTTTAAATCAATCTGAGAAGTATTCTGAGAGGCTCATTGTCTTTTTCACATAGTACTTTCAAAATCGGTTCAAGATGGGTTCTACATCAGTAGGTGGAATCATCGCAGGTCGAGACCCCCTCGTGTACCTTTCCTCAGACCCCACAACGCTTTTCCTCTTTCAAGCCGTGTTCATTATCGGTCTTTGCCAAATCATACATATACCATTGGGCTGGATCAAGCAACCGCGTGTTATTGCCGAAGTCATAACAGGCATCATCCTGGGACCAACGGTACTTGGACATATTCCAGGTTTCACAGACAAGTGTTTCCCAACGGATTCCATCCCACAGTTGACCCTCGTTGCCAATCTTGGTGTTATTCTGTTCCTTTTCCTTGTTGGACTCGAAGTGGATATTCCTTTCATCAAAAAAAATGTCAAATCAGCGCTCAGTGTCTGTCTTGTGAACATGTCATTGCCATTTGGACTGGGTGCTGCGGTCTCTGTTGGTCTATATGATCGCTATGCAGAACCTACTCTCAAGTTCTCAACTTACCTCGTCTTTGTCTCTGTCGCAATGTGTATCACTGCTTTCCCTGTGCTTGCTAGAATCTTAACAGAGCTCAGACTGTTGAAAGAGCGTGTCGGTACTCTCGTCCTCGCTGCTGGTATTGTCAATGACGTCATTGGATGGATGCTGTTGGCACTGAGTGTTACATTGGCTAACTCTGGTAGTGGTATAAACACTCTATATATTCTGCTTGTCACTGTGGGATGGGGACTCTTTGTTGTTTACCCACTACGTTGGTTGTTGGTGAAAGTTATCATGAAGAGGGACCTCGCGTCAGGTAGCCTTTCGAGATTTTCCATTATGGCCATCTTGGTGTTAACATTTATCTCTTCATTCTTCACAGATATTATTGGTGTCCATCCTATCTTTGGTGCCTTCCTAGTTGGTATCATTGTACCACGTGAGCACGGTTTTGTTATTGATTTAACTCACAAAATTGAAGACCTCGTTCATATCGTTTTCATCCCAATTTATTTTGCCATTGCTGGATTCAATGCCGATTTAAGTCAGTTAACCGATGGAATAGATTGGGCCTATGTTGTGGGGTTGATTGCTATTGCAGTCATTTCCAAAGTTTCGGGTGGTGCTATCGCTGGTAGATGGAATGGTTTGTTTTGGAGGGAATCATTTACGGTTGGTATTTTGATGTCCTGTAAGGGTATTGTTGAAATCGTCGTACTTAATATTGGTCTCAACGCAGGAATCATATCTCGTAAAGTTTTTTCCATGTTTGTTCTCATGGCTCTTGTGTCTACTTTTCTTACTACACCGTTGTCGATGTGGGTCTATCCTCCATCGTACAGAGCTAAGGTTCAACAATATACCAGGGGTGAAATTGGCTGGGATGGTAAGAACTTTACTGATTCTCCCCCTAATTCTGGTAGTGACCTCTCGGAGACAAAGTCTGAGCATACTGCACTTGAAACCCCTGTTAAAGTGGAACGCTTACTTTACAACGTTGAGTCCCCATCCGATATTCTTGCCCTTCTCAAATTCACTGAACTTCTGTACGGTCAGCCCCCTGTGTCTCAGGAGAATCAACCACTTTGTAACATTATCTTGCTACGTGAATTAACAGAGCGTACTGCTGACTTGATTGGCGCCACCAAGGTTGCAGAACTTAATAGTGAGGATGAATATGACCATGATATTCGTCTAGGTCTCATTCGTAAGATGTTTGAGTACACTAGAATTCCTTATCGTGGTGATGTGGCTTATTATATGGCACAGGACAGACTTGCTACGTATTGGGACCATGCATCATCCCGTGATGATTTGGCAATCTATTCAATGCCATCAGCCAAAATTGATGTTAATTTCGTTGCTGAGCTTAAATTACAAAATCAAGGGAGATCGGAATCTTCACCTGCCTTTGGTATTCTCGTCGCAGATGCTGTTACTCAAACGAGGTTCACTAACTTAGTAGTCAAATTCAGTGGGTCCAGTGACACTACAAATGCCCTCATTACCTATTTGACTTTAATGGCATTATGTAACAATGGCTCAAGGTTTGCCAATATCAACGTTCTGAAAACCGAAGGTCTGGATGAGATCGCATTCGAGTCATTATTGGAGACGTTACGCATAAAGTCTAAAGTCGAATGCATCATTATTGATGATCTCGATACTGTTGCCGATGGTCTATTAATTGCTCCTTTGGTTCCTGAGAATATAATTGAATTCGTGGAAACAATCACTAATGCTTCTGTTGATGCCCTGCTCGTTACGAAATAATTATATAACTGATTATACATTCCCCATCACGTTCTATCTCTTAACTGTATGAATATCACTCCTTATTAAACTATTAACATTCTTTAAATCACCTTGGAATCCTAACAAAGGCCGGCTACTTAGGATTGAAGATCAATCAGGCCATTGCCCTTAACTGCCATTCCGGAGCGTGCCAATTGCAGCGCGCGAATCGCAGCGTCTCTTCGCTGTTTTGGTGTCAACAATGGAGGGAAGCCAGAGCTTTGGAAAGAAAACGTCCAACTCGTTTGAAAGGGCATCCAACTATCAAGCTGAGTTGCAACGCTTCTCTGTTGTGATTGGTTCTTTTACTTGGAGATTTGCTTGTATATTCTTGAGGTCTTCACAATCATCGCCCTGGAAGACTCTTACTCTCTCATACCCATTCAGCCTGAGCCCATCACTTGCCCATCATCACTTATCGCCACGCAGTTACGAGATCCGGCAAGAAACGCTGCGGCATACGAAGAATTTCGCTGGTAATTGGCTGTTTACTGGAGTCAAATGGAGAAGAAGGAGAAGAGACGGAGTTACATCCGCCACAGCGGTAGTCCCATTATCCCCATCGATGCCACGTTTCATTCGAACGTCAACATTAACCATCAACTCACATCCACAATGCGCTCAGTATCGGACCCAATCGAGTCATTTACAACGGTTCAGCATGACCCTAAGTATCAAATACTGGCAAAGACATCGTCGGCGATCAAGATCTTACTCATTGGTGATGCCGGTGTAGGGAAATCTGCCCTTATAGTATCTTACTGCGATGATCATTTTGAAGAAAACTCCACAAAGACCACAGTGGGGGTTGACCTGAAAGTGAAAGTCGTTAATGTTGATGGACGTCTGTTCAAAGCAGTACTTTGGGATACCGCTGGTCAGGAGCGTTACCGCAATGTAACACCGTCCCTATACAAGGGAACCAATGGTATTCTTTTAACATATGACGTTACCAAGACAGATTCCTTTGAGGCCCTTTATCATTGGATTCAAGAATGTTACGAGAACTGTGATGCCTCACGAACAGTAATATACCTTGTGGGGAATAAACTGGATAGAGATAACAAAGTGGTAACGAAAGAGCACGTAAAGCAACTCATCGCTTATGCTAAGATGAACTATCCAACGCTAAAGATTAGTACGGCTTACGAAGTCAGTGCCAAATACTCTAATCTGGTTTACGGGCTCTTTGATACTATAATTAAAGACCTTGTGGAGAACAGATGCTATTTTGATGAAAGAAAACTAAGGAATAAGCGCAGTATTGACCTCTCAACAACGAGAGACGAATATCAACGATCTAGCAATTGCTGTTCTTATTGACTTTTTTCTTTTCTTTCATTTTGCTATTGCAACAACACATCAAAATGGTTACGAATGCTAATGTCCCATAACAAATATTCCTATTTTACTTGCATACTTTATATTCATTTCAACGGCTACGGACTTTCATCTTTTTTTTTTTTTTGTTTGCCTTCATCCATTTCCACTTCACATCTTTCACTTCTTTCACCTTCATCAGGGATCTCTTGATGAAAATCCTCTTTAATGATACCATTATTACATCTTAACACAACCACGAGGAATGCAGCCGTTTCTTTGTATTTTTTCTAAAACATTTATCTATTTATACACTGTCTATCTCGTATTAAAAAATTCATCATTCAGTATCATCAGCTGTGGTCGGTTCAGGAGTTGGAGTAGATGTCTTCGATCTGAAGTACATCTTTCTGAATTCTGGCAGTGACGTAGCAGCTCTGTTATCTGTTCCATTGTAGTCAGGACCTCTGTTGACGTAAACGAGTAATCTTCTAGACCATTTGTTGAATTCTTGAACCAAATGATACTTGAGTTCAAGGTTTCTATGTTGTGGAATGATTGTTGGCTCAAAGTTGTCACTTGCGGTTGGCATCCAGAAGGCTAGACGACCATTCAAAGGCAGTCTATCAGCTGCAAAGTTGAGGAGATCGTAGAGTAAGTTATCCAACTCATATGGTTTCTTTGTTGGAATATAGGTCTTCAATAACCATGATTTCATACCATTAATTTCAATTTCCTCTTTACCTGCAAATCTTTCTGGGTCTTTAGCACCAAGGACTTTCAAACCTTCACGAATACCATATGGTGGATCACAGACAATGACATCAATTTTAAGATTATCTCTCAATGCGTTATGTGTGAAATCCATGTTCATGACATCAAGGAAATTTAAAGATGTACCATATTGTTTAAAGTTAGCAGAGATTGTATGTTTACCTTTACCTTTAACCATACGTCCGTCAATGTCAGATCCCACTGTAAGAGCACCATAATGGCCAGCAGCGACTAGGAAAGACCCTGTTCCAACAAATGGGTCATACATTAGTTGTCCCTTACCAACATGTGCAAGATTACACGATACCAAGGCAAGTTCAGCTTCAAATGTAGTAGTACCAATGTATCCTCTCTTTTTCAGATCGTACTTTTCTACCACCTGGTTAGTTCTAGCACTAAGAGCAATTTGACGACCAAAGTAGTACATGATTGGCTCTTCTGTACTCTCATGTTCATTGATGGCACCATAATGTTCGATCACTGTAAAGATTTCACTTGGTGTTTTCAAATTGATAGGTCCCTCTAATGGTAAATATGTGAATTCTTCCATAATCTTAATCTTCTCCTTATTACTTCTCTTACCTCTAAATCCTTGAACATCGAATTTGAATGTAACATCTTTATACTCATCCCATTTATCCTTAGACCTCGTCTGAATATCGATATGCATAGCCTCCTTGGTGGTGCCCATACCCCAAAGCTCAAAGATGCTTCGTGATAAGATTGCTCTTTCAATCAAATTACGAGCTTGTTCATCACTCTCTAGTGATACAACCAAAAATGGATTACTCTCATCGTGATCTGAAAAGTTCACCTTGATGCCGTGGAGATCAGCAAGAGCATCGAGCTCGGCAATACGGAAACTCGGATGCTGTTGTGCAAGAAATATCAAATACTCTTTCATATTTCAACACTCACACAGAAAACCCCGTCAGTAAAGTCAAAAGAAACAGGCGATGAGCTCTCCCCCCCTCCGTTTCTATCACTCTGTGGCCCCCCATACATTAATTTTTTTTTCTTTCGCGGAGACTCCCAATTAGGAAGTTATTTGGTTGGGGCACCAGATCGCGTTTTGCGACCGTCGAAAGTAAATTTGCTGAGAACCCACTTCAACCTCTTAATGGGCAGAACATTTTGTTTGAAGACAGGTGTTTAAAAGGAACTTTTACTGTGTTCTGTATTTGATTTTATAATAGTTGGATTGTTTACTTTCATCCATTGTTTATTTGATTAGAAGAAGAAGAAGAAGAAAAAAAAGAAAAGAAACATTGCACATTTCAGAAAGGTATTGAACAATATAAAATTTTACTTTATAAGATATATCTCCGACTCAAAAGAATAAATTGAAGCAAGTTCTTATATACTTCTTTATCTTATCCTTTTTCGACTTACTTTATATTATTTTATTTTCTTTTTAATACCAATTAGAGTATCAAAAAAACTACAATCATGTCATTGTCTGACGACGAAGCTCTGTTTGACGACATTTACGGAGATGAATCTTCTCCAGTGAAAACTGAGACTGCTGCTGAGGTGGTTAATAAAGAAACAGAGTCATTAGAGACTACCAAAACCGATTCTACAAAGGAAGATGAAGTTCAAACCGCCGATAACGGAATTAAAGATGAAAAACCCAATGAAACTTCCACTACAAACTCTAGTACCCCATCGACAGATCTTGCTCAACAGGAATTAAAGACTGAGGATACTACATCCGGTTCTGTTGATGTGCCATCTGCCCCAACCCCATCCTCTTACCCTCCTGTTATGAGTCCTCCTTCAACAACTACACAATACATCTCACAACAACAGAGAGATGAGGATAAACGCAGAGCTGATCTTAGTCGTGATGCCTCAAAGATGTTTATTGGTGGTTTAGACTGGGATACCTCTGATGAATCTATGAAGGAATACTTTTCACAATTTGGTGAAGTTATCGATCATACAATTATGAGAGAGAGTGCTACTGGTCGTTCTCGTGGGTTTGGCTTTTTAACATTTGCCGATCCAAAATCCGTTGATAAAGTTGTAAGACAACAACATGTCCTTGACGGTAAGGTCATTGATCCAAAGAGAGCTATCCCAAGAGAAGAACAGGATAAGACTGGTAAGATCTTTGTTGGTGGTTTACCACCAGATGTACGTCCACATGAATTTGAAGCCTTCTTCGCTAAATTCGGTTCTATTATCGATGCTCAACTCATGCTTGATAAGGACACTGGTCGTTCCCGTGGTTTTGGTTTCGTAACATTCGATGCTCCAGAAGCAGTGGATCAAGCCTGCCAATCTAGATTTATCGACTTCAATGGTAAGCAAATTGAAGTTAAGCGTGCAGAACCAAGAGGTGCTCAACAACAACAAAATCATCAGCAACAGCAACAGCAGCGTCAAATGAACCAATACAATCAACAACTCCCACAACAGCAACAACAAGGAGGTGTGAATATGATGAACATGGGTATGATGGGTGCCATGGCTGGAATGTTCCAACAACAACAGCAGCAACAGCAGGTTCAAGCAACACCAGATGCCTATAATGATTACGTTCGTCAGCTAGAACAATACTGGGATCAAGTGCAACAAACCCAGCAAGTTACACCAGAGATGACAACACAATTTGAACAATATATCAGTGCTGTTAAGCAACAAGCAGAAGCAGCATCTGCTGCAACTTCTACTCCTCCAGCTAGTATCCCAGCTGCTCCTTCAAGTGCTCCAGCTGGTCCAGCATCTTATGGTCAAGACTTCAATAGACTTCCAAAAGGACCAAGTGGCGGGAACAACAATAATAATAGTCGTTCAAGAGGAGGAAGAAATCGTGGTGGCAACAGAAGTGGTCACAACAACAATGGAAACAACAATAACAGAAGCGGTGGCTTCCATCCATACTCACGTAACTAAGTCTGTGTGTTTTTTTTTTCACTTGCTGTGTGTAAGACTAGCTGAAGTAATATCAAAATCGAAACAGGCAATGAAATCTTAGAAGAAAGATTGTTGTATTCTACCTTTAGATAATTCACGCTCTGTAGTTGAGAGCGCTTTCTAATTGGAGGTCTTTGTAGGGTTTCCTATTAATATATTTATGCTATGTTTTGAATTAGTGTAGTACTTAGCTGAGGTCTAATGTTAAATATAATATAAGTTCAACTAGATCCTAGTTGACTCGATGGTTTTCTAATCAGCATTAACTAGGGGGGAAAGGACTTTCAGTAGCCGATGATCCCTTGGTAATATAAAAACAAAAACTAAGTAGAATTATATTAGACCATGTATCCACTGATCATATAATTCAATTACCAGATGACTGGTCCCATTTAAAGGCTTACAGATAAGGAGTTTATATTAGAGGAATTTGAAAACCCAAACACCATTTTCTCATATTCAAGTCATATAAATTAGCATTACGCTACAATTTAGTGAGAAATCTAGTAAATACACTACATTATCTAATAGAATTTAAGCCTGTTTATAACTTGAGCTATTATTAAGTATCAATTTCGCTCTATTTGAGGGTGCCAAAATATTTTTGTAGAATCTGTAAGAAATGAACAGTTGGATTTCAAGAGATGACATTGCCTTATCTGAGAATTCTCAAATTTTAAATTTAATTATTTGGAATAATTTTGTGAATTTAACATTGTTTATGGAAATTACTGGTAGAAATATCATAGTTTACGAGAAAATTTCATGTTTTAATAGAGCTGTTGTAGTATAACTATATATTTTTGCTTTAACAGTGTGCACGTGACCGCTATATCTAAGGGGGGGTATTCGCGTCGTATTCGTTTAGCTTAAATATACAATTATCTCTGTAAGCTACAACTGAATAAAGAAAACAGAAATCTATAAAATGTTCTTGTTATATGTAAAAAAAAGAATAGTCACATTCTGAGAATCTCCCTCTCACCCAAAGATTATAAAGTGAATGGAAAAAGGGTGGTATAAGGGTATTAGTTGTGTTAAGTCGTAAACGATAGTGGGAAATTAACGAGTTCATAAAAAAGGTAGACAAAAGAAGAAGGGAGAACAGAAAGTGACAATAAGTGATAAAGGGGAAGAAAAGACAAAAAAAAAAAAAGTAAACAAAAGATCCAGGGAGCCATATCCAAATAACCAAACCAAAAAAAGTGTATAAGAAGCTAACAGAAGTTAAACAAAAGAGACGCCAAAAGCAAAGAAAAGCAACCAATTTTTTTCATAAACGCAAATAAACATCAGTTGTAAGTGACTTTACTTCCATTTCTCTTAAGCCTTAGAGATTCTCTCTTTCTGTTACTTGTAGCGTTATACAGTTCTGGGATAACAACTTCTTGTTTAATCTGATTCTCAATGTGTTGTTGCATTTCCATCTGTTCATGCATGAATGATGGTTGTAGTTGTGATTGGAAAGATTGTTCGACTGCAGAAGGTGGGGTTGGTGGTACTTCGAATGAGAAGTATGAACCTGATTGTTGTTCAGTTGGTGTGCGAAGATCCCACATTGGTTGCTGGAACATTGAATTTGAAGTCTGAACTTGTGGCATTTGAGAGAATTTTGAAGATAAATTAATAGTCGGAAATCCATTGAGCGAAGAAACACTATTTGCTCTTGAATTTGTCATTTGATGTTGTGCATAATTAATCTGTTGTGAACCTGAAGATGATGATGAAGAAGTGGAAGAAACGGATGATGAACGACATAGTTGAATCAACTTTTGTCTGATGATAACTAATGAGTAGTTGTTCAATTCAATACCAATATCCATTTCGGAATCAACAGCACGTTTCAAAGCATCCTTGGATACTTTATTCAAGATACCAGCCGGTGGATTTGACGCGTTAAATGGGGTAATCTGTGGATTCATTTGATAATTCTGATAAGTCTCATTCAATAACTTTTCAAAAGTCTCTGATAATCTATAATGGGAAGCAAATTGAGAGTAAGAGAAATCGTTACCACCGACTTGTGATAAGTTTGAAACGGAAGAGGCAATTGATGAAACACTTGCTGTTCTACCATAACGTGGAGGTTGTGGCCATTCATAGCTAGCGGTAGTATCTGTTGGTGTAGAAACCGGGGTAATCTCATCCATGATGACGTCTTCGTCGTGATTCATAATTGGGATGTGTAAAGGGAACTTGTTAACTAACATTTGCGGTAGTAAGTTATACGTTGTAGCTATCTGACAAGTGAAGGAGGAGGAAGAAGCGCGTCTTTGTGGGTTTATAAGGGGGTTTTCAGAAGGCTTGGACGGGGGGAGGCGAGACAGCTGCCGGCGTCAAATGCGTCCGCTACCGCATGCACGAGATTCTCCCCTTTTGCGTATTTCTGTTGCCTATTGAAGGGGGTGGCAGTTTCCCCTTTCGGAAATGTAATTGACGCGAAAAAACACGACAAAGCGACGCGTCGCGCGTTCTAAATATATCCCTTATCTCTATACTATGCTATATATAGTACATATTATACTCGATATATACTTGATAGACATGTATATTTACACATAGTATAAGTATATAATATATAAATAAAAATATATTGCGTTGGTCCCGTGTCGTTCAGAATTGGTGAACGCTGATCTTACCTCTTTAGGCAGGTGGAACTGGGATGGAGACAAAGGATGTGAGTGAACAGGGTCCGTCTCTACCGGATGTGTGTATGTGGGGGGTCAAATGAATGATCTGATCTTTATGGGGTGGCAATTGGAACTTCCGTATAACCCATCGTCTTATAATTCTTCCTTCTTCTATTGACCCCTTGAAATTGATGTGATATCTAACATTTTCTAAAGTAAGTATACGCGAGCGAGATCTGTCTAAGATAAAATTCCCACTTGAAATCCATGGCAACTGAAATCTGCAATAACAAAATTGAAACTTCTTGCATAAGATCTGATAATGGGACCAAAACAAACGGTTCAAGTGAAATTATTAAGATCCATAAGCCGTATCAGCTTGTATATGAACCTATGTAAAACTATGTAGAACTATGTAATACTATGTATAAGACCATACAGAGATTCAGCACCATATGAAAATATCATGTACTTTTTCAATAAGTATACGTAGTAGTGCATTATCAAGATATATACCCTGTCATTTACAGATGTACAGGTATTATGAATTAGTGGTACTTTCTGCCGGCTTCAGTTGCATGTGTCAAAGCGCATATGAGCGGGGACTTATACCGGAATTATCCACATGTCAGACTAGATTAGATGATCATAATAGGAAATAAGCGAGAATTACTATTAAGCTGTTATATACAAAACTATAGCTACTAACCATATTCTCTCCTTAACTCTCTAGAATATTCCCTTAACTTTTTACACCTTAACTTCTCTTCATTTACTAGCCGTTCCATCTTTAATATCTCATCTTCTTCAACATCTTTATTTTCTCTTAGTAAATCTATAAGTATTTCCAATTTCTCTTTATTCTCTTGTTGTGATTCCAGTCTTTCTTGCAATTGTTCATTTCTTGATTGCAGATTTGTTATTATTTCTTTACTTTGTTGTAATTGGCTATGCATTTTAACACTTGCCATTGAAACACCAATCAAGTCACCACGTTCAACATGATATGGTATACGATCATTAGTAAATGATACTCCATTCATCTCCTCTTTAATTCCATACGTAGTACCATCTAATAACTTAGTTCTCTTTGTACGTAGCTGCTGATCTATTAAGATATCCTTTGCACGTTTCAAATGTGATTTACGTATTGAAATACCTTGTTTTAAACCCTTTTCATAATCATTGTCAATTGAAGATGATGAAGTTAAGGGTTCTTCATGAATCCATTCCTTTAGTTTCTCTATGTTCATGTCTTCTTTGTATGTCTTATGCTCCGTCTTATATCTGGTAGCTTATGTCTTTTGTCAGATGGATATGTCCTTTTGTCTGATACTGTATGTCCTATGTATATTTCTTATATTTTATACCTTCTATGCCTTTTATTACGATCTTTATCTTTTGTATATGTCTTAGGTATTGGTCTTTTGTTTATTTGTCTTATGCTTTTGTTTATTTGTCTTATGCTTTTGTTTATTTGTCTTATGCTTTTGTTTATGTATTTGTCTTGTGTCTTATTTGTTTACGCGTTTTTCAAAAATTCAAAAAGGACAACATATACTTTATAGCATACTAACCTATAACATTCGACATAAGACAAAAGACAAAGAACAAATAATTTTTTTTTAAATAAGACAAAAGGGTAAAAATGTCGTTACCAAACAACTACATCATAAGACGCATGGAATCATCTGATTACCTGGGAGTTTTAAAAACATTAAGTGCATTAACAACAGTTGGTGAAATTTCATTACAACAATTCACAAAGGTCATTGATAAATGGGATTCCACTCTGTTAAGTAATGGCAAGAAGAGTTATAATCCTGTGGTTATAACTAATGAAGCCAAAGAAGTTGTTGCGACTGGAATGATATTTATTGAAGAAAAGTTAATTCATCAATGTGGATTAGTTGGCCACATTGAAGACATCTCAGTTAGGGAAGATCAACAAGGTAAGTCACTAGGTAAGATATTGATCAATCATTTAACGCAAATAGGTAAGGAACAGGGTGTTTATAAGATCATACTGGATTGTGATGCTAAGAATGTTGGATTCTACGAGAAGTGTGGTTATAAAGAAGCAGGCATTGAGATGCAAATCAGATTTTAGTAATACATATTCATTAAAAACATTATAGAGGTTCTAGACATTCTATTGATAGAATAGAATTTCCCCTCACAACAGTTGACCCTATTTGTACATCTTTGGACTCTTCAGTAGCTTCTTCTAGTACAATGTTAAGGAAGATCTGTAAAGTTAGTATGTGATGGTATATAGAAGATAACGAATACTTACATCGTAACCACGTAAGTTTCCAGAGACTTTACGTGAGCCATTCAGGTGAACTAAGACCCTTTTGTCCATGTACTGTATTGTTAGTATGTTAGTATGACATGATATGACAGATGACATGTTATATATAACATAGCATGATAAGATATATGATGATTTATAGGGCATGATATATGATATATAACAGATTTATAACTCACCTTCTTCAGCTCCGGTGTAGAAACCATTATATATCAAGCAGATCTTTATGTGCTTCAATATACCAATAGAGCTTCATAGTTAATCTTCACAGAAGTTGATTATTTCTTCCTTTTCCCGCGAATGCGTTCTTTTTTTTTTATGACTCGCGAATTTCTGACCGGGCAGGTTGGTTGTTTACATTGTTTACTTCAAATCTGTGTATAAGCTAGAATCAAAATAGGTATATAAGGATTTGGAGATGAATTTTGATCTCTTTTCGGAGAGAAACTCAGATGTACCGCAGTACTCGTCACCAGTACAAGATACTGAGAAGATACAAGAGATACGGCTTGAGAGAGAGAATAAGACATTACTTAATACCAGAAATGCCTTGATTAGAGAGATTGAATCACTGGAAGAACAATGGTATGGTTTACAGAATATAGATGATGATGACCTTGATGATGAGGATGATAAAGAGGACGAGTTAATTTTTGACTTGCTGGTTAATAAGTCCATCAAGACAGATGGAGCGGTAGAAGAAGGGGAAGTAGATGATGATGATGAAGAAGAAGATGAAGATGGTAAAGTCGAGTTTGATGATACTAAATACGCTGCAAAACCTTTGAAAGATTGGGGAACAAGGATCGAATATCTAAAGAAGTTTTATCCTTACTTAAAAATCGATGATGCTAAGTCAAGGCTATCATTGGAGAATGATAACAAAAAATCTTTATTGATAAAGACAATATCATTTCATATACAATACTCAAGTATATTTGAACTTGAAGTTAATGTAAAGTTATACTCCAAGAATAACAAGTATCATATATGGAAACTTGAATTGAATAAGATTTCAAATAACAAATTCAACACTATATTATTACAATTAATACAGTATTACACCAAGACAAAGAATATCAATGAATTTTTGTATTCCCTTAATACACTTTATGAATTACTTCTTGAGAGACAAAGAACATTTGATGAATTGACAAGAGAATATGATACAACGGGGAAAATTACGATTTACTCATCTGTTTTCAAGTATAAAGATGTATTAATTACATGGGATTTAATGTTTAATGGTGAATTATACCCTTTGGTCACTGTTAACAGTGTATATAACGATGTATTTGCAGATATGGTGGAGTTATACGGTGTACAGAGGGCTATCAAAACACTCATCTCGAGTATATACAAATAACTTATTTATGATGATAATGACGTTTACTTATAGTTGCAGTTATAGTAGTAGTAGTAGTATGCTGGTGTTTGGATGTTTTGCATCAACAGATAAGTGCTACATGACCATAAAAGCGCGAAATATATCGAGAAGTGGACATTTTCAAGCTGTAGTTGAAGAGAGAAAGGGAGAGAAAGTTATAGTTGTTATAGCTGTTATACAGGGGAACACAGGGTTAGTGAGATATAACAGAGTCTATAACAGAGATATAAGAGAAATCAGAAGAAATGGCGCTTTATGACCCAATTCACGATACAATGCTGACAGACGCGTCAGAGGAGACCGAGACGAATGTCAAAGCAGAGAATAACACACATACGATGCCTCAACCTGTTGAAGAAACAGTCTCTGCCGAACAAGATGAAAATAATATCACATCAACAGTCATCTCCAATGAGACAACTTTAGAGAATACACCTCAGAGATCAGATGAGGACAATAAAGGTCTAAAACACGTCTTAGCTCCAACTCCAAGATCAACTCCATCAAAGAGATCTAAGAAAAGTAGAGGTGGGAATAATAGAGGTGTAACTGTCTTGTCATCTGCTCGTTCAAGACATTTGAAGAAGGAAGACGGTCAACCTTTTTGGAGAAAAGATATCCAATATGCTTTCTTGAAAGCTCTCTTTGATAATAACGTTAAGGCATTTACTGATCCCTTTCCTGATTCACCAGATAATGTGAATATGGATGATCGTGAACATGACCCGGAGGGGAGACTGAGTTTTGCAGAGTTATACATCAAGAGTATATCACATAGTTCTAAATGTTCCAAAGTACTCAAAGA
Source organism: Petasospora bimundalis (assembly GCA_030569745.1). NCBI lineage: Eukaryota > Fungi > Ascomycota > Saccharomycetes > Phaffomycetales > Wickerhamomycetaceae > Petasospora > Petasospora bimundalis. The sequence continues at coordinate 100,066 of JAJMLR010000025.1, forward strand.
GAGATTGCTTAACGATATGAAGATGTCAATTCCAACTTGTATGATTTGTCTTTTGGTTAACGTTGGAAGAATGAACACTACAATTAACTTCGTTCCGGATATGAAGTCCCAATTGAGAACATATCATCCAATACCTTCATTACAAGTGAATTATGATAGTTCAACAACGGGGAATGATAAATCTAATGACAAACAATTACAAGATACACCAAGATTGAAATCTATCTTAAAGGCTTGTTGTGATGATACTCAAGAACCACAGGATTTGGAAAAATTGGAAACACTGGATAAATTACCTATGACAACTGTGGTAAATATGATTTTCGTCCTTTGTAATAGTGAAGAAGCTGTTATGAAAAAATTCTTTGCAGATACACCTTATTACTTCTTTGACATTTTCATTAATGCATCATATGATCCAAAGAGTAGATCAGATTTATTCCTTTGGCTTTTGTACAACTATTTGGAAACTCATATGACTGAGGAAGATATGAGTAAAAATCCATTTGGTGCCTTAAAACCGGTATTGAAACAAGCTGTAATGGATTATGACATTGATAGCAATTTAGAAAGGGAATTCGGTGAAAGATTACATGATCAAAGAGTTAAATATTTAGAAGAAGAAGGTCCAGATAAACCTCCAATGTTAAGAACTGATGGTACAATGACTTGGAAGTTAAGTACAATGGATTCAAGACCTGCTACAATTCAAAAAGGTTTAGTTGACAAGGAGAGAAATTCGAGACAAACAGAAACAGACACAGGCTCAAATATAGATGTTGATGAATCCGACGAAACAGAACCAGCAGATCAAGAAAACCAAGAATTTGATTCCATTTCAATCCAACAAGATGAAGTAATGGAGGATGCACCATCATCCGGACTTAAAGTTAAAGCCGAAGTTACAGCGCAAAAGTCATCTACACCAGTGTCAACCATCTCACCATCTGCAACAACACAACCTGTTCTTAGACAAGACATTGACGTTTCCAACGTTCGTAGAGTTTTGAAAGGATTGAAACAAGTTTGTGAGAAGAGAAGAGTTAAACAAGGAGTCATCAAACATGAGGATTTCCTAATCCATAGAGAAGGAACTGTTGATGATGATGCATCTAACAGATTAAGACTGAAAAACTATAAAGGTGACTTTGGTGAATATCATACGAAATTTTATAAGTTGTTCAGTAAGCTAAAAGATGAGTTTTATAAACAAGCTGTGAGTGAGGAACCCCTCGAACGCAATGTTGAATACAGTTATACCGGGGATGAGAAAGAACCACTGAAACTAAAATCATTTGAGTTTTAAATTGAAATAAAAAGATAACATTGAATGGTTGTAGTTTAATAGAAAACCTGGGGAAGGGAAAACCCTCGTGTGTTGCCCCCTTACAAAGCGAACTGCATCTCTACTGGTTACAGAGCCCTGGCACACCGGTTCGGGCACACCGCACGTGCCCCCCAATGCAATTCTAAAGGCAGCCATTTCGTCTCATCAACTACGGCAAATTGAACTTCATTTTAGAAAAAAAAAGAGGGCAAACACAAGAAGAGATTCCCCCCATTCCCATTCGTTGATATAACTGGATCAATCAAGCGATGCTATTTGGTGTTAAGTTGTCCAACGAGATCTTCCCTGCGTGGAGAGAGCACTACATCAATTACGAGCGTCTCAAGAAGCTGCTGAAGGAGAACACCATCGATGTTTCCAAGAAGGGTAAAAATGCCTGGACAGACCACGATGAGTCTCAATTCGTCAGCGCCTTAGATGCTGAACTCGAGAAGGTGTACAGCTTCCAGAACTCTCAATACCAGGCTGTTGCTAAGAAAATTGATGTCCTCGAAGGTCGTGTTGAAGAGATTAACAACCAAGGTGATAAGGAGAACGTTCACTGGGGAAGTTTCCAACAAGATCTTGAGAACGCATTATCGGAAGCTCGTGAGCTTGACCACTTTGCCCGTCTTAACTTCACTGGATTCCAAAAGATTGTTAAGAAGCATGACCGTGTCCATCCAAACTATAACTCCGTTAAGGCTCTTTTCTCCATTCGTCTTAAAGAGTTGCCATTCCACTCTGAAGACTACTCCCCACTTTTAAACAGAATCTCTCAATTGTTCCAGTTCTTGAGAGAAAATATCCAGACTGCTTCATACATCTCTGCATCTCTCTCTGCTTCTATGAACACCCCAGGTGCTAACTCTTACTCAGAGCAGGAGCTTGACTTCCAATCATTCAAATTTTGGATTCACCCGGATAACCTTATGGAGGCCAAGACTCGTATCCTCAGACATTTACCAGTTCTTGTGTATTCTAATGAGGCAGACTCTAAAGATGCAGTTGACCCAATTATGACTTCTTTGTACTTTGATAATGGTTCATTTGAGTTATACAACATGAAGCTTTCCAAGGCCAACACTTCCCCAACTTTGAGACTTAGATGGTCTGGTAATCTCAGTGACAAGCCAGATATCTTTTTGGAGAAGAAGATTGTTGACAAGACCGGTGAGGATGCTTCTAGAGACATCCGTTTGAAGTTGAAGGAGAAATACCTGAACGACTTCATTATTAAGCATGACACTGAAGGTTTCAAACACAAGACCCTTAATAGATTCAAAGAAATGGGTACTTCTGAACAGATCATCAAAGGTATGGAGAATGACATTGACGAGGTTGGTGAATTTATCACCGAGTTGGATCTTCAACCAACATTGAGATCCGTGTACACAAGAACCGCCTTCCAAATCCCAGGTGATGATCGTGTTCGTGTCACCATCGACTCTGATATCTCTTTCATCAGAGAGGATGCCTTTGACGAGGACCGTCCTATCAGAAACCCAGAAGAGTGGCACAGAACTGATATTGACAGTGCTGGTGTTAATCCACAGGCGTTCCTCAGAAAGAACGAATTTACAAAGTTCCCACACTCTGTCATGGAGATCAGAATCAAGAACACTTCTGGAAGAAAAGGTTCTGAACTCAATGGTATCAGTATTCCATTCTCAAGAAAGCATGGAAAATGGATCGAGGAACTTACAACTTCCCATTTGGTCAAAGAAGTGCCAAACTTCTCCAAGTTCATCCAGGGTATTGCTTCCTTGTTTGTTGAAGATGATAGATTGGACATCTTGCCATTCTGGTTACCAGATTTGGAGGATGACATTCGCATGAACCCAGATGCAGCTTATGAGGCCGAGAAGAAGAAAGCCAAGAACAAAACAGACATGAAGTCAAGATTGAAACGTATTGAGGAGAGTCCATCCGTAACACGTTCATCAACGCAAGTGCTTGGCGACGATATCGAAGATGACGACTCCGATGATGGCGTCAATGAGGAGACATATTCTGTGCCAAAGAGAGTACACAGAACTGAGATCATTCCTTTCTTGACTGGTGGTTCCAAGTTAGACAACGTTGATTCCGAGGACGAGGAAGTTGAGCTCCCACCTGGTGTCATCAAGCCAAAGACTCTCCTCAAGCAGGCTGGTTCCCTCAAGATTGAAGCTAAGGTCTGGTTGGCTAACGAACGTACTTTCAACAGATGGCTTCATGTTTGTACGCTCTTCTCTGTGTTGACATTCTCCATTTACAACGCCGTCAAGAAATCATCCAACGAGGGTCTTGCTACCAACTTGGCTTACCTCTACTTCTTCCTCACACTCTTCTGTATTGGATGGGCTTACTACATCTTCAATAAGAGAGTGGCTCTTATCAAGGCCAGAGATGGTAAGCATCTTGATGCTCCTTTGGGTCCTTTGGTCATCACCACTGGTGTCCTTGGTGCCATTATTGTAAACTTCATTGTTGGCTTCAGACATGCTGCTTCGCAGCTTACAACTCAAGACATGGAGCCACTACACCCAATCATCCAGTATGTCTTGGAGAAGACCTACCATGTTGTCGGTGCCGAAGGCTACTGATCAGTTTGCCCTTTCGTTTCTTGTATTTTTAGCATCTCATTACAACAAACAGTTACATGCACATAAAATATGTTCCTGAAAAAATCTTAATACTACAGCAAAATTCTATTTACTTTTGTATTCTTAGCGATCATTAAATTGATAAACAGCCTTGTTTTAAGCATCAACTTTTCCATCAACACGTTTCAAGAATCCAACAACTCTTCCCATGTCAACTTCATCTGGATCACTTTCAACTGCCTGAACCAGTCCATCTAATATAGCATCAATTCTGTTTTCATCCACACCAGTACATAGTGCCACTACTCTTCTGAATTTATTTTCCAATTGCAGTGACCCTTCTTTCATTGTAGTGATCATCTGCGCCAAGTTATTTTCATTGTCCATGTAAGCTTTAATTCTAGCTCTCAGCACAGCAGCAGGAGGCAGATCTTGCGGATTAAGTGAACGTGGGTCAACCACCAATCTATCCAATGGAAGATCGGGATCTTGTACCAACTGCTGCTCAAATTGATCGTAAACTTGATCTATTCTGAATGGCTCATCAGCGTCAAAGTCAACATCATAGTTTCCAATAGAGGCCAGCTCCGTGGTCTGATCCATGAATCGTTGCTCTTCTTCTTGTGTGGCACGATCCAAGTTTGAGATACGTTGTTTCAGTTCACCTAGTCTGTTCTCTGATTGCTTCAACGTATCAAGGGTTTTACGAGATTCTGAAAGCTTCAATGTAGCATCACGAAGCTCAGCATGGAGAGAATCAATGGTTTTCTGCTTGGCAGAAATTTCAACCTTGAAGTCTGAGTCTAAACGAAGTAACACTTGCTGCATGGAGTCCAGAATCTTTTGAGAGCTCTGGCCAAGCTGTGCATGTGATGAAGTAGGTGGCAGTGTCTGGGAGGGTTGAAGAGGGATTCTATTTCCGGCGGAAGCACCAGAAGCTGTTACCAATCCATTAACGTTAATACCAAAGTCAATTGGTCTCAGACCAGCTCTATTTGGGATGGATGGGTCAGCACCAATGTCTAATAGTTGTTGTACTATGGATTTGTTTCCAATACGAGCAGCGATGTTCAAACAGGTGTCTCCGTTCTTGTCTTGGGCATTCACAATTTCAGCCATAAAGCGACCAAGTGTCACACCACCTTTCTTCAAATAGGAGCCCGTCTTAACGATCCATTCTAAGAGGGTTTCAAGGTAATATCTGCTTGCTTGTGATCTTCCTTTGACACCGGCAGTAAGGGTAATGTGATGAAGTACCGAACGACGTTGATGGTCCAATATTGGAATACATGGATACAGGACATTCAAAAGCTTACCAAATGTTCTTTGATCATAGTTATTTGTAACGTTAACAGCACGAACTAATGGTGACTCTCCACTTTTGTTACCTCTTATGCGGACAGCACCACGGGAGACCAGTTCCTCAACAAGTGAGGTTCTAGCAAGCGATGCAGCCCAATGCAGAGCAGTGTGTCCTAGTTCATCAATAGGGACATCAAGCTCAACACCTTGTAACGCCTCTTCGCTACCACCAACAGCATCTAAGAGCGAAGTAGCTTCAGAAGAGAGGAATATTTGTGTTATAATCTGCTTTGCATGTTCTTCTTGTTCAGGAGCTTCCAAGGTTAATGGGTTCAAAGAGAAAGGGGCATTTGGATTATCAAGATTCAAGTCATGATCATAGACGACAAATGGAGGTTCTTTGAATTCCTTTGGTTCCAAATCATATGGTATTGGTTTTGATGTCGCTTCTATCTTTGCGCGTTTTTGATCATGTTCATCATCTTCCATATTATCATTATCAGTCAATGTTGAATATGTACGACCTAAGGATGATGGTTGACGAGCCATTGAGTTATGCTGGAAGTTATTGAAAGAATTGTTGAAAGAGTTGTTTCGACTTGAACGAGCAAGGAGTTGTTCTTTTGTTGGTGTCTCCTCTGCACCATTTGCAGAGTTGAAAAGGAAGAGTGGTTTAACATCTTCATATATACCGTACTGTTGAGCCAATGTAACGGCACGATCGTATGGTACCCAAGTTCCTTGGAATTTTCCATAACCTCCTTGTACTTTCTCGTGAGACCCAGTATGGACCTCTTTTTCAAGCATTTTTGTACGTTTAGCCTTATCGAGCCCGGCCACTTTTAAGAGTTGAGTAGCATTAAAAGCTGAATCAGACCTACGTCTCATCACAGTGACACCTTTAATGACTTTTTCAAAGACAGTGACACCTGAATATGTAGCACGATAGACCTCCATTGGCTCTGTATATGGGATGATTTTTTGCGGAGTTGTTAAAAGGTGACTTTGATGCTCAAGTTCAGTCGCATCAGCGTCAATTGTACGGTCTTCTTCTTTCATTTTCCTTTTTGTGTGTCAATTCAAGTAAAAGATGTGACTGATATGTGGAAATGCAGATAAAAAAGAGTTAAAACCTGACCTTTTGTATATCTTGGACGCGTCTTAAGTAGTAGAATTGGGTGGGTAAAACGCGTCAATATGGTTAAGAGGGACGCGTCGCAGTGACAATGAACGGCAATGAATGTATTAACCGATAATGCGTAATGGAAGAAGGCAATGTTACAGCCTGGTGAAATACTTCAAATTTTTTTTGTTTTTGCTTTTGTTTTTGACCTTTGAATGAAACAAATAAACAGCAAAAGAAAGAGAGAAGCTCTTCCGTTTCTGGTCAGCTTTGGTTTTTTCTGAGCAGAAGCTCCGGAAAGGGCAACTTTCGCGAAATTATCCGGAAAAGTGCCGAATGCGGCAATACGCCGTTTCAGGCTGTGTGCCATTTCTCCAGCGCGCCAAAATCAAAACACCACTTCAGTGTATTACATGAAGTTTGATACTGGAAGACACAGATTTAGGAGGGAAGGCAAAGAGGAAATGTCGTTTGTACATAACACGCCTGTGGTGGTACGTAAGAGGAAGTTTGCACGCCCAACACGAGAGCAGTTGCAGAGGCCATCTGGTCGACAGAATTCGAATTCGTCTCAGCATTCGGTCATCGTTAGACCTAAATCATTGGATCCTCGTTTGAAAGGCAACGGTAGAGGACATTGGACAGAAGCTCCTAATGCTGCTGATGCTACACAGAGAGAAACAGGGGAGGCAGTGCGTGGAATCACAACTTTGGCAGCATCGTTCTTTGGTAAGATGAGTGGGACGGTGAAAAGGTTACTTACTCCACAAATCGATGATAGAGAATCCATTGTCTCACAAGACATTGATGAGATTGAAGAAACTGAACAAAAGAAGAGAAGAGTATTGGAAAGAGATGATCTTCAAACACCAGCGAAACAAACCAGAAAAGGTACAGTCACAAGAGAGCGATTGGATGCCACAACTTTTAAACCTGAAATTAAGGATAAATACAGTGTTTCATTTGCTTCTTCTCCAATTCCTTGGGATATGAACAAACTAGTTGAATCAACAAACAGTGATAACTCCAAATCGGTGAAGAAGGCCGAGAATTACGGTACTAAATTCTTACCACATAATCGTAATAACAAACACAAGAACATCCACTCTGAACATTTGCAAAGTGTCTATAGAGGAACTTACAAATCTCCACAATTACAATCACCATCACCGTCTCCATCAATTCAAAGTGGTCATGAATCTGTGATTCAACGTATTTCGTCACTTACCGAGGCCATTAAGACAACTTTCCATCGTCGTTCTAAGAACATTAACGTTAAACAACTTCCAGACCTGATTATAGTAAAAGAACAACGTGCACCACCTCCTACCAGATCACAACTGTCATTGAAATTTGATGATTCGCAACTTACATTTGCAGATGAGTACAAGTATTATCAAAAGAAATTACAAGAGAGACAACTCGAACATGAACGAATTCATAAGGAGGCATTAGAGGCTGCAACAAAGGCGGAATCAAGTTTAATTCCAAGCTTAAAAGATGAAGAAGTGGAAGCTGTTATTGACATTTGGAAATCCCGTGGTTTGGAAAACCATTTGTTGGCAACAGTGGATAATGTTGATGTTTATGTTCGTGATCTCCAAACATTAGCCGATGCTAGATGGCTTAATGACACAGTAATTGAAGCTTATTTGAAGACTATTGATTCTGGCACTGTACACTGTTTCAGTTCTTTCTTCTTCACGACTATGGAACAAAGAGGATACGCCGGTGTTGGTAAATGGATGAAACGTGCAAAGAAACAATTGAAAGATTTGAAAAGGATTATTGTACCTATAAATATCAGCAGCACACATTGGGTGTCAGCTGTCATTGACATGGAGAACAAGAAGATTAAGTACATGGACTCTTTGAGCCATGGAAAATCGTCACATGGGACAAGAGCACTGAAATTACTTCAGGAATACTTAACTAAGGAATCTGAGAAGCAAGGTGTCCCTGATTTAGCAAAGGGATTTGAAGCCATACAACTCGTTGACTGTCCTCAACAATCAAACGGTTCCGATTGTGGTGTCTTTACATTGATGAACCTGCTACATCTCTCTAAGGGCACAGAATTAAGCTACGACAGTTCGGAGGCCAAGAACTTCAGACGTGTCATTGCTCACACCATTCTCTCAACATCAAAGAAGTAGAAATTCACATAGCATTGATATATTTTTCTAATTGTAGTGTACTCGGCTTTTAGGCACGGGACGCATACATCAAGTTCGCGCAGATAAGTTTCAAAACTCCACCTTTCCGTAAGCTGTTCACTTGGAGAGACAAAACCATTTGACCATAGAGAAATGGCAGTGCCGGAGCTTATCAAACTATCAGAGATCTTGAAGAAGGATGTTCAAGTGATCTTCCTCGTTGGCGCAGGTATCTCCACGTCAGCAGGAATCCCGGATTTCCGTTCACCAGATACTGGCCTCTACCACAATCTTCAAAAGCTCAATCTTCCGTATGCAGAAGCAGTATTTGATATCTCCTTCTTCAAAAAGAATCCCAAGCCATTCTTGGAGTTAGCAAGAGAGCTTTATCCTGGTCAATTTGCCCCTACGAAGTTCCATTTGTTGATGAAGCTGATGGAGAGCAAAGACAAACTTAAAAGAGTATACACACAGAACATAGACACATTGGAAAGAGTCGCAGGAGTCAGTGGAGATCTTGTCGTCGAGGCCCATGGATCCTTTGCTGGTCACCACTGTATTGAATGTGGTGCTAAGTTTGATGATGAAGAATATAAAGAACTCCTTTTCAAGAAAGTACAGCCAAAGTGCAAGGACAAAAAGTGTGATGGACTAGTCAAACCAGACATTGTGTTCTTTGGAGAAGGCCTTCCAGAGAGATTCTTTGATCTTTGGGATGATGATTCCACTGATTTGGAGGATACTGGAGTGGATATTGTAACAATAACTGCTGGTACGTCGTTGACCGTGTATCCCTTTGCCTCTCTTCCTGAGGATGTGCCCAATCATCAACCAAGGGTCCTTGTGAATATGGAAAAAGTCGGAACATTCTCTCACTCAGCCAGAAAGTCTGATATGGTACTCATTCAGTCTACAGATGAGTTTGCCGAGGACCTCTGTGATTTGATGGGATGGAGTGAAGAGCTCAGTGAGCTTGTAAGAGAGGCAAATGAGAACATTAAGTCTATCACTAAGGAGACAAAGGAGGACAAGGTCAATGATATTACAAGTGATATTAAAGCTGTTCTGGAGAATTCTCAAGAGATCACGGATGAAGATAAGAGCATTGATGACTTGGCAAGTAAAGTTAATGCCCTCGAGGTCAACTCCGAGACTCCAGAAAAGAAGACGGAGTGAATATAGAACTTAACAATTTGAATAAAAGACGTCATAAGTTATTGTTTTCGTATATACATATAGTGTGTCGTAACAGCATCATTTCTGCGACTTGATTTTCTTGATAGTTTCCTCAGCATCAATGATGGATTGGTTACAAGCGTTGATCTTGCCGGCAATATACTGAATTCTTCCATTGAACTCCTTCTTAGAGTTATACCAAGCCAAACTTTCCAATTCCTTCTCAAATTTCTGAATTCTGCCAGTCTCAAAACTGATGATCCTATACAAGTAGGCAGTCTCCAAGACTCTGGTCAGTTCTGTACCTTCGGCGATCAAGTTCGCAAAAGCAGCTCTGAAGATTGGCTTAGCAGGTCTGATTTCACATAGCACACCACGATCTCTAGTCATAGAAATCAATCCATGTTGTTCCAAGTCTACTAAGGAGGCCTCAGGAGCTGACTTGAAGAGTGGATGGTTGATGAACTCAGAATAATGAACAGATTCATTCTTGGACAGCATCTTGATCAATTCCCAAGCCTGCGCATTCTTAACACCTTGATCTTTGTTTAAGAAGATCTGTGTGATCTGCTCAGCTGTCTGCTCCACCATTCTATCCAGAGCTTCGTCTGGACTTTCACCCGATCTGACACGTCTTACAAAGGCTTGTAAATCAAGCATACGACCACCGATTGGTCCGAGACAGGTGTCCAGCTTTCCTTCAAGCTCGGAAATGCTCTTGTTAGCCTCTCTCAACTTTGCCAGCTCTTCTTCAGAGTTATTGATTTCGTCATTACCAAAGTTGATCTCCTCATGGAGAGAATGCAGCACATATGACTTTGCAGCTTGCTTAGAGGCATCTTGAAGCAAGACATACTTGAACACTTGATCAGGGAGAGCATCAGAAAGTAACTGTTGTGTACCAACGTCTTCAGTAAGGAAAATCACATGCGCTAAGTTCATAGATGTTAGAAGTGCAGCCCAATCAGCCAACTCCTTATAAACGAATCCGTTAGATTCAGATTTGTTGATGGTGGTGAAACGGTCAATAACAATCACTGGTTTCTTCTCTGGGTGCTGTTGGAGATAATCCTCTTCTTTGACACTGACTTCTTCGTTACCATCTTGAACTGTTGATTTATAGCCACGGAGAGAAATTTCACGAATTGCAACAAGAGCAGTGGATAACATGTTTCTGTACTGAGATTCCTTTGTTTCAGATAAGCCAGATTTCTGTCCAGTCAATGAAGTGAGTGCCAAATCGACAATTGTCGAGATGGAGTTCAACCACGGGAACACTGGATAGTAGCCAATAGAAGCAGCAGCATTACGGACAAACGTGGTGTCATTACGAGATTTGACCAATTTGTCACAGTCGATGTAAAGCACATCCTTACGGCCATGAAGGGCATGGGACATAACAATGTCGTGTTTACCCGCACCACGAGGACCACGAATTACAATGAAGGTGTTGACATTCTCTTCAATCCAAAGCTTTAGCTCCTTAACAATGTCACGACGCTCGGACCAGAGGCCACCATTTCTGTTTGACTGGTGCTCAGTCTGACCTAAGAGAGAGTGGATCTGTGACAAAGTACGGTTGGAAATGTTAGTCAACCACTTGACGATTGAGTTATTCTTGTTGATAGAGAACTTGTTTGTGATCTTGTTCTCAATAAAGAATTCACGAATAGGATCAAAGATAACAACAGCAAGAGTTGCAAACAAGGCAATGATTATAGGAATGGAGATACGATTATGGTTAACAATCGACTCAACAATAGCGTTTTTCCTCGTGTCTCTATCGTAACTGATATGCACTGTGGTATTGTTGATCTTCAAACCAGTAATACAATTCTTGGCCAAAATAGCACCTCTAAACTGTCTAAACAGAACGGTTGCACATGATGGGTCTGGAGTGATATCAATGATGGAGTCATAACGTCTAAAGAGGGAGTACATTTCCTCTTCTGTTAATGCCGGACCTTCAAACTTGACTTTGATTTTCTTGTTTGGATATCTCTGCAGATCCTCAATCCATGGGGTACCCTTCACAGAGAATGCCGTGGACTGGGTGATCCAATTTAAGAATCCATGAGAGGATTCTTTGATTGCATTACTCTGAATTTTCTTGTTGAAATCGGCAACGTCATACTGTGGAGGAACCTTGAACTTAACAAAAGCACCACCATCTCTCTTCATTGGAATAACTTCAGTTATCTCCAGACCTGGAATCGAAGGAGTATCAGTGCCCTCAATGTTTGGGTTAGCTAGTTTCAAAACGTGCTCTTTGATTGCCTCTGGTCTCTTATCTGGAACGATAATGTACGAAAGCCATTGTCTAATGTCCCAGTTTGAAGTACGGAATGGGAGAATTCTATCAAAGTACATCAAAGTCTCTTGTCTGGTCTTCTCAATGACACCGGTCTCCTCAGCATCAACAGAGTCACCGGCCATCTTGTCGAGCTTTTGGATATCATCTGAAACCCATCTTCTCTGTGCAATGAACCCAGAGCCAATTGAGGCGACTGGAGAGGAACGCTGGAAACTTGACAGGCTGGTTGGAAACCCAACCAGTCCTCTTACAGGTCTCCGTAACATTCTTCTTACAATTCCTTCCTAGCAGATGTTATGACGGTGGAGTAGTAAGGCCATCAAATCAAACCATTAAACACGAAATTCGAGGGTGGCGATGATATTCATCAAACGAGTTCGCGGGAAACGATGGATCGAGCCAACGTCGCCCGACCTTTAAACGGTCTTCTATCAAATTGTGTCGGAGTTTACCCTTTGGGAGTTGATCATTCAATTGAAAAAGGGAGACCATGAAGGTAAGCAACTTTTCATACTGATATCTTGTTGGTAACAAGAGTACTAACTTGGAAACAGCAACGTGTGACAGCACTGGATCTTCAGATCCTTACTAAGGAGCTTCACGATGAGCTCTTGGAGTATCGTCTTGCTAATATTTACAACATCACCACTTCCAACCGTCAGTATCTGTTGAAGTTTGCAGTACCTGATTCTAAGAAGAACCTTGTTTTGGACTCAGGTTTCAAAGCCCATTTGACAGAGTTCTCCAGACCAACCCCACAGACCCCATCATCGTTTGTAACTAAGTTGAGAAAGCATCTTAAAACCAGAAGACTCTCCAGTATCAAGCAAATCGGTATAGATAGAGTTGTTGTTATGACATTTAGTGATGGTGCTTATCATCTTGTTCTTGAATTCTTTAGCGCTGGTAACATTGTTCTTTTGGATGATCAACGTCGAATCATGGCTTTGCAGAGACTTGTTGAAGAGAAGGGGAACAATGACAGATATGCCGTTGGTGAGACCTATAACTTGTTTGATGACTCTTTGTTTGAGGAGAGTGACGAAGTTCCGGAAAAGAAGCTTTACACCAGTGAAGAGATCAAACAGTGGATCACAGACAAGAAGACTGATGATAAACCCACTGATGGAAAGAAGAACAAAGTTCCTTCAGTTCAGAAGCTTTTATACCAAAAAGCCCCACACTTGTCTGCTGATATGATTGGTAAGGTCTTGGATAGACACGGAATCAATCCATCTTCATCATCACTCGAATTCATGGATAATACCGATATTCTCGTAACTGTCATTTCAGAAGTACAAATAGAGATCGAATCAATTGTCAGCTCTAAGTCTGTTACAGGGTATATACTCACAAAGAAGAACCCCTTGTATGACCCTTCAAAGGATGAAGAAGACCTTAAGGTTTTATACGACCAATTCCATCCATTCGAGCCATTGCTTAAGTCCGAGGATGAAACATTAATTGAGGTTCAGGGCTATAACAAGACATTGGACAAGTTCTTTTCAACTATCGAATCGTCCAAGTATGCCCTTCGTATTCAAAACCAGGAAAATCAGGCCAAGAAGAAGATCGAACAGGCTCGTAATGACAAACACCAACAAGTTCAAAGACTGATCGATGTTCAGGAAGTGAACAAGCTGAAAGGTGAAACGATCATTTTCAATGCTCATTTGGTTGAAGAGGCAAAGGCTGCAGTTCAAGCCCTTTTAGATCAGAGTATGGACTGGAAAACAATGGAGAAATTAATTAAAGTGGAGAAGGCAAAGGGTAACAAAGTTGCTGCGCTTATCAACCTACCATTGAACTTGAAGCAAAATAAGATCAGTCTGAATCTTTCGACTGAGGATGCATATGAAGATGACGAAGAAGTCTCGGATTCAGGTTCAGAAAGCGATTCTGGGAGTGACTCTGATGAGGAATCATCGTTCCCAAAGAAGCAAAAGAAACAAGAAAAAGTCAAAAACAGTATTAATGTCACTATCGACCTCGGACTATCATCTTACGCCAACGCATCTGAATACTTCACTGTCAAGAAGAATACAGTTGAGAAACAGAAGAAAGTTGAGCAATCTACAACAAAAGCATTGAAGAATATCGAGCAAAAGATCGAGAAGGATTTGAAAAAGAACTTGAAGCAGGAAACAGAAGTCTTACGTAAACTCCGTAATCCTTACTTCTTTGAGAAGTTCAACTGGTTTATCTCCAATGAAAACTATTTAGTCCTATCTGGTAAAGATGATTCACAGACAGATATGATTTATCATCGTTATATCACGAAAGATGATATCTATCTTTCTGCCGATGTTGATGGTGCTTCTCATGTTTTCATTAAGAACCCAAACAAGGGAGAAGTTTCCCCTTCAACTCTGACCCAAGCTGGTATCATGGCTCTTGCCACCTCAAAGGCATGGGAGAACAAGATGGTGACTTCCCCATGGTGGTGCTACGCTGGTGATATCACCAAGAATGACATTGATGGAAAAATTCTGAAAACTGGATCCTTTAGATATTTGAAGGACAAGAACTTTTTGCCTCCTGCACAAATGGTTATGGGATTTGCCTTCTTATGGAAAATCAAAACCGAGAAGAACCAAAAGGAGTTGGATGAGCAGTTAGAGGAACTAGAGAACTTGGATATTGGTGATGTTGAAGATGATCAGGAAAAGAAGGATGTGGATGAAGACTTACCAGCTGAGGATACCGAAACTGGAGATGCACAGGCTGAAGAAGACAAAGAGGAGGAAGAGCTCCCTAAGGAAGACATTCTGCAAGAGGCAGGTACCAATGATGATGGTGAAGAAAATGAAGAGGACTTGGATTACAAGGCGGAATTCCCAACTATTGATCAATCTGATGCATACTCTACTTTCTCGAAGGCCACATCATCAGGAAAGAAGTCTGTCAGAGGTAAGAAAGGTAAGAAGAAAAGAGCCGAGAAGTATATCGATCAGGATGAGGAGGAACGTCAGTTGAGAATGGAAGCTCTCGGTACTCTGAAACAGCAAGCCAAAAGAGAAGAGGAGTTAAAAAGACAACAAATGCAGAAAATAATTCATTTGAAGAAGATTGAGAAGAAGAAAAAACAAGAGGAGGACATTGCAAACAAATATGCTAACAAGACTGAAACCATCGATTATGAATCAATTCTGGATGAATTGACACCTACAATTACAAAGGAAGATGAAATCCTGGAGGCCATCCCTGTGTTTGCACCATGGAATGCCTTAACCAAATACAGATACCGTGTGAAGGTCCAACCTGGATCTACCAAAAAGGGTAAAGCTTTACAAGAGATGTTACACTATTTCAGCATTAGACCAACTGATGCTACTGAGCATGATAGAATGTTCGATTGGCCAAGAGAGCATGAGGTGATTAAAGGGTTAAAAGACACAGAATTATTGCCGGCACTATACGTTGGAAAGTTGAAGGTTTTGCTTCCTGGAAAGAGTTCAGCACCAAAGAGTTCTAATGCCAAGGCAAACAAAAAAGGTAAGAAGAAATGATAGAAATGCATTTATAACTACAGCATTGTGGAAAACAAATGGAAAAAAAAAGACAGTCGTAGCAAATAGTTTTGATGTAAAATATAGCAGAGGAAATGAAACAAACAAGATTACGCAGTTAAAATGCCATTGATGATGTAAATGGAAATTACAAAGATTGCTGTAATCTCTCTGCAAGTTTTCCCTTTGCGAAACTCCACGCACTCATGAGACCCTTTTCACTGAGATCGATGTTACTGAGTGTAGGTTCACTGCTTGGAGCATTAGATGTTCTTGCGGCGATAATGGAAGGTTCTGTCTCCAAGATGATTCCGTCATCCACTGTTTCGTCCACTGCTATGCTCACCTTGTCATAATTCTCTTGGAGAGCCTTCTTGTCAAGTTGGTAACTGAGGATCTTGTCCAATGCATCTTTAAAGCCTTCAAGGACAGAGAATAGAGCCACCTCGTTCTCATCGAGACCACCAACCACGAATATCATGAAATCGTTAACCTCCTTGTACACAACAACATGGTTTTCAAATAGGATTACGTCCGCATTCTGCTTGTATGTCTTCTTGAACAACGCCGACTCAAAGGCCTTCTGTGATTTGAGTGTTCCAAACTGTGAAGATTCGTCCTGCTCTGTGTGTGGAGCCTGGTAGTACTTGGCCAAGAGTCTCTTACCCTCGTTATCAAGTATGAGGAAGGCGTTAACGGAGTAGATACCGAGGTTCTTGGACATTTTCAGCTCAATTAACCCAAAAACAGCTCTTTATATAAGCAAATTGAACTCGTTTTGTTCACTAATGCTAGTAACAACACGCTAAGTTGATCGGTGGGCTTTGTTGATCTCGCGACGTGTTAACGATTGGAATCCACGCTAGGCAGGGTAACACCCGCCTCCGGATGCGGAAACAAGCGCGAGTTCACTTTAGACTAAAGTAAATAGATGGATTCTGTGTACTTTATTGAGAAATTCAAAGGAAATTTATCTTTATAAATTAAGTGAATTTGTGGTTGAAGTAATGAGTAAAGGGGAGTTCTTTAGACAGTCATTAAGAATAACGGTAATGCAGGTATGTTAATTTCCCCATAATGGCTCCCCCCTCCAGAAGTTTTTTGGAGGAACCATGTGGACAAACTTTGTTCAATGAACTAACAAAGAACAATAGATTCTTCGAGGAATCGGGTTTGATAGGGCCCCTCCACAGTTGATTGATATTCTCACAGACTTATATATCCGTCATTTGTTGCTTTTAACTTCCGAGGCACAGACATTATCTCAATTATGTGGACGTGATGAGGTTCTAATTCAAGATATCACCCAAGCGTTGGTAAATGTTGGCATGTTACAACCGGCAAACTTACTTGATGCTTATGAACAGGAGTATGCAGAGGACCAGACAGCAAAATCATTTTTGAATTGGGTGGTAGGGCACGTTACAGAGAACCAGAGAATGGTTAGTAAACCTACGGTAATGAACACTGGAAGAAGTTCAAAAGTTGCTGGAACTGGAAATGATGATAATAAAAGTAGTAATGGTGCACATGGTGGCCCAAATACCATTGGGAATGACACACCACTGGACTTACAGAAACAGGAAGAGTTTACAGAGGAGGATTGGTTGACCTTCCATATGAAACATGGAGGTAAATTGCATAATGAAAAATTGTTTGACGTTACAGAACTTCGACCTTCATTGGCCGCCAAGAGTGATGTTGTTATCGTTGGACCCACACCGGATATATTACTTGATAAATTGCCTTCAAGTATCAAGAAGCAAAGTGAATTGATTGAAAAGGAGTTGTTTGAGCAACAGCCCTTCGAGGAGATAGACGAGGTGTATCATGGTCAACCTCAACACTTTGCAGCTGGATTTAACGACTCGTACTATTAAAAACGAGTCAAGCTAATGACATTAATGACTTATTTGAATACTCTTGTAGAACTACATGTCTTAATTCATCATAAATTATCGTTAATGTGAGAGATTATATGTGAGGGGTGCCCCTCTCCGACTTGCATCTCGTATACTAGATCTCCGTCTTTGAAACAGAACAATACAAAAATGTTGATATTAGTAAACGGAGAGCATTATGAGAGGAACGTATTGTGTGATATTAATTAATATATGTGTTTGTATGATGGGATGCCAGAAACCAAAGATAAATCAAACTGAAATCATAAAGAGATATAAAAAAAAAAAGAAGGAATACACACACACACCGAAAGAGATTTGACTTACCAACATTGGTAACCACCATCAACAATCAAATTCTCACCAGTGGTGTAAGAAGAAGCAGTCATAGATGCCAAGTATAAGATGGAACCGACAAACTCCTTTGGTTCAGCCATTCTATGCTGAGGGATCTTAGATTCCCAAGTGTTCTTGAGTTCAGTGTCTTGACCAATAACCTGTTTAGTTAATGGAGTGGCAATGTAACCCGGAGACAAACAATTGACTCTGATTCCATACTTGGCCCATTCACAAGCAAGTGACTTTGTCAAGTGAATGACACCAGCCTTAGACATGTTATAAGCCACTTGAGGCTGTGGGTCGTTAACGATAACACCCGACATTGAACCAATAAGGATCAATGAGCCAGGCTTACCAGCATCAGCCAAAGCCTTTGCAATGTATTTGGAGATGTAATAGGAACCCAATAAGTTCACGTTGACAAGGTCAGCAGCCTTTTGGTCAGGGTACTCGAGAGCTGGGATGTTTTGACAATAACCAGCTGTATGAATAAGCAAATCTGCTGGAGTACCATAGTGTTGGTTGATCTTAGAGACACAATCCTCAACGTTAACGGCATCACCAACGTTACAAGCCCAAGCCGAGACAGTTGGAACTGGCGAGATTCCTTGAGATGTTGCCCACTCGGTAAGCTCAGCACCAGCTGCCTCAACAACGGCTAAGTTCAAGTCAACGAGTGCAACGTTGGCACCTTGGGCGATGAGAGCCTTTGATAAGGTGAGAGAAAGGCCACCTGCACCACCGGTAAGAACAGCGGTACGGCCATCGAGTCTGAAAGATGGAACGATGTCTGCAATGGATTCGGTTGTTATGAGGGTCATTGTATATGTTTTTGTGTTTGATTTAGCAAAGTTTTGTGAAATGGAAAGAGAAGGAAAACAAAAACATTGGCGATGGCGGGCGCCTTTTCAATGTGAAATCCCAAGCCGGAGAATCGCTGGAATGGCCGGCCGGACTTTCTCCACGTCAGAAAAAGAAACGATCACACAGGCTTTTCGTGTTGACATTAAGCCGGGTGTTTCTATGGTTTACTTGTGCAATAATCTATAATTATAACATGGTATATTCGTCTTATACATAGTTAACATCTTTATATCAAATCTAATGAAGACTTAACAGTACAGCATGTTTCTTAGGTCAGAGGCGTCAGGAGAGGCATCGATATCGATGACCTTCCGATTGAGCAAAGCAAAAGAAAAAAAGGAAAAAAAAACATACACTGTGAGAGATCTGCGAAACGGCCCATTTTAGTAGGGTGCCAAATGGGGTAAAAAGGAAAGAGGAAATCTCAACCTGTGCTATATATAGAAAACCCTGCTTCCCCAGGATATATGGGTAGCCCACCCGTATCTCTGACACATGCGCGGCCCGGGGATGAGGGACTTTGACAGGTTGGAGGAAAGATCGGCAATCAAATCATACCAGGGTATCTTGGGGAAGATTTTGAGTGAATGTGTCTTTTACCAGTCATAAAACATTGGAATTTATTAGTTTTTTTACCCCCCCCAGTTTTTATTAGTATATAACGTAGTTGCTATTCTATCTCAAGCTCTCGCTTATGCCTACCCCTGAATCCCGTAACCGGGGGGTGCATATGCCTCGCATATTGATGATAGATGAAAGAAGTTAACATTCATACGGGTAATGTATAATAATGTCAGATGCAGAAGACATTAGATATATATTAATGCCAATCCCATGCAGATTTTGGGTCTGGTAATACTGCATCATTACATGGGAATGAAACCCTCGTAAGGTAGTTAATGTGCTGATAGAGAACAAAGTACATCTTTATATCTTCCCAATGAGCATCAAATCTTTCATTCTTCCAAGAGTCAGTGATACCTCTAAATTCAACCATATTTTTAGATTGAGGTAGACTAATTTGATTAATTGCAAATGCTAACCCTGAATGGGTATACATCTTAAAGGGTGGTAATTGTGGAACAAAATCAGAGGTTTGATAAACTCTCGCAAATGAACCATATGGTAAAGGAAATCCATCTTGAATTAAGTTGAAGTGAGATTTACTATTAAATAAATCATCAGTAAATTGATTCATCTCTTGGTTACCAACTCGTAGCTGTCCATATGATATAACTCTTGGTGAATACCCCAAATATTGGAATTCCAAACCTGCTAGATGTGTATATCCACCTCCCAGTGAATGTCCAGTAACAGTCAACTTATAATCCATATCCAAGTAAGCTTTCACAGCATCAAAGACTTGAGGAAAAAGTCTAGCATGTGATAGATATACACCATAGTGGACTTTGCAATTAAAACATAGAAGGGGTTGTTCATCAACCTTCTCAATGACACTATCGATTCTAGCAATAACTTCATTCATAACACTGACATTATCACCATTTGAAAAATTGATTCTTTGGTGAAATTCTTTATTTAACAATTCACTAACAGTCTTGCCATCTTTTCTCGTTGTCATAACTGGTAAATAAGTGCTCTGTAAAGCTGAGAAATCAGTAATCCAATCCCCAGGTGAACAGCTCCCTCTAAAAACTGCATAGACTTCTTTCCTCTCATTATTGATCGCAATAAACCCAGTACCACTCAATTCACCACTCCACCACTGTGGCCTAAATACCCGAACAATTTCAGTATGTTTATCTTCGAGGCAGAACTTCATCCGATGACATTGTTCACTGAGAAAACCAACGTCAAAGAAAGGATTAACCGTACAGTAACTAATCTTGGATAACTCTGCTGTTTCTAGTAATTGATCATACTGCACTTGAGATATTGTCTGTACAACACCCTCAACTGCATTTGCAGTGAATATGAAGAAATACAAAATTGAGTACAAGGTGAGTAGATAGCCATGCATATGTGGAGGCCTCTTGCGTTCTGCTTCGACGTAGGTCCTGGACACTGAGACACCCCTTCAAGAGTCACCACACAATACACAATTCAATGTGGATGTAGTGTCAGCTAACCATAAGCAGGATACAATTGATTACAACCTTTAATGTTAAAAATCTACAATGTCAGTCGAATGCTTTCACCGTACATCTTGAGCGGTTAAGTAATCGGATTTACTAAAGGTGGTTCAGAAAATTCAATACGTACACTTGCAACTACTACTTCAAGCAACACTTTATTATTTTAAGCTTATGTATGATATTGAAAATATTAAGAATTGTAGAACATGAATAGATTGGTATGATGGTAGTTTTGATAATAAACATGAATGCAAGTGGAACAACATCAGTAGCTTATACCATCTGATTTTAAGCATTGTTCTCGTTCAATAACAGAGAGACAAACTTCTTAGATAGATCTTCTCTTCTTTTAAAGAAAAGAAAAAATGAAGAGATAGGTATATCTTGATAGATAAAATAAGAGTAAATGGAAAGACAGGCCCTACAACAGACCTCAAGAGCAAAACCAAAAAAGGACGGAAAAAGAGAGTAAAAAAATCACAGGACGAAAACCAAAAAAAAAAAAATAGTGTCTAAAGCGTGATCATATCACAAATGACAAGAATTCGGTTGGATGGGTATGATGTTAAAGAAACAGAAAAAAATTACTGTGAAGATTCCCACCCCACCTATTAAACAGCGATGTAGTTCAAAATCTGATGACTGAGATTGTACAACTCAACTCTTGGGTCGTCGTTCATGTCGTCAGCTCTGTTATTTTGGGTAGCCAAAGCATTTTCATTTTTCAACTTGGTAATGGAGTTGATCAACTCAGTGTTGTCTCTGATCAATCCAGTAATCTGTGCATTGTTACACTCAAGCAATTGCAGAGTGGTCCAAAGAGCAATGTGTTCAAATGTTGGGTTTTCACTCTTCAAGAATCTCTCCAAGAATCCACGAACACCTTCATTTGGAGTATCCCAGTTGTTTATAATCTGTTTGTAGTCGGATAGTCTGGAACACAAGTTTGCCAAAGCCGCAGCCGCATTACCACAAACTTCACCATTCTGAGAGTATGTGAGTGGAATCAACACAGTGACCAAACCAAGTTCAAGCAGTTTAGCTCTCAGATCATCAGCCAAAGCCAAGATTGCAAAACAAGCCGAAATCTCGCTCTGAACTGTCAGAGGTGTGTTCAAAACCAAATCTTTCAATTTGACAACAGCGTCAGCTTCAAGCAATTCCAATCTGTTTCTCTCAGAAGAAGCGGCTAAGTTTCTTAAAGTAGAGACAGCATGACATTGAATCTCTTCAGAGTCATTGTAATCCAAGAGTGCAACAAGCGGCTTCAAAAATCCGGCATCGATGATCAGACCTTCATTCAATGGATGGATGGAGATGTTTCTTATACATGCAACGGCGGCAAGCACCAATGATTGATGAGTTGATTGAAGAAGCTTCACCAAGTGTGGTAATCCACCAGCTCTTACAATCTCCAATTGGTAACCAGCATCAGAAGCCAAATTTCTGAGTGCCAAAGTTGCCTGACATTGTACACGTGTAGTGGAGGAGTCCATTAGCTGAACAAGTTGTGTAACGAGACGTGGTTCGGTCTGTGAGAGTTTCTTTCTGTTTGATTCATCAACAGCAATGTTTGATAAGGCAGTTGTACAGTAGTATTGAACGTCTGGGTCCGAAGTTGAAAGAAGGGACACAAGTACTGGAACGGCACCGGCATTGACAAGCTCTTGTCTGTTTTCGTTTGAGTGTGTCATGTTAAGCAAAGCACCAGTGGCGTTTCTTTGAACACGGAGATCCTTAGATTTAGCCAATTTTGTTAATGGCACAAGAGCACCAGAGCGTGCAATCTTGGCTTTGTTATTATCTTGTGTAGCCAAGTTTGTGATACAGCCCACAGCGTTACACTGGACCTCGATATTGGTGGAGAGCATTTGACGAATGAGAGGCTCCAAGCCACCCATATCGACTATGAGGATCTTATTCTCAGTATTGACAGCAAGGTTGCCCAAGGCAGCACATGCAGCTCTTTGGACCTCCGAGTCAGAAGACTGGAGAAGGATAAGGATTGGTTCGAGTACTTCTCTGTCAACTGGTCTCACATCTTTTTCTGTAATCTCTGCAAATGCGAGTGCAGCGCTTCTTTGAAGGTCAATATTGTCGGAGTAAACAAGTGTACTTAATGCTCTCAATGGTCCATGAGAGAAGAAGTCTACATCTGATCTGTTCTCCAAGTACTGAAGTAAAGCAGAGATAGCATCACGCTCATTTTCGGCCAGAAGAGGTTGGTTCTCCGAGTTGTTTCCACGTCCTGTGCTATAGTTAGTACTTGTGCTGAAGCAGTTAGAGAAGGAAGTTACATACCGGATAGACAACTGCAACAGATACCCATTGTTTGTATGTTCTGAATGCGTGTTTTGATTAGGTGATAAGGGAATGTCTAGTCAGACGGCTGGGTGTGTTTGCGGGAAAATCAAGTCAACCTGTTCACAAGGTATCACCAATGCTGTGTATCCTAAGAGGAGAGAGTGCTGTGTTTGAACAGGCTCGGTTGTTAGTGAAAGATGATAAAAGGCGTTCCTGTGGAGGCTTTTATGTGTGGAGTGGCGGGAGCTAAGAGACAGAGAGGGAGGGGCAGTTTGCTGGCTCTCGAGGGCGGGACGCGTATTCAGGCGGTTACCGCTGTGTATCAACCGCGTTGTTTTTCAGGAATGAGGTGGTGAATATGGACGACAAAAAGAATTGAACGTCTTTTGGAGATAAGAAATGGCTCCTTTAAAGTCTCTTTGTATGTTAAAATAAGGTGCACCCCTTGCGAAATGTGCGTTTGTAAACAGCCATTTTCAGACCGCGGAGGAGTGAGAGAAAGGTGAGCCCCCGGTGGCTCAGATATTCGCGAAAAGATTGTGCATGCTCAATTATACGCGTAAACTGGTCTGAGGGGTACGCCCTTGTCCTTACCCATTGTCTTCGATAACACACTACAAAAGAATTCATTTATATAAAATCAAAATGCCAATAAACCTTTTTTTCTGTTAACTATTTTACACGATATTCTATACATAACAATTGTACAATTACTTGTCGGCAAGCTCAAATTGCACAACGAATTCACCATTGAACCAACTTCTGTCAAACTTACGCAAGTTACCCTTCTTGAAGAGTTTCTGTGGAAGACCAATATCAGCAAGATAGTGAGTCCATTCACCCTTTGTGACAAGTCCGTTTGAATATGCAAGCAACAATCCGTTCAATGGTAAACCCGTACTGACAATGAACTTGGCTTCCAATGAATTTCCATCAGCTGTAGCAATAAGTCCCGACCCAGCGTCAATACCTGCTGGAATATCCAAGGACAAAATAGCATTAACGCCACTTTTGATATTGACCCAAGAGATCAATGCACTTGCCTTTTCGAGTTCCTGACCCCACAAGTCACCGATGCTGGTGTCATAACCTTGTAATGCATCTACAATCAACTCCACCGGCGTTTCAATCGAACCAAGAACAGAAGTCAATTGCTTCATCTCGGATACACATTTACCACCACATAGTGTGAATAATTCCAATTGTTGAGCAACTATATCGTCAAACTCATCCGTCTTGCTATGATCGGTTAATGTAAATGCAATCGCTCTGATACCATGGTTGGCCAATTGTCGTCCTGTTGCCAATGCACGAGCTCCCGCACGGTTATTACCAACTAGTAAAAGAACCAATGGTGGTAAGTTGTGATTGCTTTGTGCCAATCTTGAAGAGCCTCCGAGCATCTTAACAACAAGAGATGCAATACCTCTAGAACAGTTCTCTGCAAGAATCTGTGGTGTAAGCTTGAAATTTTCAGTTGTGAGACGTTCGACCTCAAGAAGTTGTACTGGAGTTGCCAACGGTATTGGCTCACCAGCGGATGAGATCATATGTTGTGATTGAGATCTAGAAGATTCGACAGATGTTGATTTTCTGGATGCGGATGATGGGATTTTCTCTTGAACGACTGCAGCGAGCTTTTTGGATGCAATTTCGGTAGCTGATGGAGTTACAGAAATGGCCCTTTCAAGATCCTGAGAGTCCCAACCATCAGTTCTGTCACCCGAAAGAACGTTCTCATCATGCTCATATTTAGTCTTCTTTTTATTCAAACCAACAAGACGTTGTGATTCATCAACTGTATCTCTGACAATAAACTCTTCAAGGGCAGAGTTCTTATCGAACCGAGCAGTGTTTCCACCAAAGTCAAAGTCTGCAGCAGACTTGATCTCAGAGACATTCGAGTCACCCCAGGAAGGAAGGGATTGATCAACGTAGCCGTTGTTAGTGTTACGTTTGGAGGAGTTATTGTTCTTTTGCTTGGCGCTCTTTGGCTGAAGTGATGCTACACTTCCTCCAGGGGTTCCCGGTGTGGCAGGGGTATTAGCACTGTAGACAACAACATTACTGCTACCACCAGTGCCTTTACCTTTCTTACCCTTTTGATTCTTGAGGTCTCTTGGCAGGTCAACAACCTTCAAGTCACGAATCTCGTTGCCTGCAACACTGTGATGTGCCACCTTCCCGCCGTCAGCGAACTCCACAGCGTCCATGACAAGCACCTTGTCGCTAACGCCACTCACAGTGCCGAAAAGCGATCCACCGTTCTTAAGAACGAGCTTGACACGGAAACCTTGGACAGAAACCATTCTGTTTTCGTTTGGTGTGCTTGAACTTTGTAATGGAGTACAATGTTGAAACGCTCAACTTCTTAACCAGCCAGGAATTGTTATGAACGCGAGCGACTGCCATTTTATCGGGTCAGCAACACTAAGACTTTATAGTTTTCTGGTGAAGTCTAGACGTGTAGGTAAACAATACTTTTGTTTCAGAAGAGTTATACTCAAGCCAATTCCAGAAGATCATAATGTCAGAGAAGGAGAGCAAGACAATTATCACCGAGGTACCGTCTGGCACTCCAACAGAGATTTCAGAAAAGCCTTCAACTGGTGATCCCAAGTTCGATGCAGAGAATGCCAATTGGATATCTGCCCGTGCCAAAGTGGTAAGTTTAAAGACATTACTTATAGAAGCTGTTTTCCCAAACTAGTGAATACTAACATATATGCCTCATAGAATGAACAGCCCCGCGATGGTGCCTCTTGGGATGCTCTGGTGCTCATCACAGAGCACTTACTACAAAAATACACATCTCCGTCAGATACAGTGAAAAAGGTAATCACGGACACATTTGAGGAGGTGTTAACTCGTTTCCCACTTTTCCAAAGCTACTGGAAGAAATACACTGCTCTTCAATACCAGATGAATGGTCTTGATGCCTCTTTGAACACATTGTCGAAAGGTCTCGATGCGTTTCCAGCATCTCTCGATTTGTGGGTTGATTACATCACATTACTAGTTTCCAATGCCAGCGATAACATTGATAAAATAAGGACAGAATTTGAAGCAGCAGTTCGTTTCACTGGAAACCAGTTCCTTTCACACACTCTATGGGACAAATATATCGAATTTGAGAAATCACAGAATGAAGACAAAAAAGTGCTGTCGATCCTACTACGTGTAACAAAGATCCCGCTTCATCAGTACGCCAGATACTATCAAGACCTCATAACAGCAAAGGATGCCCTTCCTGCTGATGATATAATAGCAATGGATAATGACATTGCGAAACAGATCCCTGAGGAGGCGACTGAGGAACAAAAGAAACAGATCATCACAGCTCACATTACCGCGGTATGTACAAACACCTACAACTATGTCACTGAAATATGGCCATATGAGGGTCGCCTTACTGAATCGGTTGTATTTACACTAAGTCCTTTATCATCAGAAGTATCGGACTTCTGGATTTCATATCTCGATTTCCAAATGAACAAGTTCGACAAAGACCCATCCCAATTGAATAAACTCCAAACCATCTCACTCTTTGAGAGATCACTCATTGCCGCAGCTCTTGACCCAAAGTTCTGGAACAAATACCTCAAATGGGCTCTCAAACACTGCACAGATGACTTTGATTTGCTCAATGGTATTTATAACAGAGCTGTCAATCTATACGTCCCGTTGAGCGCTTATTCAATACGCTTGAACTATGCGCTGTTCTTGGAGATGCAAAAACAGGATTCCGACAAAATTCATGATTTATATCTCAACGTTATTAATTATGTGCCCGCTGAACCTAGGCCTGTGGTCCAGTATATCCAATTTGTATCACGCCAATACGAGAATTACAAACGTACAGCGGAATGGATTGACTCAATTGTGTCTGTTTACTTCAACACTAAGAAACCCGAGACTGAATTAGATTTGACGGCTAAACGACTTGCAGAAATGTTAAATGATAAGACAGCGGGTGTCTTGGTTGCAGAATTGATCAAGTTGAATTGGCATTACGGCAAGGACCACTTAAAGGTAAAGATGTCATTGAGTTTTTTCTCAAAGCAGGAATCACTTTATGGCTCTGTTCCATTCTGGTCTGTTGCATATCAGTATCAGAAAGCACATGGTGATTCAAGAGCTGTGGAGAAAGTGGTTAATTTCATTAGAAATACGTCTTCTCTCCCACTGTCGCTCATAAATTCGGTATTACTGGACTATGCTGATTACTTACAGCAGAACCCAAGCACCGATCCAGTTATGAATAATTACAAAGGGGTGCTTGAATTGGAGTACGATGTTGCCCATCCATTACATTATCGTACAACCACAGAGAAACAACTGAAGAGAGCCAGAGCTGAGAGTGGGCATGCAGCTGTGTATATCGAAAAGCCAACAATCACAAATTCTACTATCGACCGTCCTGCAAAGAGGCGCACGCCTGCTGCGCTTCCAACTTTCAAAAATGTTGAAAAGGCGTCCCTTCCAATTGAGTACACAGATAATGAATGAGCTAGCACTAAAGGCTAAAATCTATTTTACTATCCAAAAAGAGGAAAAAAAACCGTAGCAGTGTAATGGAGGAGCCACTAAGAGCCTGGAGAAAGCTGCTGATGCACTTTAGATTTCGCGGGGGCATACCAAAATTTTCTGCGATGAGCTCTCGAAACCAAAACAAAAGCTTTTAATCCCTTATCTCCCCTTTCTGGAACCTTTAACTCAACAGCTATGGGACAAGAGATGGGCAGAGACAGCGAAATAACACAGCCTTCGACCAAGAGGGACCGCTCGCCAAGTGCAGCAGATGCATCTGTCGCTAAGAAGCAGACAATCGAGACTCCTGCGACTGAGATCTCAACCGATGAGCTCACCGAGACCAAAGATATCACTCCATGTCAACAGAAACCACATATTCAAGACAAAAAGGAAAAGAAGAAGAAACGTAAATACAAGAACAAGGATGTTGACCCAACTTCACCAGCTGGTGTATTGCAGTTTGAGATTGACGACATCCTTGAAAAGCATAACCTCCAACGCGAGGATATCATTAATGACATTAATTCTCTTTTAAACTCAGACGAACTTGCTTCACAGTACCATCGTGAGGTTGAAAACGTTGAGATCATTGCCTTGACATCTAACGGTGAAGGTCTTGGGCTTATCGCCAACCCGGTCGAGACCACACACAAGCAGGTTGTTGTTGTTCCATTCTCCATCCCAGGTGATATTTGTACTATCAGGGTGTTCAAGACCCATCCTACATATGTTGAATCTGATTTGTTGAAAATAAGTACTCCGTCATTTGAGAGGGACAACTCGTTGATCCGTTGCCGCTACTTTGGCAAATGCTCTGGCTGTCAGTATCAGGAGCTCCCATATGCTACTCAGCTCGAGTATAAGCGTCGTACTGTTCAAAACGCTTACGAGCATTTGGCACCAGAATTGATCAAAGAAGGAAAAGTTCCAGAGGTTGGTGAAACAATGGCATCTCCAAAACAGTATGGTTATAGAACAAAGCTCACTCCGCATTTTGATATCCCAAAGAAGAAAAACCTTACGTATAGACCATCTTTTGGATTTGGTGCAAAGGGAAAGTCCAGTTGGAGAACCACTGAAGGTGGTGACCAATCAACAGTCGACATTGAGGAATGCATTATTGGAACACAGATTATCAACATTGGAATGGAGAATGAGAGACGTACATTTGAGAAGGAATGGACTAAATACAAGAGAACCGCTACCATTCTTTTGAGGGAACACACCAGAGTTACAAAGAAAAATGGTGACACCCTTGAATTCAAAAATGAGCAGGAAGGCTCCAAGGACGAGGAGGGTAATATCAGTGTGATTGTTGAGACTGCACAGGATGAAGATGTGCTCGTGAAATCATGCGTCACCAACACTAGACAGATTGTTACAGAATACATCAACGGTTTCACGTTTGAGTTCTGTGCTGGTGAATTCTTCCAAAACAACAACTCGATTCTCCCCCTTGTTACCGAATACGTTTGTTCGAACCTCCAGATTCCTAGAAAACCAGAAGACCCACTCTATTTGGTGGACGCATACTGTGGTTCCGGTTTGTTCAGTATCACCGCATCCAAGGGCGTTGACAGAGTCGTTGGTGTTGATGTCAGCAAGGAATCAATTAGATTTGCTACAAAGAACGCTGAACGTAACGGTGTGAAGAATGCCACTTTCATCGATGGTAAGGCTGAGAAGATCTTTGCCTCAATTGACACACCGTGTGATTTGACATCAGTTATCATCGATCCTTCTAGGAAGGGATGTGATGAGGTCTTCTTGAACCAGCTTTCGGATTATAGACCAGCCCGTGTCGTTTATGTTTCATGTAATGTTCATTCGCAGGCTAGAGATATCCAATGGTTCCTCAACCATACTGAAAATGGTAAAGACTACAAAATTGAGAGCGTCAGAGGTTTCGACTTCTTCCCACAGACCCATCATGTGGAGAGTGTTGCTGTGCTTACTAGAGTCTGAACAATGGTAACCGTCTAAAATGAGGCGACACGGTGAACAAACAATTATAAGTATGTCAATAGAACATTCATATTTAATGAATAACATAGTAATCCCATAGAATCTAAAACTCCGGTACCTAGTTAGATAGATCTCGGTAGTTGGCCCCTTATCCATACATATTGCCCTAATCAAAATCACGTGTTACAGATTAGGGCTAGATGAGGGCTGCGTAACGCGCTTGCGCGAAAAGAGCGAAAATAGCAGAAAACATCCGTACACCTCTACAAATTTTTCACCAGTCACACCCGAGCGCGCTCCCGTGAGGGTCGCGACAGGAAAAAGCTTGAAACTTGTTCAACATCACTAACAGTGAAGGCATTGGAAGGGAGTTCTACTATATCAACACATATATCAACCGCCAAAATGGAAAACGATAAGGGTCAGCTCGTAAGTGGAAAGTGAAAGAGCATCAAATCACGGTTTCATACGTATCACTGGAGGGTTTGGGCCTATAATAGACATATCACAAATTTCGATGAAAAGTATCACGAGAAAGACAAACAAAAGGCCGGAAGCACAGCACATACAACTCACAATCAAACATCACGACTGAAAAATCAGCTTAAGATATTGTGCTTTGTTCATAGGTCGACGTTTAAAGCGAAGAGTGTGAACCCAGGTCAATTTGGTTTTGTCCTCTTCGACTGCGGTCAAAATATCTCTAAGCATACTGGGCCACAAACAAAACAGACATGATTACTATATCCCAAACCACATAACTCCAGTGACCTATTATTCTGTGAATGCTCCAACATTTTGTGAATGCAGTTTTACTAACAAATATCCTTAGGTTGAATTGTACGTTCCAAGAAAGTGTTCTGCTACCAGCAGAATCATCAAGGCTAAGGACCACGCTTCCGTCCAGTTGAACATTGTCAACGTTGACGAGGAGGGTCGTCTTATTCCAAACGACTTCACCACCTACGCTCTTTGCGGTTACGTCAGATCCCGTGGTGAGGCTGATGACTCCTTGAACAGATTGGCTCAGAGAGACGGTTTGTTGAAGAACGTCTGGTCTTACTCCCGTTAAGGTGGTGATAAGGACAGGCTCATTTGGTATAACATAATGATGCATTGGGTTTTGTTTATTTCATTGCTATAATCTGAAAACTTTTGTAAATTAACTTGAAGGTATGCGTAGAGAGTCGATCGCCACGCATATTGACTGTAGTAGTGGGCATATTCGGATGAGTGGACAAGCTATTGCTTCCCTCGGTCTAAAACATCAACTCTTTCGAAGGGACAAAAACATAGAACTCTCATTTCTTAGTGTTGTGAGGTTGTCCTGCTTTGATGTAATCGGAGTTCAGGCGATCTGCTGATGGTC
Source organism: Petasospora bimundalis (assembly GCA_030569745.1). Lineage (NCBI taxonomy): Eukaryota > Fungi > Ascomycota > Saccharomycetes > Phaffomycetales > Wickerhamomycetaceae > Petasospora > Petasospora bimundalis. The sequence goes on from JAJMLR010000025.1 coordinate 130,932, forward strand.
CCAGTTTGGGGGAGGGCGAGACTTGCAGCGAGACAATGGATTCCCCCAGACTACTGTAGTAGGGGAGTCACGCTAACCGAAAGACTTATTGATGATATTCAGAAACAACCCGAGTGAGAATGAAGGCATGCAGAGTCGATATTGGTCATTTCTGAGGCTAATTATAGAGATCTAATAGGGCACAAATATTCCCCGTTTGGGTGATGCCTCGCTCCCTTTTCCCCAACGCATGTGGCCCCCACAGCTGACGGCTCCCAACTGATGCAGCCGTCTTGTTTGTGTTTACCCCTTAGAACACCGTAGAGCTCTTCCTTCCAACAACATTGGTACTAGAAGAGAGTTATCGATAGCATTGACGAGTAATTATACTGGAACGATGGCAAAGGCATTCGTTACACTTCTATACTCTGCCTCGTATCTCCCTGGTGCGTTGGTGCTTGGTCGTACCCTTAGACAGCTTGGTATCCCACAGGATGTACAACTGACGGTGCTCCTTGCTTCTCACCTGACGACATTCGAACAACGACTCTTGGAGGTGAGTCTTTCCTGAAATTACTTTCAATTAGAATATTACTAACATTCAATGACTTATTAGGAAGTGTATGACACGGTAATCGAAACCACACTTATTCATGCGCAGAATACTCCGCAGTTAGCACTTCTCGGTCGGCCCGAGTTGAAACCAACTTTCTCAAAAGCCCAATTGTTTGCACTAACACAGTTTGAGAAGGTTGTGTATTTGGATTGTGATACATTGCCTTTGCAGAACCTCGATCAACTCTTTGAGTTGGATCTTCGTGGGGACCAGATCGCAGCAGCACCCGATTCTGGCTGGCCAGATATCTTTAACTCGGGTCTCTTGGTACTAAAACCCGACATGGATGTGTATTCGGAATTGCTCCAGAAAACGGAACAGGACTCTTGCTCTTTTGATGGTGCCGATCAAGGGTTGCTTAACCAATTCTTCAATGTTGGTAGAACTGACGGGTGGGTCCGATTACCATTCCTTTACAATGTCACCCCTTCCGGTCAATATCAATACCAGCCTGCATATAATTTTTTTGCTGAAGAAGTGAAGGTGGTCCACTACATTGGTGCTTCTAAGCCATGGACAGTCCCATCTGAACGAGGTGCAATGAGGGATAAATGGTGGGATAAGTTTGTTGAGTTTTACGGCGAAGACACGGACATTAAGAAGACAATTCATGGAATCGAGCCAAGGTATTATCAGTCAGTCCCTTCAACAGTTGAAGAGGAAGTAATTGATGCTTTCCCAGTAGAGAACATCTCGGGTCAGGATCCCGTTGAAAAGGATGATGAATTTTGCCCAGAGAGCTCGTATAATGGTGAACTGAACGACCAAAGTGTTCTCTTAGACCCAAAGTCATATCAACAATTTGAAACAGTGCAAGGAGAAAATAAGTGGAATCCAGCATATGAAGGACCTCCAAAAAACGGTTTACCAGAAGCTCCTAATTTCCCGTCTAATTTGCATTATAACAACCAGTGGGATGACCAGATTGCAAATGATACAGACGATTATAACAACGGGTATCAAGATGGAGAGCAAGAAGTGGATGATGCATTGGAGGAGATTGCACTTGAAGAGGAATATTCAGCTCCTGAGCCTGAATGGGTTGCACCAGCTGTGTTCCCTTGGGAGTATGAAAACCGTCGAACTATACCGGAACGAAGTTTTGATAATGCTGGGGAGTTTACCTTTGATAATCCTTGGGAAAATTTACCAATGATTCAAAGAATTAAGGATTTAAAGATCTCAGAAGAAAGAAAGAAAGTGGAAATGGCGAATATTGAAGTCGAGAGAGATGAAGATGAAATGAATCGATTGAAAGAGATTGAAGATCGATATACAGGATCGATCGAGGATCAGGAACAGGAAGATGACGTCATTGACACGTTTGAAGAGGAAGAGGAAGCTATCATTAAGATCGATGGTTCCGATGGTGAAGATGAACTACATAACAACTTTCCAAATACTGTAGTCCTTCAAGATGCGATGGATTTGATTGAAGAGATTGCATGATGAGCATAAGACAAGATAGCAGAGGGTGCATACCCAACAACTTTTGATTACCCCCCGATATAACAATTAATATTGACAATATGGCACTAAGCCCTAGCTAACTAAGATATTTAAACATAACACTTTGCTAATAAATGATGATTAAGAAATAACCAAACCGCAATTAATGAAGATCAAGAGAGATCCGAAGAAAGAGAGAGAGAGAGAAAGACACAGAGACAATGGGCTCGGGAGCTCGAGGCACGTGACTGCTGACACAAGCGCGCATCTCGCAAATTCGCGAATTTAAAAAATTTTCAGTTTGCTGGGCCGGCGTGGGACTTTGAATTTTTGATGTTCTCTCTCTCTTCCTTCACAAAAGTTGTCTGTTTAAAGAGGCTACACACCTAAAAGACATTATGGCTGACGGTATTACTGAGATCGACTCCAACTTGATTGAGTCCAACTACGACAATGTCGTTTACTCCTTCGATGACCTCAACTTGAAGAAGGAGATTTTGAGAGGTAAGTGTCAACTATAAAAAAAAAAGAGGTCAAAGGCACGCACGTAATGTGAAGTTTTAGCAAGGGAAAATCACGGGGCAGACAATGGGGTATTAGTATGACGAGAAGTTAGTGACTTTATACTTATCACACGCCTACGATTATATCCTATATCGACCAAGATCATGGCTATTACCGCTGGTTGGTGCAACACCTCGTGTTACCCCTTGATGCGCTAAACTCTATGATATCACATGCTCTTGATCCTTTACTGATCCCTAGTGGAACCGAATACTAACATACTACTTTAGGTATTTACGCTTACGGTTACGAGGCCCCATCCTCCATTCAGCAGCGTGCTATCTTGCCAATCATTGAGGCTCGTGACGTTCTTGCCCAGGCCCAGTCCGGTACTGGTAAGACTGCCACTTTCACCATCTCTGCCCTCCAGAGAATTGATGAGAACCTCAAGGCTACCCAGGCTTTGATCTTGGCCCCAACCAGAGAGTTGGCTTTGCAGATCCAGAAGGTCGTTTTGGCCATTGGTATGCACTTGAACATCTCTGTTCACGCTTCCATTGGTGGTACTTCTATCCAGGAGGACATTGAGGGTTTGAAGAAGGGTGCTCAGGTTGTCGTTGGTACTCCAGGTCGTGTTTTCGACATGATTGAGCGTCGTTTCTTCAAGACCGACAACGTTAAGATGTTCATCATGGATGAGGCCGATGAGATGTTGTCTTCCGGTTTCAAGGAGCAGATTTACAACATTTTCACATTGTTGCCAGAATCCACCCAGGTTGTTCTTTTGTCCGCCACCATGCCACAGGATGTCTTGGAGGTCACCACCATGTTCATGAGAAACCCAGTTAGAATCTTGGTTAAGAAGGACGAGTTGACCCTTGAAGGTATCAAGCAGTACTTCGTTAACGTCGAGGAGGAGGCTTACAAGTACGACTGTCTTTCTGACTTGTACGACTCTATCTCTGTCACCCAGGCTGTTATCTTCTGTAACACCAGACGTAAAGTCGAGTACTTGACCGAGCAGTTGACTGCTAACCAGTTCACTGTCTCTGCCATCCACTCCGACTTGACCCAGCAGGAGAGAGACACCATCATGAAGGAGTTCAGAACCGGTTCTTCCAGAATTTTGATCTCCACTGACTTGCTTGCTCGTGGTATCGATGTCCAGCAGGTTTCCCTTGTTATCAACTACGACTTGCCATCTAACAAGGAGAACTACATCCACAGAATTGGTAGAGGTGGTCGTTTCGGTAGAAAGGGTGTTGCCATCAACTTTGTCACCCGTTTGGATGTCGGTATGATGAGAGAGATCGAGAAGTTCTACTCTACTCAGATCGAGGAGTTGCCAGAGAACGTTGCTGACATCTTTGCCTAATTGATGTATGTTTATGAAAGCTTTTGTTCACTAATTCCATTATCCCAAATTTTGTTACGAAAACTAATTGAAGTTGTAGGATGATATAGGGGAGGGGGAAAATTCATCGAACCAATTATACTTGGTTCAACTTATTCTTTTTAAAATCGTTCTGTTTCTCTATTTTTCTTTTTTTTTGTGCTTCTATGCATCCTTTTAGTTCATATTAAATTTACACTGAATTTTATAAGCCCGGCACGCGTAGGTCATTAATATGAACGTGTATTTTATATGAGGTTTGCTTCATTCGTCATGACCAATCTTCTCAAGCTTTCCTTGTGTCTTACTTTCTCCATCAACACCGACGATAAGCACCTTGTCGATAACGGTATTCTCATCTTCATCTTCTCCATCGAAGAACAAGTCCAATGCTGTAACTTTCTGGAAACGGACATATTTGAGCTTAATTTCACACCATCCATTCTCATCCCATTCGGAGATCTCTTCCTCGTGGAGACCGGAAGTACCTGTGGCATCCTCAAAGGAAATAATAGATGATCTATTGATCCACATCTTCACCGTCTGTGGCTTTTGCGAATCAGGGTGACCTTTGGCCTTCACTAAGATTGAAGAGATCTTACAAACGTTGGTGAACGGGATATGGAAAAGCACTTGAGAATCAGCATCACTCATGACTGTTCCATCATTTGAAGAATCCAATCTTATCAAGTTTTTCACATCATCATTCTCTTTGAAAGGTAATGAATTTAGAGATTCAAAATCGTTGAAAAACACCTTCTTGTTCAAGACTTTGAAACCTTTACCAATGTACTTAGAAACCTCCCCATTTGAAACTGCAATAGAAGATCCTGAAGATACTTCACTAGATTCACCACCAGCACGACGCTTTCCCTGTGGAGCCATTTGACTAAGGTCCTTCACTTTTGCAAAGACCTGCTCCACATTAGCACCACGGACTCTTTCAACCTCTTCACCCTTGTGAACCACCACAAATGTAGGCACAGCAGTGATATGGTACTTCGAAGCTACTGCCTTTTGAGAGTCAAGGTCCACCTTAACTATCTCCACGTTTGGGTATGAGGCATAAAGCTGCTCCACCACGGGGGCGATGGCCTGGCATGGGCCGCACCAGGACGCAGTGAAGTAGAGAATCAACGCATCACACTGGGATGTATACTCATCCAGCTCGCTCTTACTGGCCAGGTATGGAATTGCCATTGTACTCAATTGCCGATAGCTCCGTTAGTTGTTGTTCTTTATCAAAAGTCGAGATGGGTGAGTGAATCTTCATAGATGGAAGGGTTCGCGAACTGATGACTGCCTTCTCTCTCTCTCTTATTCTCTCTTTCTACATATATTCTCTATTAATTGATTGGAGTACGTCTATTTAATCGTTGTGGAATCAGTTCATTCTCTTGCTCAATAGCAAAATGATCAGACAATCTCAGTATCAAGAGTATTATAGAACTTTTGTAGCTTTTGTATGAACTCCGGATCTGTCAACTCCACGTTCTGATGGGTACCAGGTATACTTCCTTGAATTTCAAATCCATTCTCCGAAGCATTGATAGCAACAAATTGTAGATCACCATCGAGATTATCATTAGTATTATCACCTCTTTGTAAGAAATCACCAAGCCTTATAGCCTCGCTCTCCATATCAGCAAATCTATCTACCAATGTACATCTATCTGTTACAAGATCCAGGATTTTAGACATTTGTTCAAGCTTTGTCAATGTACAAATTGTCTCTTTGACATTAACAATATCACCACAAAGGAATCCTGTAATGTATACCATCTCACTTTGGAACATGTAGAACATTTGAATTGTAGTTGGTTTACCATGTCTTTTCGATTTATACGAGTCATTAATATCTGGCAATTCCACTTTTGTCTCTTCTCCATCCACTATAACACCATATTTCTTTATCAAATGTCTCAAGATTGGAAGTTTTTGACCTTTAGTGAATTCTACACGGAATCCAACATCTCCCATGATTTTTGGTTCTTTCCCCTGTTCAGTTTCTTCATAAAAACTTCTTTGTAGTTCATCTCCATTCATGGTATATACCGGAGTGGATAATCTGTCATCTGATTGAAGATAAATCTTAAACAATCCATCAATTTCAAATGCAAATTCATCAGCAGGATTTATAACAACTTTCCCAGGGAAATTCTTTGTTAAATATTGAGCAATTTCACTTTCAAATTCAAAACAATCAACTTTCAAAAGTCCCTGTTCAACAACAGAGTGTTGATCAATAGCAGCCAATCTTTCCAAACACAAATCAAATTTACGAAGATCAGGATACATTGTTAATGAATTTTTCAAGACACTTTCACCAGTTACACTATTAGAATCTTGGAAACTGGCTTCATTGTTAGCTAAGATCAACTTAACCGTGTGAAGATGGAATCGTGTCTGCCCGTTACTTTGTGTTGGTCTCTCTTCAAAATCAATATCCATAACCAAAATCTGTCCTGCAATGGATATACGTGTTAGGTTATTCTCAATACGTTCTCTAAACGTCTCGAACTTGTAAATGGACGCTAGTCGAAGTAGATTCTCCACCGTCGGGGAGCCCGGTGACATCTTCAGCACATGTGTGATCTGTGCAAGGGCAACTTGAAATGAGTCTGACATTATAAGAGAAAAAAAGGACCTGATTGGACTCTCTTAGTCCCCCACCACTTCACTGTTGATGTTGTGTTGGGCCCTTCATGTTAAAGGATTCGCGAATATTTGTAGAAATGTCACAGGGGCAATTGTCACGCTCTCCACACAGCAGCAATGAATTGAAGTGTGTGTGTTAACAATAAGAAAAGGGCCAATGGGAGGAATACTTAAGAATAAGCAAGAAACAGAAGGTGCTACTGTGTCACAAAGTACCAAAGAGTTTAGAGAGCAAGTTCTCAAGAACACGAAGTTGAATGCTTTGTTAAAGGACTTTAAACCGGAATTCTTCAATGAAAAGGGAGAAGTTGATATGAGTAAATTAGAAAGTTTAACAGAAGAAGATAGAGAGAAATTGAAATGGAATACGAAGAACTTGTCAGATAATGCTGAGATTCAACAGAAAATCATTGCCAATATGGAAACATCTATTGATGAACCAAAGACACCTTTCCAACATGCTGCTGAGTTAAATGAATATTATCAACCGGATGAAGAGGATGACCTTAATGGATTCTCCTTAGGTGAACCGGAATTCAAGGTTGATGATTTGGATGCAGACAAAGAACAAGTACAAGATGATGAGGAAGAAGAAGAAGAAGAAGAAGAAGAAGAAGAAGAACAACCCAAGAAGAAGATGACGTTTGATGAGTTAAGAAAGATGCACTATCATCATGAAGTTCCAAAATACCATCCAGAAGATCAGGATGATGAAGATGACGAAGAATGATTTCATAACTGTTAAAAAGCTTTGGAGAAACATCACAAACTACAAAGGTGAGTTTTAAAAGAAGGGAAAAATATTATATTCATAATCATTAAGTCATCGTAGAGTCATGTGTTGTATGTTTTGTTTGATATTTGTTTAAAATGGAATATTGAACAAGTGCAGGTTTATCAATGGTCCCGGTCTCTGGGTTCTTTCATGAAAAACCAGTGGACTAAGAAGTTAATAACAATATCATCTGTATGGTATTGCAAATCGTTATTACTCTGCTTGCGAGGGAACTCGTGGAAGAAATGTCTCCTTGAAGGGTCGTGATCAATCCTTTCTCTCTCGAGAATGCGTTCCTTATCCAAGTACCGGGATCCAAACTCCGAAAAGACAAGCTTTGAACGCTTTGCAACAATGTCGAGTCCTTCAATGAGTTCTTTATCGTTGTATTTCTCAAGCCGCGTATCGATAACAAAGTCTTGGAATGTCATATTGTAGTGAGACTTCACTTGATCTATATTCTCTCAAAGGGGTGTCGATGGTTCAAACAGTGAAGCGGAGGGGGTCTTTGGTGCTCCGGAGATTGAACGAAGACGTAGAGAGAGCCGGTACGGGAAGAGGAAGGAGTTCTGGAACCAGTTATTTCGGTCTGTTAAAAATGTAAAGAGTACCAAAAACAAAATATGGGGAAGCTGTCTATGTGTCACAAGTAGTGGAAAACAAAAACACCGGCATTTGGCGACACCCTGGACTTATATGTGCGTGGGTAATGTGAGTGACCCCCGGGGCCTTTTTTCGATGCGCGGCATCTCCGAGCTCGGTCATGCGCCCTCCGCCCACCGCGCCGGTACGGTTTTTTTGTGGCACTTTTTTGTGGTTTTCCAGAGGGCTCCGGGGCCCCCCATCTTAATATGGCTTTCACCTCTTATCTCTACAAATAGCAGTGTAATCTACTCTGCAACGAATATTGAAAACTAACATCCCCATCCAAAATAAACTCTTATATAACCAAAAGAAAATAACCCTCATATAACGTTGTAACCAACATCAACCAGCTCGCCCATTCGTACCTTCCCAGTCTCATGAGACTCTGGGGAAAGTGCATCAATATTTACACTTTCTCTCAAGAAATCAACAATGGTGATATCATCATCATCAAACTCGTCATCCTCCTTCTCTGTATCCGTAATAACACATAGATCATCACTAGCGCTGTCATAAGACAGTGAAAGTCTCTCCAACTCTGTAGACACCTCATTCTTATCCCCACATCTTGGCATCAACGGCCGTGACACTATATCCAAATCAATAAGTGGTAATGGCAATGCACTATGTCTTCGTGTTTCTGATATGAAAACTTTCCGGTGTCGTGGTGTAGAAGGTATAGTTGTAGAGTTCTTGGCTTCGAATTTCACATGACAACCACTAACTGAAGATGCACAAGCACTCTCAGAACTGAATGAAACACTTATTGGCGACTGTGGTGGAGCTTGTGTGGTGAAAATGGAATCATTTGAAGAAAAACTTAAAGGTGTAGAGCGTCTATGGGTAAACGTTCCTCGTCTTTGTGGAGGTGAAGTTGGAACTAAATCAGTGTTGAAATATGATTCAGATGATCCTCTTGGTGTACTTGGTACAACAGTAAAAGGTGAAGGATTTGTTGAAGGTGAAAAAGATGAAGTAGCTTCTGACTTTGTTGAAGAGAAATCCCCTTTGGGGAATCGATAGTTCGATAGTTCAGTATATGTCTGTTGCTGTTCATTTAACGAGAACTTGTGTCCACGACAAGCACGTCTCGCAGAGTGGACACCAGTCTCGAGTTTTCCAGCACTAATGTCCTTAGGGGACAATGAGACAATGTGCTTGTCTTCATCAATCGTCATCAATCTGGAAAGCAATGTGTATGAATATCCCCTTGTATCAACAACCAGACCCTCTTGTGGATTTTCTGATCGGTATTGGTTTAAGTGTAGCCCTTCACTCCTCTTTCGCAGCTGAAGGCTTCTATTGCAGATCTGTACTAAAGTCGGTACGAGGTGCAGCTTGTATTTTTTTTTTTACTGAATAATCGTGCGGCGTCTTGAAACCTATATATATAAGTCTACCCCTCTCAACATCCCTTTATGCACTACGAGACGTCCCAGGTACAGATTATTTGACTTACGTTTTTGTACCTCATAGGTGTCAAAGCTTCTAATAGGGCTTTATTTAAGGTTTCTTGCATTATTTTTCTTTTGTTGTTTTTGACTTTCTGTTATCTGCAAATGGTACTGTAGCAAACGATCGGTCTTGCATATTCCTTGTTGTTTGATTCATCCCCTCCCTCGTAGAGGCCGATATCAAAGATGACAAAAACCAAAAAGAAAGCTCTATGCACTGATGCCAAAATTTGGCAGGTAGAGAAGCCTACAGACGTCATCAATAATCCACAGGAAACACATTTGTTTCATTCGCAATACATTACTAAGATAGATAACGATATTGAAAGTAGAATATAAGCAAACTTTTCACCCTCAAATGGACGATTATGGTTGCCAAAGCGGCACTGTGGCCCTTGACCGAAAACAGATCAAACTTTCTTCCCCTTTCGGCACAACCTTGTCTAACAGCAGCTTTCAACTCCCAAGCTTCGAACAGCCTATTACAGTATTTGTTGTTTACCTTAATTTTTAGAGTTTAGTTAAATCACATGTTGAGCTATAAGGTTCTCCTGCGCCAGTAAAAGCTTGTTTTAAAGCAAATCTTACAGACTGCCTTTCATCCTTTCCTCATCGTGTGACACGCAAAGCCCGCTCAGCTTAATAAACATTGTGCCGAGGATCCATTTCCACTGGATTCAGACCCTTGCATAGTAGGCTAATAAAGTCTTCTGCTGAGAGCAGTCTATTAGACATTAAAACTCCCTATGATGTTTCCGATCCCTTTCGAGCTCATTTCATGAATCGAAGGCCCAAATTTGTTTTCCAAAGACCGAAACAACACTCTCATCACCAAGTTCTAATGTTTCACTGGCATGACTTGTTGAGTTTAGGAACTTGATAATTATCTAAGCGATAATATAGCACCACCTACAGTGTGCTCATCTCGCGCCCCTTCCAGTTAGCGCATCTTTACGAGCACAAACTGGCACCACTGTGCGTTCGTGTCAGCAAACTATGTCCCCAACCCATTGATCTACCATGCACTCGAGCCCCAAATACTTCGAGTATGTCTCTCACTTAATTCAACATCTTCTAACTTCTTTGTTGGGTCTCTTTCCATCAATCCGTGGAGATTTGGGTCCATTTCATTTGATAGGTCTTGAGTAGGGGTAGTACTGGCTGGAACTGGTCTATCTATCAGCATATTTTTTGAAAGTTGAAAGCAGCTCCATAGTGTTGCTATCGGTAAATAAACCGCCTATTGATTTCTATTTGCTTCTGCGTGCCGAAGCGTTAAGCAGTTGGTGACAATTCATACCGAGGGGGATTTCTTCCTGTCACTGGAGATAACCGCTTTCCATATCAAAGATATAAACACCTGGTAGCTAAAACTCGGTTAAATCCGAGCCAAGCTTTGTAGTGAGATGACTTCAGGGATCAAACTGAGATTTTATTTTGACACTTGCGTCACGAGACATGAAACTATGAAACGTGGTTCACTCAAAAGTGCTGAAAACGGGACGCACTCGGCAGCTGATAAACACTAACCTTTGAGTCAGGTATTTGTTCAGAATGACTTCTTTTTGCATTGTGAGAACGTATTGTAGTATAATAAGATCAAGGGTCCCTATTACGGAGAAGGACAAATCAGCACGGAACTGCAGCTTTATTACATCTGATTCCATCCTCCCTCACCCCGTCGCTTCAGACAAAGGATTTAAAATTATATAAGCAGCAGGTTAAGAGAACTATTCTTCAGTGTGTTTTGAAAAGTTGCAAACCTTGTTGCGTTCGGTGTCAATATCAATGTACTTCAGTCTATCTCTTGGATCTTGCCTTTGGCTAAAGGTGATGACTTTGAGTCTAGGCCACGGAGAAGCCTGTGAGTCGAATCAAGCAAACCTGCAGCGAACAATTCAATAAAGTTTTGTAAACAAGCACTTATTGATTTGCTTGTTTTCTTCTGTCTTTCTTGTGGGTAGAGTCGTCGAAGGATACCGCACCTCAATATAAGTAGGAAACATTCTCAGCTTGATATCAACAACTGCCAACGGTCCTAATTAAAATTAAAAGTCGTCCAGCAAAATTATAGCACATCACCATTTTATTTCTGCTGCAGATGGTTTCAAAAGGTACCTACTAACTTTTAGTAAAGAAGCCACTATGTAAGATGCCATTCAAAAAGCAATATAGTATTCTGTGTTTCTTCGCTCTGCAGTCAGATGAAGAAGTAATACGCTTTTCGATCTTATTATCATATCGTTTTACGAACCTTCTGACAAACAAACTTTGATCAAAATTAAATTTGTACAATTAGGATTAATGCGGGATAATGCTGATGAAGCTTAGAAATGAGATTCAACTTTGCATATAGATAACCCTAAATCCAATGACGACTTAATTGCTAGTTCAACTGAGGAGGCATTGCATGGAGATTACCGGAAGAACTAAGAACTACTGGATTTTACCCCGTTCATAACCGAGTAGCTTGGTTATAACTAATGTCTGTGATGACTATCGTTTGTAGCTTGCGCTTTGTCGTCGGATACTACATCTAGCATAAAAGCATCACTAAGAAACGACTATCTGTGTTTCCATATTAGGACTTCCAAAGAGTTGTTACAAGACTGATTTTTGAGGAGTGGTAGGACCAATTAATGATAGAAATAGTCAGCTGCAATCTCTCACTCACCACTTGGTTCAAAATCTACGTGTGCCCTCTAAATCGATGAGCCGTCGGTGATTATCGGTTTCCGATTACCGTCGCGCGGGCTGCATGTCATTATTGACACTTTGCACTAACTTCTGATTGATTGATTATGCTTCGTAAATTCACAGTTCTCCATAACAAAATAGATCATGACTGCAATATTGCAAATTATGATGATTTGACCTTTAGCTGCAGCACTCTACATCCATGCCGATGCTAGATTCTAGACGTTCGTATCAAACTTACTATATTAATATGGAAAACCACATTGAGCGTTCAGAAAACCCCTGAAGCGGCCATCGATTTATATTCATGGATTTTTGAAAATATCAGTAATCTGCAGGAGTTGACACGACTCTGATAGACCTAGAATAATGCATGCTGTTAGTGGTCGAGTCACAGGTTCTAGTTTAGCCGACGAGAGAAGGCAACAGACACCGTAGGTAATGAATAAACCTACACAGCAGCATACATGCATCTGATAAGGACCAGTCTACAGCTTAAATTTACAATAAGCAATGCGTAAGTAATATTGCACCCGTTAATTATGAATAAGTGGAATGTCAAACCCCAAAAGGCCGAACCATCCAAATTAAGATCGGTTAAAATGATCTCCTAAATATACAAATGAAACACTTCTATAGTAGAAACACCTTAAAATGGTTTGACGTAGCTTTTTCTCACCATGTCCAATGTAAAACAACAAAAACTCTCGATAGCTGTAGCTCTCTAACTCTCTTTCTGTTCGTCAAATATATTTTAAAATAACCGTAAAACAACCAAATACCTGTAATATGTAAATGAATCAAAGTGACGAACAATATATAAAAAAACAGTCCAAGTAAGAGCTGAACCAAAAGACTCAATGTAAAAATATGACAGGAAAAAAAATAATGGTGAAAAATCGTCGTTGCCGACCTCAAAGCCCTTCTAGCTGTATGTGTATATGCCTTTAGATGTCTATAGCCCAGAACATCAATGAAAAACTTTTAAGATACCCAACGAAAATGCAAACATGTGAGAAAACTTCATAATCAATAACAGGAACGCTTGTGTAAGTGATAAAATCAGGAAAAGCAAAAGATAGAGAAAAAATGTGACAAAAAGTAAAAAAAATCAAAGACAGCTCAAAGCGTCCATAAATTACCACCAAGTGGCAGAAGAAGACTGGTTACCGTATCCGGAACCAGAAGACTGGTAGGAGGAGAAAGCACCACCGTTACCAGAGGAGCGACTGTTACCGTAACCACCGAAGGAAGGAGCTGGAGCAGAACCAGCGTTACCATAGCCAAAGGACTGGTTAGGGTTGTAACCTGGCTGACGACGGAAATCTCTTGTGTTGTTGTTACGACCACCACGACCACCACGGCCACCACGACCAGATGAGAACTCTCTGGAGATAGTGGTCAAGAAGGCTGGAACCTCCTGGTTGGCCTCAGTCAAAATATCAATCAATTCCTTAACGACGTTCTTGTTACCTCTGTTGAAGAAAGCTGTGGCGACACCGGTGTTACCAGCACGACCAGTACGACCAATTCTGTGAACGTAGTCGTCAATGTCGGATGGCAAGTCGTAGTTGATAACGTGAGTAACGTTTGGAATATCCAAACCTCTAGCAGCGACAGCGGTGGCAACCAAAATTGGAGCCTTACCAGATCTGAAGTACTCCAAAGCACGTTCACGCTCAGACTGAGTACGGTCACCGTGAATAGAGGTGGCTGGGAAGTTTTGGTGGATCAAGAAGTCGGAGAGGGCATCGGCCAATCTCTTGGTCTCGACGAAGATCAAGGTCAAACCGTTCTCATCAGCAGACAAGATGTCCAACAAAACGGACTTCTTCTCATCCTCTTCAACGTAGAGGACCTTTTGGGTAATGTTCTCAGATGTGGAACCGACCTTACCGACGGACAAGAAGATGTAGTCCTTCAAGAAGTCACGGGCCAACATCTGGATGTCAGTTGGGAAAGTGGCAGAGAACATGAGAGTCTGACGCTCTTCAACTGGTGGCATGTCACATCCTTGAACAATGTGTCTGATCTGTGGCTCGAAACCCATATCGAGCATTCTGTCGGCCTCATCAAGAACCAAGTACTTGATGTTCTTCAAGGAGATTCTACCACGCTCGAGCAAGTCGTTCAAACGACCTGGGGTGGCGACCAAGAGGTCACAACCACGCTCAATCTCTCTAAGCTGAGAACCAATGTCAGCACCACCGTAGACAACACAAGGTCTAACCCAAGATCTGTAAGTGAACTTCTTAGCCTCATCGTAAATCTGGGAGACCAACTCTCTGGTTGGAGCCAAGACAAGGGCAGTTGGGTAAGCTTTTCTTCTGGAGAATTGAGTAGTAGCCTCTGGAATCTGGGATGGACCGTTGATGAAGGACTGGGAAAGGATTGGGAACAAGAAACCACCAGTCTTACCGGAACCGGTCTGGGCACAGGCCATCAAGTCACGACCAGCAGCAACAATTGGGACAGAGTACTTCTGGACTGGGGTTGGCTTGGTGAAACGGGCCAAGTGGATGTTTTCAAGCAAAAGCTCCTCCAATGGTGGGGAGGTGAAGGTGGTGATTGGCTCTGGAACGTTGTCACCAGAGGCTTCGACTGGGATGTCATCGTAGTTGTCAAAGTTGATACCGGAGGACTGGAACTGTGGATCGTCAGCCTCACCGAACAACTCCTTTTCTTGAGCTGGGTTCTTTGGAGCTGGGACATGCTTACCATCGACAAATCTGCCTTGGTCTCTAGCACCACCCCAGGAGCGGCCGCCACCCTGACGGTTACCACCGCCGTAGCCGAAGCCACCACGTCTGTCACCGCCTCTGCGGTTACCGTAGGAGTTGTTACCGTAGCTGCCTCTGGATTCGCCACCGAAGTTACCTCTAGAGTTGTAAGAGGAACCACCGTTACTGTTGAAGTCCTCCTGTGGGCGCGATCTGGCGTGTGGTGGAACGTAGCCGCGACGGCCGTTCTGGGCAGCCGGTGGGGCACCGTTGATGTTCAATTTCTGAAGGTCGTTTTCAAGGTTTGCCATTCTTTGAATAGTTGATTCCTCTTTAAAAAGTCTATGTAGGAGGTGATGAGAAGGCGAGAGGGCTTTCTTTTATTAGCAGACCTTCGCGAAACCGCCTCCCACTGCTCCTTCACTCGCTGAAGAGTGCGCGCACCGATAAAAATTTTTCCCTTTCTTTTGCGCGCGTTCCTTTTTTACGCCAATCTCTCCATTTGTGGTAACCTTAGAAAAGAAACGCGAAATGTGCCCGTGCCAAGAAGCGCCAAAAGAACAATACACCGAGTTCGCGGAAGATTCCCGCATCGAGACAATTTGCACTTTCCGGTTTTGTGTCATTTTCACATGACAATGCATTTGCCTGCGAGCCCCTTGAATCACCAGGGGTGATTATCTTTATCTGATCTGATAGTTCAGTCTAGACCATGCACACCCGCCGTTGAATAGCTCTATCCGTAAAAATGATCTCGGTTGTCTAATGAAATGTTGACAATCCGGTAACAACATTATAGTTTGTATTTAATTATTCCTGTACCTTAGAGTGAAAAGCCGACACGGATATCTATATAAACATTGAAAGACATGCGCATCTGTGTACTAGGACTGTAGTTCCGCTAAACTGCATTGTATATTGGCACCTAACCGTACGTCTAAAAATCGTAAGCTACTAATGTTTTTTTGAATATGGTTTGATGTCATAATCTCACAGAATAGTATGATATTGTCCAACATAAGCAGTATATAAGTGCGCACGGAGTCATGTGTTAAGGACTCAATTTTCGAGATCGCCTACAAAGCTCTCAGATTAACAGCCGGTCCCATTACCAGTTTGAGGAGATACTGACTTCTAATTCTGGCTTTTTGTTCATGAGGTCACGTTGAACAGAAAATACCGGAGATAGAATATTAATTTTCTGTTGCAGACCATATATATTGTGTCTGCCCCAATTTTGATCTCAATATTAGTTTGACTTTACTCATTCAGTAATCTATATTAGAACATGTCGGATATTACCAAATACAAGGAAAACATTGAACTCGGAGAATTAGTAAAAAAGGATTCACCCCTCAACACGGAGCAGGAGGCTACGGCCTCTACATCATCTTCCCAATTGAAAGTATCAGAGTCGCCTTCTGAGCGAGGTAGTGATCTGGACTCTCCTTCTAAGGAACCCACATTCTCAAAAGGCTGGAGCAAGATATTTGACCAGTTTAGGAGAGGTCTCCCGGATGTTCCAGATACTGAAGCTCAAGAGAAAGGGCCAAAAGGCAAAATGAAAACCCGTCATGTGGCCCTCATCGCCATGGGAAGCGGTTTGGGTACCGGCTTGCTCGTCGGAAACGGTCAGGCCCTGGCCGTTGGAGGTCCAGCTGGTCTTCTTATTTCTTATGCCATTGTGGGATTAATGTTGTTTTTTACAATGGGTGCTGCTGGTGAGCTGGCTGTGTCATACTCCTCGATGACAGGTGGCTTTAACGCGTATGCTGCTAAGTTAGTGGATCCTTCGCTCAGTTTCGCCGTTGCCTGGTCATACTGCATTAATTGGATGACTGTTCTCCCACTTGAAATGGTTACCGCTACCATTACTGTCAAGTATTGGAATACATCAATCAATCCTGATGTATTTGTTGTTATCTTTTTAATCTTTGTCTACGCCACTAACTTCTTTGGAGCTAGGGGATATGCAGAGGTAGAGTTTTTCTTAAACTTGGCAAAGGTTACCATGATTGTGGTTTTCATGATATGTGGTATTATAAACGACACAGGGAATCTAGGTAGAGGAGAGTATATTGGTTTTAAGTACTTTCAAGACCCTGGTGCCTTTGCAAATGGCTTTAAAGGTGTGTGTGGTGTATTTGTCACTTCTGCCTTCTCGCTTGGAGGTACAGAATTCATGGCTTTGACAGCGGCAGATCAGGCTCAGCCGAGAAGGGCTATTCCTAGAGCCATGAAGCAAGTGTTTTACAGACTTCTGATCTTTTACTTTGGCTCCATTCTTATAGTTGGTATGGTTGTTCCATTTAATTCTCCACTGCTTATGGGGTCAGGCTCCAACAACGGTGCCCCAGCTTCTCCATACGTTATCGGAGTAATTCAAGTTGCAGGCGCTCTTGCTCATTACATCAATGCTGTCATACTCTTGGCATTGCTCTCTGTCTCAAATTCTGCACTTTACTCATCTTCGAGGACTCTGCTTTCTCTTTCCCAGCAAGGATTTGCCCCAAAGTGCTTTGACTATGTTGATCGTAAGGGAAGACCCATTAGAGCGATGGGTGTTTCCGTGTTAGTGTCACTCTTTAGTTTCATCGCAGCCTATAAAAATCAAGAGGTGGTTTTTATCTGGCTTCTTTCCCTGTCTGGTCTTGCAGTCCTGTTTACTTGGGCTACAATCACAATCTCCCATATAAGATTCAGAGATGCACTTAAGGCGCAAGGACAGACGCTGAGCACCCTTGGCTTCGTTTGTCGTACTGGAAAATGGGGTAGTTGGTTTGCATTAATTGTCATTATCTTGATCTTCATTGCTCAGTTTTGGATCTCATTGTGGCCAATCGGCTCTAACGGAACCGTCAATATTGTAAACTTCTTCCAAAATTACTTGGGTATGGTTACCTTTCTGCTATTGTATCTTGGTCACAGACTGGTTACCAAAAATTGGAGGTTCATAATCCCCTCTACTGATGTAGACCTCGAAACGGACCGTCATATATTCTCCTCAGATGTAATGGCACAAGAGGAAGATGAGGATCAAGAGGCCCTGAAGGAAATGCAATGGTACAAGAAAGTGGGAAGATTCTTCTGTTAGATATAACTGTTCCAAATTCTGGTTAAAGATTCATGGATGGGGCTCCTTTTGTTTATTAGCTCCTACAATAAAACTAAAACTGTAATGCCTCTTGTAGAAATTAATGGGTCCAGATTACTTATGCTGTCTGTCTAACGTCAATGTCGAGAGATCAATGCCATCAAATCTGGCGATTGCACCAACTCTTGGCCCAAGCATTGGGGTATTACTCTCTGTTTTGATAGGTGGAGGGGTATCAATTCCTTGGCCTGGTGGAGGGACAAAGAACGTCGATAGATCTGTATCATCGATATCAGCTGGACTGTCATTTCCTACTTCTTCTAGATCCTCACTTGGGTCTTCAAAGTCTTCTTCCGAATCAGCAAAGTTGAACTTTGGCTTGCTCAACTGGTTCTTCTCGTAGTTCTTTTTGTTCTTTTCAGAAAGGAAATGAACAAACGATTTTTGTTGCTCTCTTATATTCCAGTTAAGCGTACGTGATACACTTTCAAAGTACTCTGTTGGGGAAGACATCACTGTAGGGAACGAAAAGGGACTAGCAGAAATGGTGATATAGTCACCTTTTTGTAGTTCTACCCTAGAACGTCCATCGAACGCTGCCCAAGCAGTTGAACGACTTCGTTTGGGGACTTTGACTTTGAGAACCATACTATCTGGTAGTAAAATAGGTCTAAATGAAAGAGTGTGAGGACAGATTGGAGTCACTGAGATGACATTAACAGCTGGATGTACGAGGGAACCACCAGCACTGAGAGAATAAGCAGTTGAACCGGTCGGTGTTGCTAATATCAAGCCGTCTGCTTGAGCCACAGTTAGTAATGATCCATCTCCATATAATTCAAGCATTGAAACAAAAGGGGATGGGCCACGATCTATCGTGAGTTCGTTCAATGCCTGCTGTTCACATACTAATGAGCCATCAGCCCTATGGACCCGACATGATAGACGCATTCTTAAGTTCGTTCTAACACCTTTCTCCATAACAACTGCGAGCGATTCTCTGAAATCCTCAAATTGGAAAGTGGTAAGAAATCCCAATGACCCAAGGGAAAAGGACATTACTGGTGGGACAGACCTCTGAAATAAAGAGGAGACATAGAGAACTGTACCGTCTCCTCCGAGTGTGATGATAAGATCGATGATTGATGATCGTTCTCTAACAAAGGACCTGTCCCAATATTTTAAGTAGTGTGAGGTCTTTGGTAACTCCTTGATAAGACCTTCTCCATTAAACCTCACAGATTTCTCCAAGTGGTGATCAACGTAGACCGTTAAGTCCTTGTACCGTGTGAGGAGCCACTCCGTGATTTCTCTTGTGAGGTAAACGAGAGAGTTATCACGCGCCTTTGTGACAATCATGATATGTTTAGCGTCAAGCTTCACTGTAGTCTTGGATAAGTTCTTCGAAAGCATTCTAACACCATGTGCGGTTTCAGCCAATTTAGCGTGTGATTTGGATGTCTTGAGGTTATCTGATGAGTTCGACAAGCGTCTGAACATCTTAACTGCATCATCCTCGGAGTTTTTTGACCTATGTGACTTCGCACGTAGAGCAGGAGAACTGGTATCTCTGGAACTGGGTCCGCTTGATTTTGTAGCGACCCTTGGATGTGTTGTTGAACTCATGGCTTTTATTATGAAATAAAGGGTGTGTGAGATCTGGCACTGATGAGATAGACTCGACGCAGCACTTTGAGTGAGGGGAAGGGGGACGTGAGAAATTAACTGGACTGACTATCAAACGCAGATGTCTGTATCTCTGTGCTTTGTCCTTATCGGCTCCTATAAGCAGCGCTTCTGGTTGTCCAATTCCCAGTTCTCTTGAACCTTTTGGTGGAGTAATTGTTTACGTTCAGCCATTTGCCGCCCGCACTATAGTTTTCCGTGCTGATGTACGCGCCCCGGATTTGTCATTGACACACACCCGAAAACTACAATTAGTTTCTAGAAAAAAAAAAACTGTCTCATATATATTAGCTAAATAATCACTCGGTGATTTGGGTGACACGACACTTCCAGTTAGTCTTGTCCAACAATGGAAGAGAAGCACCGAGACACCAACCGAGTTCGTTGCCGGCAATCTTTTTAGCTGTTCTAAGTTCCCTGTGCAATGGGATGTCATAACCAGTGTGTAAAAGTGCAACTTGGAAAGACAAATCCAAACACCACTGTGGCTCGTCTTTCAATTCTTTGATTGAACCATCAACTGCAGAGAGGGAATCGGTCCAAGTGGACTCACCATTACAAACAACCTTGGCCAAGTCTGTCAACTCGCCAACGGTGAAAGAGGATGGCATACCCAATGGGTTAGTTCTGTCGTAGAAGTAGGAGAAGACGTACAAGTCACTTGTCTCTCTGAAAGCCTTGATCAAAGATGGCTGGTGAACACCGTTGAAGGAACAAGGGGCAACAGTACACTCAGCATCCTTCTTAAGGATGGCCTCAGCGAGGAATCTACACTGAGCACCAGAGGCAACTTCGGCACCCTTGAAGTTGATGGTGTATTTGTCACCGTTGTCGAGCTTGACCTCCTCACCCTTAACGGACATTCCTGGTGGGATACATGGGGACACCAAGTCACCGGTGGTGGCAGATTTCTCCAACTTACCATCCTTGATGGCAGCCTCAACCAACAATGAGTTGACTTTGTTTCTACCAGCCATCAAACCGTAACCCAAGTGGGAGAATTGATACAATTCAAAGTCTCTGTTACCGAAGGAGATCTCATATTTGTGCTCTCCTTCAACCATCTTTTCACCATTCTGGAACTCTGGCTCAAAGACAATCTGTGTAGAACCACCACCAAGATCAAAGACAGCGGCAGTTGGGAACTTGTCAGCAGAGCCAATGTTACCAAGCAAGTAGTTGGCAGTGATCCAAGCGTAGACACCTTCATCATCACCGGACATGATAGAGATACCATCACCCTCGACAACAGCGAATGGGTAATCTTTCTCCAAATGGTCTCTGACGGCCTTCAAAATGTTCTTAGACTTCTCTTCACCAAGAAGACGCAAACCAGCGGTGGCCTTGACAGCGACTGGAGTACAGCCTCTAGACTTAGCTGGAACGGTATCCATGGCAATCTTGAGCAATGGGTCCAAAGAAGCAGCAGCACCAGTAGTATCAGTGTCGAAGGATGAGAGACCTGGCTTAAGCATCTCAAAAGTCTCCTTGATCAACTTTGGTGGAGAGTAACAGGTGTCAAATTCGTAAACGTGAACACGGGAACCAGTAGAACCGGCATCAACCATGACAACGTACTCAGAGTCTTTCTTGCAGTCAGCAACGGATTTAGCACCGGAGTTACCCTTGTTACTCTCGACGCTGTCTTCGTCAACCTTAGACTTATCAGGGACACCAGCGTAAGCCTTTGTGTCATCCTTAATAGCATTGAATTCACCTTTACCAGAAGACTTGTCACCAAAGGAGGAAGCACTGTCAGGTTTTGGTGCCTGTTTGATAGGTGTACTCATGTCAGCTGCCTTTGGGTTCTCTTGAGAGGTCTTCTCTGTGTCTTTTGTTGTATCATCGGCATATTGCGGAGATGTACCAGGATCAGCATTTGGAAGAGCTTCCTTTGGCTTGGATGCAACAGTATCATCAGCATATTGTGGAGAGGTACTAACATCCTTTGGTGGGTACACTGGCTCATTCTCACCTGCAGGGAAATCGCTATCGGTTGAAGTGAAATCCAAAGTGGACTTGGCCTTCTCAAGGGAGGAGGACACGTCTGGTGGAGAGGTAATCAGGAACATGGTGATTGCAAATAGCACCAAAGAGGCGATCACAAAGCGTGAGTTACGCAAAGTGGGAGAAAGTGTGATAGCCATCTTTCACAACAAATACTCCTTAATGTTTTTGATCAGATTTGAACAAACATTAACTGGGATCAAAAGAAAGTGCACCAGGTTGAAATTTTAACTCGTTGACCTTGACGCGTCTGAGTGTGGCGCGTACCGCATCTGCAAAAGCGCGAAAAATGTACGTATCTTTTGAAGATGTTTCTTTTTCTTGGGTTAATTTTGTAGATGAGTTAAGGCTGACAGTTTGGTTGTTCCTGAAACATCAATCTCAAATCGAATCAATTTAAGGATGTCTAAAGGGAGAGTTGGAGATGTTCTAGTGAAACTTCAATCGCAACAAGAGAACAAAGGGTATATTGACTACAACGCAACGCAACGTCCAAGAGCAGTACAACGGGTACAGACGCTACGAGAAGCAGAACAATGGAGGAAACAGGTATTACAAGAGATTAGTCAAAAGCTTTTGAAGATCAATGATGAGAAACTCTCTGATTATCAGATTCGAGACTTGAATGATGAACTGAATAAATTAATGAGGGAGAAACTTGCATGGGAATATCATATAAAGTCACTTGGTGGACCTGATTATATTAAGAGTGATTTGGGTAAAGTCAGTGGTGGCGTTGTTATTAGAGGTTATCGTTATTTTGGTCGTGCTAAAAATTTACCTGGTGTTAAAGAGATTTTGAAAAAACAAGAAGATGATAAGAATGAAGGTAAAAAAAAGAAAGAGCAGAACAGATCTCAACAAGAGAAGTTGAAAGCTTTGGAATCAAGAGTTGGTGTCTCTTATTATGGATACTCTGATGAAATTGCACAATTGGACAATCAGGATGTTAAAAGCAGAGTTGAAGCTGAAGCCCATGAATTGCTTGGTGATTTGATTGATTTTGATTGTAATTCCATACAAACACAACCGAGGATGCTACAGGATGATTTGCTTAAATTCGAAAGGTTAGCTACGAAGAAAAGAACTAAGATGATGATGCAACAAAAGTCAGATGATATCAAAGTGATGTTAATTGATGATAAAGAGCCACCAAGTCTGCAGGATGTTGAGTCTTATTTGGTTGAGAGAAGAAAGCGTCAACTTGAAGAGAAGTTCAAAATCTAAAATGAGGTCCCCTTTTAATAATTTAATGAATGCAATGATGATGAAAAAAATAAACAATTAAATATTTCTACAATTAATGATGTAATGCTAAGATGACTTAAATAACATGATAAAAAGAAAAAAACATGGATATATACACAAGTTGTATTAAACTTTTTATGATTTGTGTGTGGGAATGTATAGACTTCATCACCAAATAACAGATAGACCTTTTAGCTCTATAATTTTAAAAAGCTTCTGAAATTTGGGAATGGGAAAATATTGTGTGATAAGTTAAGTGTCATTGTAAAGCCTTCAAAAAACTCTCGTCGTTATTCATAATGATAATGTTTTTCGTTTACTTACAGGCGCTAACCAAGTAAGTGACCAAGTCGTTTCTGTCCTTCTCCTTCTTCAAACCACCGAAGGCCATCTTGGTACCTGGAATGTACTTCTTTGGGTTCTCCAAGTAGTCGGACATGGTCTGCTCATCCCACATAACAGCCTTCTTGATGTTGGCATCAGTGTAAGAGTAACCAGCAGCCTGACCAGAAACACGGCCAAAGACACCAGAAAGGTTTGGACCAACCTTGTGTGGACCACCCTGCTCAACAGTGTGACATTGAAGACATCTAGTCTTGAAAAGAGTAGCACCCTTCTTCTCGGAACCCTTCTTGTATGGAGCTGGCATTATGATTATTTAATTGATGAAGTTGTTAGAACGGGTTCTAAGGCACGTAAATAACGATGAGAGCGACTTGAGCCGTTTAAATAGAAATTTGCAGCTGACGTGAATGGCTGGAAAAATAGAAACCAGTCTGCGCCCCGGGGATTATGAATTCGGCGGCTGTGATTGGCCCCGGAAAACCGAAACAAGCATTACGGTTCGGCCACTGTATGGGATTCTACTGCAGCATCGCGGTCCAGGGGCCGTAAAGCTTATCATTATGGCCCATTTTTAATAGATCTCAATCTTTATGGGCATATTATATGGAATAAATATGTTTCATCATGAACATTTATTTGGAAAATTATCAATACACTTTCTAAAAACTCGATAACCCTTCTGCTCGCTAAGTACGATATCTCCGGAGGCATCGCTCCCCTGTGGTACGCGCACGAAACAATAGCGTCTCTCGAGTTCTGATGGACGTGTCGAGGAAAGGGCTCGGGCTTTGGCACACAGATTTAACAGTGGTTCAGTTGACGTATTTTATGTATGGTGGTTGTCAATATCAAAATTCTTTTTTCTCCACTTCTATTCACATATCAATGGGTATTTCTTATCGATAATATGTGGTTGGTCCGACTATACTAACTGTGCCCCCCCCACGCTACTTCTCGATGACTTTGTAATGACGTCGTGTCAAATAGAATAAATTGTTTCCTGATTCTAGGCCGAATAATCCTAGATACCTATTAATGGAACTACAAGGCCTTTCCTTAAGTGTCACAGCCTTGAGGGTCTCCTGATTTCATAGTCCGTTCATCCCGGCCAGAACCTGCCAGTTCTTCAGGCTTCGATTGCCCTCCTAGCTCATCGGGTGCGGTAGGTGCACTACTAGGGTGCATCTCAAGAACATTTTCTAAACGCAACGAGCAGATTTATAGTGAACATCTGTAGTTGAATACTTCCAAGACAAAACTGAAGATATGGCTTTAGGAAAATGCTCAATATGCAAACAGGAGCAGTCAAAATATAAGTGTCCAAAATGTACTGTACAATATTGTTCACTCAAATGTTTTAAATCTCCTGAACATGTACATATAGACAAACAACCAGAAGAAGAGAAAGTAGAACCGGTAATACATTCACCACCACAAATCGAAGCAAAGGAAAATAACCAGTTCAAGACTGTATTTGAAGATGAACAGATCAAATACCTGTTATCGTTCCCTGCACTAAAGATTCATCTCTACTCTATATATGAGATCCTGACTAACATGACTTTAACACCACAAAAGAGAATGGAAATGGCTGATGCAAAGCTCAACAGTTTAAGAATAGCCGGAGTTGAAGAGAACCAATTAGTGGAAGAATTTTGTGAACGAGTCTCTGAGCTATTAGTCTAAGGCTTAAATGGAGTTGGAGTGTAAAAAATATATCATTTATAGAGCTGTATATGACTTTTCACAAGGCGAGCTTTGGTCTGATCATACCAGTATGACCCTTTACCTTGATTCTGAAAAGGGAACCACCGAGATCCTCAGGGTTCAAACCTAACTTGTCAGGTTCATCCAAGTGCAGGTTTGCAGAAGTGATGAACAGTTCATCCATATCTTTACCACCAAAGGAACAAGCTGAGATTCTTGCAGCTGGGAAGTTAAACTTCTCCACCAATTTACCTTCTGGATCGAAATGGGCCACAGTATGAGTGCTCCAAACAGCAGTGAAAAGATGGCCATCTTCAGTCAAAGCATGTCCATCTGGTTCTGGTGATTCCAATTCTGGATAAGCCTCTGGTATTTTAATGAATGGTCTCTTATTCTTCAACTCTCCATTTTCGTAATCATATTTGTAAATGGTCAAATCCAATGAAGACGTATAAGTAACAGTCTTACCATCTTTGGACCAATTGATACCATTAGAAATCAAAACATTAGGAATTGCAACGGTAATCTCATCAGTCTTGGTGTCGATTCTAAACAATTTACCTTCCTCAATAGGGCCATATTCAAAAGATCCCATACAACCTTGGAAGATATATCTACCGGATGGATCAGCATTACCATCATTGGATCTTAACTTCTCTCCATCTGGGTACAACCATTTGTATTCGAATTTACCAGTTGTGAAATCATAAGCACCAATTCCGCTCTTACCACCCAAATAAACAACGTCATCATTTTTAGTGAGATAGATGACACCAATGAATTCGCCTTCTAGGTGGATTTCTTCATGACTGTCTTCAATGGCTGCTTTTTCTTCTTCTGTATATTCATCAGCAGATGTCAATGGCAAAACAACACGGTGTAAGCGTCCGCCGATGATATCAACCCATAACAAAGTATGGTTAGATGGATTGTATGTTGGTCCTTCCGACAAACGACCGTTGTAACTTAAGAATGGTTTGGTTGACATTTGCCTTTGTTTATTGTTTTCAATTGTAAAGAAGTACAAGGGTGAATACTCGGGAGCGCTATATTTTTCCGGTGTGTCACTGGGTATATATGTAAGTGCGGTGCTCAAAGAGATCAATGTTCCGGATGCGGCGCGGGGTGGCCGATATAATCTCGGCTGTTTCTCTATGTTGTAATTGGTTTATTATTTCGGATTTTTATAGAATAACATTAACATAGATACACTGAAAAGACTATAATGACTTAAAATACCGAATATGTTAAATGACTAAGCATCTCCAAAGAAAATTAAAATTTTTGCCTATATATTCGTTCACACCGAGAATTTGGCCGGCACTGCTCAATCATGCGCACCTCCATGTGTAATTTTCTGGGGGGCGCTGACGTCCGTGGTGTCCGGATGTTTAGGGCCGTGAGAGTAAATTGTCTTTAAATAGTTATTTTAATTAATATTTTGTATGATTTATAAGCCTAGTAAGACTTTTAGTAGGTAGATTAATCATCTTACCTAGTTAATTATTCTTATTTCTTAATTTTTTCTTTCAAAATTTTGGAGATTTCAGCTTTTGTGCGAGTCTTATTATCAATTTTAGCTTTGATCCTGTCGAAGATCTCCACGTTTGAAAAAAATTAACATTGGAATATTAAGTTTTAAAGGTCATTCTTAGGTATATAGATGTTGAAAGAGTAGAAAAATTAATAAATTAAACAAACTTTATTAACAATTTTCAGTTTAATTCAAATTTAAACTACTTTTAAGCTCTCAGACAAACCAGTGCCACATAACCATATTACTACCATTTACAACCCAACTAACTTTCAAAATCGTGTTTTATCTTATGTTAAAGGTACCATTAAGGTTAGTCACACCATATATAGTTGTTGCTAGACATCTTATATAATTTTAGACTGTACTACTGAGTTAATGAGTTATAGAATACTACAGGGCAAAAAACTACATTTGCCAATGCACATCAATTTTCGTATTCGGGATTGTACATACAAGTTACTCCGGATTACATGGAAAAAAGCTGGCTGCCTGTGCAATGTCCATATATTACACAGCCGTACTCTTACCGATCTTCCTTGTTTTTTTTTTTTTTTTTTTTTTTTTTTTTTTTTTTTTTTCCTTTAATCCTTCCAATAGAACAGAGTGTTAAATGGGGTTCGCCTCACAGCCACACAGTTATTAGAAGTTGAGAGCACTTAATAGCTATCGGCGAGAAGGAGGAGCGGGGGCTGTCTGTTCTAAATTATCGAACTACAAGCTTTCGTAAAAGTGGATGATCATTTGATCACTGAGCCGAAATATAGTTTTATAGGGGGTGCTTTCTGTAAGTAGACGATTATTATTAAGCCTCAAAGTGAGCTTTACAGAAGTTTCTCAAAAAGTTCTCAGAGCTGAGAAATACAGTAAAGGCCGGAACGATATGTAGCGCGTAAGAGGGTTGGCAAGATACTCTCAACATCGGAGTCCATAGCAATAGCAATCTATCTATAGAGTAGAGTAAAAAATAAACTGACCATAGTCAAACAAGAGGGGTGTTCCTTTGAAGGGGGGGGACATAAAGTGAGCCGGGAGCCTATTATCGAGACGAATCTGTCGGTGAATGCTCGACGGGAGGCAAGGGATCCACGGGTATTGATCGAATGGGAAACGGGAAACTATTCCATAAGAGTATCCGACGAGTTCCGGAGTTAGACGTAGTTAGGTACCATCGGGTTCGATATAACCAATAAGAACCAAAGTAGAGCTTTGGTCAGGGTATATTTTAGTTGCTGTCTCCTGAGGTACGTCTTAGAGCAAGATCTCCAAAGTAAAGGTCAATGTCATTGAAGATGCAGGGTAAAAAAAAAAAGAGGTATTTTGATTAGCATTTTACTCTTTTAGATTTACATTCCATGATAAATCCGCTATAATTGGTTGCTCAATAATAATCAAACTGTAACCGAAAAGGACTGGCTTAGTCTCCAGTTGCTTAGACCAACCCCCCCTCCCTTGGCCGGCCAAAACAGCTTGTATATGTCTATCACTGCAGTGTGCGTACACAGCGCGGATGACGAAACCCAAGGATAATTACGCTCCGGTTGGATCAGAATGTTGTAACATGGCTGATCTCTAGTAAGGCTGCAACTTGTATAATTCCCAAGACTTTTTTTTTTTTAAACTTGCTTCAAAGTGCTTTATTATTAACATGTACTTATGTGTCTGTGGGAGCAGAAAGACAGAGTGTCAGAAACCCAACCTACATAGTTATAGTAACCAAAACAAAACCAGTCTAGAACTATGATTTCAAGTCTATATACTTCCATTAAATAGATCTTAAACACAAATGCTATATGAATTATACAATTCCCTACTTGGAGTTTAGAAAAGTTACATTTCTCCGTGGGCTTTCCCTGTTTTCTTTTTTTTTTTTTTTTAAAATTAATCTACTTTTTTTTTTTTCTCCCTTTGCTTTAACGGTGGGATGGTCGCTCTTGCAGGCGGGAAGTTTTTGAATGCTGTTTCCCCTTCTATGAGTTTGCCCCTTAAAGTCTCTAAAAGTCTCTCAATAATTAGATCTATCTAAGATCATATTATTGTCCTCCCCCCCTAAATAGAAAAGGGATGACTGGGATGACCAAGAAATGTAGCAAGCATATTCCTATCCCCGAAGTCGTCTTATTAAACGTGGTATGAAATCACAAGGCAGGGGCCGTATAGTTGTATGATCATAGGTGTCCCTCAGCTTATTTGTGGTGGGATTAGTCTCTTCGGCCACCGGGAAGAAGGGTCTGGAATTTGCACCGCTCCTGTTTGCAAAGCTTTTTTAGTCTCTCTCTCGGAAGGCTGGGGGGTCTGGGCTGAGCTGAAACTCTATATATGTTCTTTTGGGGGGTAAGACCCAACCTATATTTAATTTTGGTTAAGTCTTGTGACAGAGGGAGCAGTAAATCAAGATCAAATGTAATAACAAGATTTTTAATCAGTAAATCCTACTACTCATCATCTTACTACACTTGTAAATAGAAGAACACAAGTTAGTTTTTAAAAAAGACAACAGGACCAGGATACCCGAGGGAGAGGGGGAGCCAACCCATGCGTACAGCGGATGTGTGGCTCCTACCGCGTGTAGGCGCTAGTCCCGCAAGTCCCGCATCTCACCGCCATTCTGTAACTGCGCACACAGCTTCCATCACCGCTGCAGCCCGTTGAGTCCAAAACAGTGAGAGGTGGGCCACATCATTCGGGGAGTCGGCAAAAGGAAGTATGGGAGGGCCCAGTCCCAGGGTTAAATTCTCATGTCAGCCTCCGCTTTTGATATAAGAAGCTCCTCTCTCCCTCTCTGGCTGCTTTTCATAATGCCAAACTACACATAACATACACTCGACACAAACACTCACACAAACGCATCACACGCATCACACACACCACACATATCACACACAGCAAGTGAAAGAGACGGCAATCATATCATGGATTCTTTTCTTACACAAGAGGTGTTCACACGGCTCGCATGGGCTCAATATTCACATCACCAACCTTCAAGTAAAGATATGGCTAATTTGAAAAGAGATATTAGTACTTTGATAACGACTACAAAACTTAATGTTTATACATTGGTACATAGTTTGTTTTATTTGAATCAACTTTTCACTAGGGGTAAACCTATTGAACCTTTGGTTTCAGATGAGAGAAGTACAAATGAACTTTATGAGTTGTTGATTGTACTTATGATGGTTGCTAATAAGGCTAATGATGATTCAAGTTATACATTAAAGACATGGGATAATTTAACACCAATGACAACTCCAATGCTTAAAAAACGTGAACTTTTGGTATTAAAGAGTATACAGTATAACTTGTTTTTAAAAGAGGAGGAATATTCCAAATTTTGTTCCAAATTACATGCTCAGGCATATTCTAATGGTATTATTGTTGATATCTTTTCACCACCACATTCTCAACAGCTTCAACCTGTTCAGTTACAACCTGTTTTATCCATACCATTATTAGGTTCATCTACAAATGCTTCTCCATTCTTTGATAATAACTATCCGTTAACACCAAGATCACCAGTTATGGATCCATACGTATTGGCTCCATCAGTTTATAAGAAACAGACACCACTCAAGAGAAGTTACGACTCAAATGATGATTACTATCAAGTGAAGAGAATACGTACAACACCACAAAAGTTAACAATGGTACCTATGATGCCAATGGGGGTTCTTCAACAATATCTTGCGCCACCAAGCTTCCAACTAACTCCAGTTAAGATTGATGAGAATATTAATCATGAGAATTGTTCATGTTGTTGTTTAACGAATATGACCAATACTTATCACAACTCATTAAAGGTTTCTAAACTGTGATTATGAATAATGAAGGGATTTTTTTTTTTTATATATATATATAATTTTATATGGTTATGGGTTTAATGAATTATGGCATTGTCAAGTTTAATTTTGACATTCAATTGCAAGGGCAAAACAAAATGTCTTTTACGTAAAGAATATTGGATGTAGTTTTGTATTAGACATTCAAAGAAGTGAGACACACAAGCAAAAAAAGAAATGTGTACGGGCCACATCCCTCTTTTGGAAGTTGACGGTTTTTTTTTTTTTTTCTTTCAGAAGTTGAGAGATATGGAAGTTACTTTTGGTTTCAAAGGTTTTACCGGTTCGGCATTGGTTGTTGTTATCGAGTTTTAAACCGAGTGAAACGTATATTGGTCCGTGTAGAAATCTGAATCATTTTATATTGAAATCTATTATTTGTATTTATGATCTGTTATTACCTACTGATTGGTAACACATTATATATATTATTTTAATCTTATAGTTTAAAAGAAGGAATTGTTTTATATTCATTCTACTAGAATTATTCTTTCTATCTTTGATCCCCCTTTGTAGTGAGAATCCTTGTTGGACGCGATCTAATGTCTTTGTTATAGATCCTTGCTACATATGCATTGCGTTTCAAATAGAACTGATTTTACTAGCAAGTCCATAATAAGACAAACAAAGTAAGTGTACTATGATATAAATTACTATATATAACTCACATTAACTATTGAAAAAATGGGTAAATCTATAATAACGTGGCAGTATGCGCGAGTGTACGAGGTGCAGAATTAGAATGAATTTCTTTTTTAATTTTTTTTTCCCACCACACTTGAACAAATATATGTATCATGTAAATATATTATATTTGACGATGTATATATATATTCAAGGTATACATGTCTATATGATAGATATAAAATATAAGACTTCTAAAAATATTCAAAGATTGGGCTGGTAGTTCCCCCGCGGAAGCAGAAACTAGCTCTCCCATTAGGGAAATAATCGCGAACCATAGGGGTCTTTCCCTTTTTCTAATGGTTATGCAGCCCTGGGAAGCTCGAAAAAGCCGGTTTTAATTAATACTTTAATATATGAACAGTTTACAAAAGAGAGATTATATATAAAGATAAGAAGATTAAACAGTACAGAAACATACAGAGAGACAGAGTTTATCACTAGGACTTGATGAGATGCCGACGGATATTATCGATAATGAGCCTTTAAGGCGAGCCATATTGGATTCAATTACATTACCAAGCAGATTCGATAATACACTATCAATAGTCTCAGAACCTGTTTCCGATGCTTCAATGTTATCTTGTGGATGTGTTATATCAGAGAAGCTTGCTGAAGTGCTAACACGACAAGATGGGACAATTCAATGTCCTATTTGTCATAATGAAGAATCAAGTTTATTACACCCTATTGAACAATTAAGAACACTTTATCAATCATTAAAAATTAATGAAGAATTTGAAGATACAAGATTCACTGATATATCACCAATTGCAAGCACAACTGCAAGTGCAACAAAGAAGGAATCTTTAATGTCATTGTTCTATTCAATTGCTAATTCAGTTAATCAAGAACCAATATCACCCCACACAACTACAGATTCCATTGCACAGCCTTATCCAACTACAAAAGTTATAGATTTCAAAAAACCACAAAGACATGAGATATCAAGAACTTCATCAACCGTATCAAACGGTACAATCCCATTGATGATACCTTCAAAGCAAAATACTAATTCTACATCATCATTATTAACAACGAGGCTTTCTTCTTCTGCTCATTCAAGTTCTTTGAATACCCCAAATTCATTACCTAAAACTACAAATCAACATCCAACAACAACTACTACCACAACAGCTGCTAATAATCCATCAGAGCCCTATCAAGAACACAAGGAATACCTCTTTGTTAAGTGCTTCCCAACTTATAGACGTCATTATCAATTTAGTACTCATTCAAAATTCCTTAAGGCAAAATCAAAAACATTTATCCAAAGTAAAATATCTCCATCTTGCAAATACTTTGTTCTTCTAAGTCCAAAGAAATGGGAAGTTTATGAAATTGATTCTGATTCATCAAAACAACCTACTTTATATTGTTGTGGTAAGTCAAGTGGAGAATTTGGTCATAATTTCGAAAACTTGGAGAAACCACCAATGAATGAAATAAGAAATGGTAATATCAATGCTTCTGATTTCTTGAAGAAATTAACTGATTGGGAACATCTTTATTGTTCATTATCAGACTCATTACTCGTCATTTCCGGTACAAATGGTATATTCAGAATCTTTGATATGTCTTTACGGGGACGTCCAATTTACTTATACTCTTCGAACTTCCCAATTAGATGCATTGATATATCACCAAACTCACAACTAATTGCTTACGGAATTACTGGAAAAGACAGGTTGAGTGGAACAGAGCAAGCCCTGATAGTGATGCATAAGTTAATCTTCAATGGAGAGATGCTATTTAAAGTTGATCCAGTTACTATAACATTCCCTTATAGAGACCCAATTAATATGGTGTCATTCTCCGGTGATTCAAACTACTTGTCATGTTCAACAGCTATGGAATCAAGATTTTTGACAGTCTTGGTTAAAGATGCCGATGGGCCTAAATTGGTGATGAAATCTATGAGATCTCTGGATACATCATTGGAAAGTGAAGGTATCACGGACATTAAGATGTTTGATAACAATCGATACATGTGTGTCACATCTGTTGCATTTGGTGCACCACCTATTATAATTGATAATAGTATTGCATTGACTAATGGTCTTCAAACGGTGGCACAACCAAAGATGCTTTTAAAATTGGATGAAGTTGGCACAAATATTCATGGATGTGCTGTCTCTCCAAGGAATGATAGTGTTGCGTTATTGGATCGTAACGGAACAGTGTACCTTATGGCAACGAGTATGAAAATGGATCAGGAATCCAAAAGGGTGTTCATCGTTGATCAGGTGAACCATGCATTTAGAGCAAGAGAAAGTGCTAGTATCGTCTTTAGTAAAGATGGTCATAGATTGTATATTGTTGACAGGAAAGGTGTGCTTTACGTTAACGATTTTGCTGCTGGAACTCCACAAAATCCAGAGATCACGAGATGTAAGCAGTTAATTAGAGACTGACACCAATTGTACTATTATATTTAGATCCCTAATGTTATTTAATGAAATTACTTTGTTCCATAGGTAAATGTAATGACGTCCAATATTACGAACGTATACGTTAGAGAATGCTTTAAGTAAATGGAATGTTAAAACTACAGCTGCTTAAAATATTTTTAATGTTGATAAAAATCACATGATGAATTTACTAGAACAATAATTACCATCGATTATATGAAAATAATAGCTCGTATCAAACGGGAATCATTTTCATTCGGAGGGATAATAATGGTAAAAAAATTCAAACAAACAAGAAATCTCTGTAAATGAAAACACCAGGGAATAACAGGAATTGAAGAAGACAGAAAAAACTAAACAAGATACAAGACAAAGAGTAATATAACAACGGTCTTCAACTCAACAAGTTCGAAATATTCATAACACTCTTCTCACCCGGTTCAGATGATTCAGAGGACTCAGCCGTCTCAGGGGCCACTGGATTGATTGCATCCTTCTTTGAGTCAACAGGTGCACGATTCAAAACAGCACTCGGTGTGAATGCCGGATTCAATGGAATGGAGCTTGGAGGAGGCAACTTAACTCCTTCCTTATTGTTAAAGGAGAATTCAGACTTGAATAGAGGCTTTTCCAAATTCTGAGAAGACTGAGAAGAAGCAACGACAGAAGGTGGGGTCATTGTCATGTGTAATGGTATAATACCTGAAGTAGAACCACGTTGAGATTGAATATTTGGAGAGAGATAAGTTGATGAACAATGTGAGTTTTGTCTCTTTGATTGGTTACCCAATGGGTTTGGGAACAATTCATGAGCCAATGATGAACGTCTTGAGTTACTTTGAGAATTAATTGTTGTGTTACTGTTCCAATCAAAAGAGATGGAACTATTACGAGAGGAACCACCACGAGAGAATGGAGATGACGAACCACCAGTGGATGTCAAAATAGTTTGTGCAGAATGACGACGAACGGGTTGATGTTGTTCTTCCAAAAAGCGCTTCACGCCAGTATGTTGTGTGAACATCTCCTGTGTAATACTAGATGGGCGTGATGCATTAAGTGGAGGAAGCACCTGTTGTTGCGATGAAGTTGCCAATTGCTGTTGAATTGAATGTGTTGACGGTAGGGCTTGGTGAGGTGGGAGGGACACCATAGACGGTGGTGCTTGTTGTGTCAATCTTTGCTGTTGTTGCTGTTGCTGTTGCTGTTGCTGTTGTTGTTGCTGTTGTTGTTGTGATTGAGATTGGAAGATGGCAGTATTAAATGCAGGCTGATGTTGTTGTTGTGGCATATATTGAGGAGGATATTGTGGTTGAGCAGCGTGTGGTCCTGAAGGGGGAGGATATGGCATCATTTGTTGTTGTTGTTGATGGAATTCAGATAGAGGTTGAACGTATTGTGAGTCAAGATGTTCTGTAAGAATTGCTTGACTTGAAGCTCTTCTTCTTCTATTTGTACCTCCATTCCACCAATTCTTAATTGCATTATCCGATCTTCCATTTAAATGTCTTGCAATTTCAGCCCATCTTTTACCATATTTTGCAACTAATTCTTCTATAAGTCTTCCTTCTTCTGGAGAGATTGGATTTCTGTTAAGTGAAGGTTTAAGATTTTGATGATATCTTTCTCTGCATTGTTTTGGTGTTCTTGTACCTAAAGATTGAGAGATTCTTACCCAATTAGTTGGTCCAAAGAGGTTAATAGATTCGATTAATTTTCTATCTTCTTCTGGGGCCCAAGGTCCTCTGCGTAATGTTTGAGATGAAGCAGATGGTGCAATAGCATTGACTCTAATATCATCACCCAAATTAGAGTGAACAGTTAATCCTTCACCAATATCACTTGTAGAAGTACGATGTTGATACTGTTGTTGATGTTGTTCTTGTTGTTGAGTCTGTTCTTGAGACTGTTGATGAGGTGGGAGTGTACTTGTCATCATTATGATTTGTTAAAAAAAAATATGGAGTCTCTTTCGATAACAGCAACAAAATTTGTTGCGATGAGATTCTTAATTTCAAAATCAAGTATCAAAAGGTAAAGTGTATCAAATGAGGGGAGAAGAACAAGATCCAAAAAAAGACAAACAAACACAATGACAAAGAACAACAAGTTTGAGAACCCAAGTTTTTTTTCTTTATTAAAAAAACCCCTGTTTGTTCTCAAGTTACGTCAAAGTTGAAGTGGGTAATGTGGATAATCCCTGGGTTCTTTACTTAATCCCCCAAAAAAAAACGGACAACGGGCGGGGGGCAGAAGAAAGCCGGG